>CM065715.1:88524362-88536862 GCA_033310375.1 Conus canariensis
GAAAAAAGAAAGAAAGAAACTAACAGACAAATGCAGAAGAACTGTGGAGGCGGAAGAATAGAAAAATGTAACTCAAGAACAAATAAAGAGACATACAGACAAAAAAGAAGAAAAAACTAACAGACAAATGCAGAAGAATTATGCAGATGGAAGAATAGAAAAATGTAACTCAAGAACAAAGAAAGACGCATACAAACAAAAAAGGAAAAAGAAACTAACAGACAAATGCAGAAGAACTGTGGAGGTGGAAGAATAGAAAAATGTAACTCAAGAACAAAGAAAGAGGCATACAGACAAAAAAGACAAAAAAAAGAACTAACAGACAAATGCAGAAGAATTGTGGAGCATCTGCAGTAAGACAAAAAATAGCTGAATTGTGCACACATTTACAACTTTGGAGGGAGCCTAATTGAATTACCCAGCCCTCCACTATGGCCGACCTGTCGGTTCCTGATGGGCCAACCGGATTACAGCTGGCGTAGTTCATATTGCTCCATGTCTTCAGTTCGGTGATTCGGAGAAAAAGAAATATCGATGTAATGACGAGAGCAGAGGACAAGGATATTTGTATCCTTATCGTATATCATTGCTGCGATGTTTAGAAACCACACGAGTCCATCTCTCTGTATCTCTGTCTCTCTCGGTCTGTTGGTCTTTTGGGTCTGTTAGTGTATTGGTCTCTCTGTCTGTCTGTCTGTCTGTCTGTCTTCTCTCTCTGTCTGTCTCTCTCTCTCTCTCTCTCTCTCTCTCTCTCTCTCTCTCTCTCTGGCAAAAGTTAAAGAAGGACCGAAAGTGAGGAAACCTAAGAAAAAGGGAATCATCAAACACATTAAGAATAAATCAACAACAAAATATAACAACAGTGTTTAGTTGCATCAATGATAGGTGCACACTAACATTCCACAATGAACACATCCAGCTTTGCAGCATACCGTTATTTTCTGTTCCAGCATCTGTACACACAATGACAAAATCAATGCCGATCAAGTGAAGCCTTTTTCACATGGCTGGTTCAGTGATCTGCAAAATGCCGTACAAGTCCACACCCGACATAATCAGAGCGGCATTAGAAAGTCTCCCTCCCCACTCTCTCTCTCTCTCTCTCTCTCTCTCTCTACACACACACACACACCACACACCACACACACACACACACACACACACACACACACACGCATGCACACGTCCACCTTCACACACACACACACACATCACACACACCACACACACACACACACACATGAATGCACACACAGTTGCTCACACACATGCACACGTCCACCTTCACACACACACACACACACGCGCGCGCGCGCGCGCATCGCGCGTGCGCGCGCGCACGCATGCACGCACACAATATGGTGTGTGTGTGTGTGTGTGTGTGTGTGCGCGCGCGGCGCGCGCGTGCGCGCGCTATCTTCCGAACGGCAAGGCTTCTGAAGTGTGCACTAATTATGGCTGGAGCAACTTCTCTTAACAGCCCCTCACTCTTCACTTCGATTTCCTAGCTCCTCTCCCTCCCTCCTTCCCTCCATCCTTCCCTCCTTCCTTCCTTCCTTCCTTCCTTCCGCGACTTTGCCAAGACTTTGAAAGTCTTTATGCCAGTCACGTGTAACAAACTGAACATTACTTACACATCATTCTCACCTCTCTTCTCCTCACCCCTTACCCCACCCCTTTTTCGTCTCCCCTCAGTCCCACATCTCCTGACACTCTAGAGGGGTTGGGCCACACCCGGTTCATGACTCCGGATGTCCCTCTGCTGCCCCTTTTTGCCCATCTTGGGACGAGCCATGGCTGGGATTCGAACCCATGACCCTCTGGACATGCTCATTTTCCACTTAATGACTCGCACTCTAACCACTGAGCCACTGGGGCACCTGATATTTGTAGGGAAATTTAAGCCTTATGAAGTTCACTTTTGTTCCTCCTTGACCAGATCCAGCTTGAACACCTCTTTGCCGCTTCTGCCATTGCTTTCAGGGCTCTGGTTTTTTTCCCTTCCTGCAACATGAGAGCTGTTTCATGAGGCTGTATGCAGACGTTCCTACAAACCCCCTAGCTCCAATTTCGGCAGTGAGGACTTTGACCTGATAGCCTTCTTTCCTCAGGCTGTTTGCCAGATCAGCATACTTTTCAGTCTTGTAGATTTGAGCTGCCTCCATTCTGTTCTCATATGGCACCGTGAGCTCGATCATGATCAGCTGCTCGGTTGACTGAGAGTGGACCTACTATGTCTGGTCTCATGCCACTCTTGCTAATGATCTCTGGATGACTCTTCCATTCTGGGAGGTCTGCAGTACACTCCCAGTCATCTGCCCCGTCCAGCAGACTCTGCCTGCATGTTCCGAGTGGCACTGTTGTTCTTGGCCATGATTTGCTACCTCCTGCCGTGAAGAATGTTGCGGGTGCTTTTGGAGTCCTGATTGTCCCTTTTGTGGTGTTGGTACTAGCCCAGACTACTTGTACAATCTCTTTGAGCACTTGGTTGTGCCTCCATGTGTACCTTCCTTGCACTAAATAGTCATGCGTTCACAAAAAAAAACAATCACATTATACCCATTTCTAATTTCATGATCATCAAGACATCACAGAGTGCTCTAACTATATCCAATAGTCCAGCACGTGGCAGATAAATTTCAATGAAAATACGTAGCAAGCAGAATAGGGGAAACTACAACAACAACAAAATAAACAGATTTAGTTGCAAAGTGAGGCGACTGCCGGCAGAAATCTGAACAGATTTCCAAACATTATTTATAAGGCTCCGGCGAAAAAACGTAGACAAACGAATCACAAAACAAAACACGACGCGTTTCGACCTCTTAGGTCTTCTTCAGGCAAGATACACAACACTCAGGACAAGCATACAGCTTGATATGTATGTCTGTATTCATCTAGTGACCCCGTGTGTGGAGTTGTTTTGGAACCATTGGCCACTCTGCTACGGTGTTCTTGATGGCAGGCGGAGGGGGGTGGGGGTGGGTGGGGGTGGGGGGGGGTGGAAGGAGGCACACTGTAGAATATGATGACAGTTCACTTTGCAGCAGCTTCGTCAGTTTCAGCAAATATATATGCAAACAAAGATACATACATGTATACATGCAAACATATACATACATACATATATGCATGCATGCATGCATGCATAAATACATACATACTCATACATACATACATACATACTATACATACATACATACATAAATCATACATACATACATACATACATACATAATACATACATACATACATACGCACTGACACACTACAACAGACTCACCACCACCACCATCAACTCTACAATCATCAACATCACAAACCACAACCACTACTGCCAAAAACCAACCAAAGTAACAGAAGGGAAAAAAAAACCGTTGACCACATAATTCCTTGTTATTGCTTTCATCAGGCATTTCACGTTGTCTGTTAATTTTTCATTGATTTTTCTTTTCTTCTTTAATGAAAGTTACCTTGTCTGCACAAAACATGTCAACCTCTTTCCATGAAAAGAAAAGCAAAAAACGGAACAAAGAAAAGGCGGAAGGAAGGAAGCGAGGAAGTCGAAAACGAACAAAAGTGAGGACGCAGGAAAAGGAGGAATTGACTAAACAAACACGCAGAAAAAATGTGGAGCATCTGCGGTAGGGATAAAAGAATAGCTGGAACGTGCACACGTTCACAACTTTGGAAGGAACCTAATTCAATTGTGTCGGCCTCCACTATGGCCAGCCTGCCGGTTGCTGATGTGTCAAAAGAAAGGATTACAGCTGATGGAAGTTAATTCTGGTCCACATCTTATAATTGTGTGATTTGGGGGAGAGGACGAGCGGAAAGGGGAGAGGGGGGGGGGGGGCTCTTTTTGTGTGCAGTGGATGGGGCTGTTTATTTCCACGTCGTAAATCAGAGCTGCGGTATTTAGGGACTAAACAGACCACCACCACCACCCACCCACCCCCTCTCTCTCTCTCTCTCTCTCTCTCTCTCTCTCTCTCTCTCTCTCTCTCTCTCTCTCTCTCTCTCTCCGACTCAACTCAGCTCAAATGGTTTAATTGCAAAGGCCACCGACCTATCTGCAATGCGATAAAAAAACAAAAGTGAACTTGATGAACATTTCTAGTATAAGGCAAAATGTATTTATCTCTTAAATCTTTATAGGATGGACAAACAATCAAAAAATGTATTTCGTCCTCGATTTGATTAACAGAATGGACAGTTTTTGGAGTTTAGTACATACCTTTGATGGACATTCAAATCACTAATACCAAGTCGAAATATCACAAACCCTTTGCGAAATTTATAACTTGTAATATCAGTTGAATATTTCTCAGGCTGTCATAAGGATCTGAAGGAACGAAATGTTGAATATGTGTCGCTATCAAGTATTTTACTATCCCAATTTTTTTTTATAACAGTCAATCATGCGTTGTTTAAGTTCACGTAAAACCAGTTTATCGTAATTCACTCCGTTTAACAAAACAACAGAAAAGCCATAAGTATCTAAACAATGTTTTATCGAAGATACCCAAGTTGTTTGTACTCTCCAATTTCTTGTACAATTAAAAAAATTGATTTTTCCATTTGATATGCTTGTTTTTATAGCCTAGCGAGTGACAGCTTTTGCAATTTGAACCAGTAGCGTATTGAGTTGAGTCCTGTATCCGAAATTTCGTTTTACATGGCCATTCGTTTCGGAACATCTGAATGTGAAAGTATGACTGCAAACTCACCTGACTCGCTGTTTGTGCATTGCACGCAAAGTAGCCGCACAGCTGAGCTATCTTTGGCTCTCAATACTTTCTTCGTGTGTGACGGTGTATTACGTAGCGGACACATAGATAAACCTCGGGCCGGTAAGCAATGAAGACCTGCAGGAAGTTGTCAGCAAGCTCAAAGATCAGACCGGTTTTGTGTATGACTGTCCTTCCATGCTCGAAAAGTCTCTTCAATATGGCAAAATACAAAACGCATAGACAAGGGTGGTGTGTGTGTGTGTGTGTGTGTGTGTGTGTGTGTGTGTGTGTGTGTGTGTGTGTGTGTGTGCGTGCGTACGTGTGTGTGTGTGTGGTGGCGTGCGTGGTGCGTGCGTGCGTGCGTGCGTGCGTGCGTGCGCGCGCGCGCGCGCGCGCGCGCGCGCGCGGGTGTGTGTGTGTGTGTGTGTGTGTGTGTGTGTGTGTTACTTTTGTACAAATTAGCTTTTGGTTATTATTTCCGATGAGACTTTCCAAACATGAAATGCGTACGACCAAAATTCGCAGATACTTTCACCTTTTTTCACCTATTGCGAGTGCTCTAGTCTACATATCACACCAAGAACTGTATGCATAATAGTTAATAATGAAAGCGTCGAGTCTTCATTCTTACGCTTAAGTAGTTGTTGTCATAAGTGACTGAATGACCGATTGACTAACAGCATTAAAAGGAGAGACACCAACGGTTCAGACTTATATTTGAAGTGAACAAAGTCACTAACTTGCGGGCAATACATTCCTTAAGATTTGTTCATAGTCATCTTCTGGTCCAGAAAGATGGAATTCAGTCAAAGGTTGGAGTCCACAGAAGCCCCAGTCCTTTGTCACCAGCGCTACTTTACCACGTTTGTATGGAACCGTGTTCTTTTTTCCTCCACCTTTTTCATTCACTGAAACATGACACCTCCTCTTGCTATCCCCGGAGCTAGCAAATATACACTTCACAGTCACAACAGAAAGTCTCCACAACTCAGCTTGTAATTCTCACTGTTCATGCAAACATGAACCACGTCTCTACTAACCAAGCAGCAGCCCTGGACCAGTGCTACGATAAGTACTGGGTCCTGTCGAGAATACAACTGAATCGTGATGAAGTGTTGTCCTTGTGTCAACGTCTCACAAAAGGTTATATACCAAGTCGCAGACACGCTAGAGGCAAAGGCGTTTGGATTTTTCCCTAAGAAGAAAGGGAAGTGGTGATACCAGAGGACCAGAGACGCAAAGACTGAGAGCGAGACTTCAACTTTCTCAGACATGTGTGTGATCCGCATATTTTGATTTAAAAAACAACACCATCAGACTGTAAAATACTGTGAAGAAAATCTAAAAGAAAATTATACAATTACCCTGCATTATTCATTCAAATTGTATAAGTCACAAAATCGTGTTGAATTATTACGAAGATGATCCTAGAAGCACACAATTTATTGTTGTATAGTGAAAACGATCCAGACTTTATCAATAAACAGTACACACAGTTCTACGATTCTGAAGATCTAAAGACAAGCAATCATATTGTATCATTCTAAAAAAAAAAACCCATCCCACAGGCACATGATCATACTGTATTATCATGAATATGATCATTACGTTATACAGGCGTACTGTGTTATTACAAACATGATCCAAGACCTACATTATTATGAAGAAGATAATGCAAAAGACAAATAGTCAAACTGTATTATTATGAAGAAAATCCGGAAGATACACAGTTCTGTTAGACAATTCTAAGGCAGATCGAAAAACCACACAGTTGTATTACATTTTTGTGAAGGTCACCCGAGGAGAATGATACGGTGTTACTGTGAAGATGATTCAAAAGACACAATCTTACTTTATGATAATGAAGAAAATCATGTGACTCAAAATCATACTTTTTCGCTGTAAGTAAGAGTCAAAAGGCAATACTGTATTATGCTGTATTATACTGAACACTTTGCAAAGGAAACAGGCCTGCTGTGTTGTTCGAAAGATGATCCAGAATACACAAAATGGTGCTGTTTTATTTCGAAGAAGATACAAGGGGTACCACATTGTCTTATTGTGGAGAACATAGCAAGCATTGCAACTGTCTCACCTGGAGACGAATGATACCAAGGTGCAAACAGCTGGGTTCATTGGCGACTTGCGAGCCTATGCATCCTGTAAAAGGCTCTTAAGACACACTCTCTACAGTCACAAAGGAAGGGGGACACACACACACACACACACACACACACACAACGCGCGCGCGCGCGAGCGCATATATATATTGCACACTACCTTACCTGCTGGCACTCAGGGAGGATGTCATGTGCTGACGAAGGCAAATAAAGCCGAAAATTTCATTTATAACCACGACAGCTTGTTGTTCTTGTGTCTTTTTTCTTTTGGATATATATATATATATATATATATATATATATATATATATATATATATATATATATATCCAGCAGATGGAGCTTATCTAGCGGGTTTTTGTTGTTGTTGTTGTTGTTTTTGTTTGTTTTGATGGTTCAGGTCAATAGACGCCTTAGAAGACTTAAGAAACGCACAGTTTTGGTTCTCTAATCAATAAGGGTTTTATCAATTCCTATCTTTTGCGAATCTGCTGGAATCTTACGCTCACCTTAACATGACCCTAATTACACTCTAGCCTGGTGTAACCCTAGCCTTAAACCATCAAGAAACCCTTAACAGAAAAAAAAATCTTTAAAATCTTCCTCCTGTATCTGAACCTGTAAGAATGAGTACCCTTTATGATTACGTTTGCGCTGATGCTAACCTATGCGCTTCTTCCTGTTTGACGTAAAAGGATTTGGCTTTAGATGTTTTACAGAATTGTTTTACCTGACACTTAGTTACCAGACTGCGTATGTGGAGATGACAGAAATACGTAATGATACTGAAAATTTTCTTTTCTTCTCAGAATCTTTCAAAAAGTTCAAGACGCTTCCTTGGGACTCTAGACATTCTTTCCAGAATGGTCCATGCATTTTAACCCGTCATGATTCTCAAACTTTCTGCCCCATTACCACGCATTGTGACTGGTTAGGCTGTACCACTATTCTCGAACTTTCGATTTTACAAAACCAGAATGACTGTGTTTGGGTGTCTGGAAAGTAGAGTGATGTAAACGGTGAATTTTGTTGGAGTCGAAGGACATGTGGAAGGAAGTGTAGGAACCGTCATAACGATCATATAAAAAATCAGGCTAGGGTGCATTCTGCCGGGAGAAAGGACTTGAAACTTACTAGAGCCGACTTTTCTTCTGTCTGGCTGTAAGTGAACGAGACTAAGACCACCTCTTAACATAAACTCAGTAAGAATTGTGAGTCCTCTGATTTTTGTTTTACTAACACGAAGATTTGAGGTTTCACGTGCTGATAGCCACCACATTTAGCTCATGTAGCTTGAAGTTCTATGTATTTTTCATTAGGTCTCTCTCTCTCTCTCTCTCTCTCTCTCTCTCTCTCTCTCTGGGTTAGAGTCAAGTCAAATCGGAACGAATCTGCTTTATCACCCTTCGCTCTGTCTTATGGAGTGTGTAAAGTAAACTGGTTTGATTGTGCACGTCAAGATGGGTTGCTCAACTCAGCTATACAGGAACAGAATTGGACTGTTTGTGAACATACTCCAGAAAATCTTAACCAGAAAGGCAAAAATAGCCAGAGCAAGAGTACGAGGTTTTCGAGTGGACAAGTTATCCAGTCGCATTGCTGTGACATGCCTGTTGCTCATGTTAGTGATTGGGTGCATAGAACGAAATCCAGGGCCCCTTCCCCACCCCAGCCGCCATCTGCACCGCTAAGAAAACCAAATAATGGAGACAACCCGACAAATACAAAGACAGTCAATCTCAGCAACTCCAGCGACAACAGCACCCTACAGCCACCGTTCACAGAAATGGAATCAGCACAGCTGCTGCAAGGCCTCACCGAGGCTGTGCAGTCTCTGAACAGTGGCATGAAACGACTAGAGGAAGGGCAGCAGCAACTAGCCCAGAGCTTGGACCAAAAGCTGGGCATCCTCCAGCCAACGCTGAACAACAAGCTGGACCAACTAGGGGGGCAGCAGGAGGTGTTGCGCCTTGACTTGGACGAACTGTGTGACAAGCAGGAACGTGTTGAGGAGGACACAGCATCATTGAAGGAGACAGTACAACGGCTGTCCTCCAAGATAGAGAGGCTGGACGCCGAGCGAAGGAAGCCTAATGTCCTCTTCTTTGGCATAGCAAATCGAGTTGGTGCATCCTGTGAACAGCTTATCAGAGACGTTTTCCGGGAACAGCTCAACATTACGGCCGACATACTGATTGAGTATGCATACTGGGCTGGCAATGCCATTTTGGTGCGTTTCCAGTCCATGAAGCAGCGGGGTTTGGCTCCTGACCCATGCACGGCAACTACCAACTACCAGCAGGCTGTCCATCAGGGAGGACTTCTCCAAGGAGGTCAGCAACCGTCGCAAGGGACTTGTGGCATTTTACAAGGAGCTCCGTAGTGGTGGGAGTAGGGCTACATTAAGAGCAGACAGGCTGTTCACGGAGGACGGAATCTACACCTTCAACACTCAGCGACAGGAGATTATCAGAGTCGGAGAGTCATCCAACCAACGACAACACTCACAGGCTGGCAGCAAAGGAGCCTGGGGGTCCAGTGGCGCCCCCGCCGGTGCCCATCACACCACCAGCAACACAACAGAGGGGCCAGACGACAGTGGCAGGAAGGCTGATGTACCCATGGAAGGCATGCAAACGATCAACTCAGCGTATGGCACAGGCGGTGGCGTCGAGTGGCCCCAGGCACCCACCCATTGTAACACGACCCAAGTCCTGCAACGGCCAGCACTAGGGGAGGGGCAGCACACCCACAAACATCTGAACCAATGGCAGTTCCCACAAATTCGCAGCTGCCCTCCCCAGTGTGCAGACTGGCCATCAGCAACCTGTACTACAGTCCATGAAGCGCCAGGGGGAGCAAGCATCTCAATCCTCCCAGGGGAGGGTGTGTGCAGAGCAGTCACAGTCTCAGCCCGAAGATGTCACCCCCACGCACAAAACTACCAGCAATAGCTCATCGCATACACAGCAGACTCAACAAGGCAATACAAAAAACACGCTTTAGGGGAATGTTCACAAAACGACCGTTTACAACAAATCTCCTTACATAGTGATGGCTCAGTTAAATCTAGCACAGTTGACAGTGGTAGTAATAGTAGCACAGTCAGTTTTAGCACAGTTAGCAAAACTGAAGCAATAAGTAATGACAACCCAACATTATGTGTTCTCAGCTGGAATGTGGATGGTCTACATAGTAAAACTAGCGATGGGGACTGCAAATCCTACATTAGAGGCTATGACATAGCAGTACTAGTTGAAACTTTTACAGAGAAATCATACGATTTGTCTCAGCATTTTCCAGATCATGACAAACATGCTTGTTCTGCAGTGAAATTAACGCACCAGGGTAGACGTTCAGGGGGCATTGTAGTTCTAGTCAAGAAATGGTTAAAGACCTTTATAGAAGTGATAACTGTAATGCATGATCAAATGGTGGTGTTAAAAATAGCTAAAGATGTTTTTCAAACACCTCATGATATCATAATGATAGCTACCTACGTACCCCCACAGGGTAGCAGCTATTATGACACAGCAGAATGTAACTGTCTCCTAGAAAGTTTAGACAGCTGTATCCTGCAGCTCATGGACGCACATAAAGATGTTCACCTAATTTTGCTTGGCGATCTGAATGCTAGAACTGGTAGGTTCCAGGTAAATGTGGATGCAGACTCTGTGCTGCCAGTTGCAGATCCTCTAAGTCACGATGCTTTGCTGAGTGAAACGAGAAATTCACAAGATGCTGTAGTAAATTATTTTGGTAAAACCCTTTTGGACCTATGTCTTTGTTTCGATCTATTCATACATAATGGAGCAGGGGGTGGCGACAGAGAGGGGCAGTTTACGTATGTATCAGAGCATGGAAATAGTGTGATTGATTACTGTATAACGTCATCTGATTTTTCTAAAAGAGTACTCAGTTTAACGGTTGGCCAAAGAGTCGAATCAGTACACATGCCTTTAGAGATATCCTTGGCTCTTTTACACAAGAATGCCCCAGATGAGCAATGTGAATTTTCTTGTGAAAAGTATATATGGCAACCAGATAAGGCTGAACAGTATGTACAACAAGTTTTCTCTGAAGAGAGCATGGCTGCGATTAGAGATGCATGTGAGATGGTAGACACAGATATAGACAAGGCTGTAAAAACATTCTGCAGGTGCCTCCTTCAGGCAGGCCAGTGTATGGAAAAGACGATTAGGGCCAAGCGAGGCACCCAGTTCAGTGAGTGGTTTGACCTAGAGTGCATAAACAGTAAAAAAGCTTCAAGCAGGGCATTGAGTCAATATAGGAGGTCCCACTCAGATAGGGACAAAGTTACTTATACAGCTCAAAGAAAACAGTATAAAACTTTGATTAAAGTGAAAGAATGTGCCTTCAGAGCAGAGAGGGTACGCAGACTCGAGCAGTCAGCGACCGACCCCTTGACTTTTTGGAAAGAAGTTAAAAAGTGCAGAAGAACTCGGCCAGTATACGGTAAGGTGTCTATACACAATTGGTTTGATCATTTCTCGAGACTGTTAAATCTAGGTGTAGATATTGATGAGGATGAACAAGAAGTGGTTATTGACTGTGAGCACTTCGACGAAATTTTGGACCCCATGATAACTGAACAGGAAGTGAGTCAGGCACTATGTAGGCTCAAATGTGGAAAGTCTGCAGGGCCTGATCTGGTTATAAATGAATTTCTACAGAAAGCCGGGTCTCAGGTGATCCCCTTTTTGTTGAAACTTTTCAACCGTATTTTCATCACTGGTATCTTCCCTAAAGAATGGACCAAGTCAATTATAGTACCACTGTATAAAAAGGGGGACCCAGACAGTCCTGACAACTATAGGGGAATCAGTTTGCTCAGCTGTGTCAGCAAAGTTTTCACAGGAGTTCTGAATGCTAGGCTGATGAAATGGGCAGAGACACATTCTGCCATAACTGATGCTCAAGCAGGCTTCAGGCGTGGTCACTTTACTGTGGACCATATCTTTACCTTGTACGCCATCATAGAGAAGCAGTTTGCAAAAAACGCCAAAATATATATTGCTTTTGTTGACTTTTATAAAGCTTTTGATACTATCTCTCATTCAATGCTCTGGAGGGTGCTCTCTAGGACTGGTGTGCAGGGCAGGATGCTAAATGTTCTTCGCGGAATGTATGCTAGCATACGATCTTGTGTACGCTGTGCTGGTGGCCAGCTCACTGACTATTTTGAATGCCTTCAGGGGCTGAAACAAGGATGTTTATGCAGCCCTATCCTCTTCAGTTATTTTATTAATGAACTTGCAAATGACATAATCAGAGGCGGCAGGCATGGGATACAACTTTTGCCAAACCATGTGGAACTGTACCTCCTGCTTTTCGCTGATGATTTAGCCCTTATGTCATCTACAGTAGCAGGCCTACAAAATCAGCTCAACATATTGCACCAATCTAGTCAAAGACTTGGCCTTAAAGTAAATGTAAACAAAACCAAAATTGTTGTTTTCCGCAAGGGAGGACACTTGGGAACAAGAGAGGTGTGGCACTTAGGTGGAGACTACATTGAAGTGGTGGGGAAGTATAGGTATCTGGGCCTAAATTTTTCAACAAAGCTAAGTTTTAATATTGCTACTGAAGATTTTGTGTCTCGTGCAAAGAGAGGAATCATACAGAT
>CM065715.1:88546862-88551862 GCA_033310375.1 Conus canariensis
TTAAGGGGAGAATTTGAATCTTTTTATAGTCTGAGTCTAGGAGACTACTGTTTTTTGGAGACTAATTTGAGTCCTCGCTTGTGTAGGCTTAGCAATGGTTTGAGGGTAATAGCGCTAGCAAGTCCATAGAGTAGACCATAGTCTATGTATGATTGAATATGAGATTGAAAAAAGAGCTTGTGTGAATGCAGGTCGAGGAAGCGTTTAATTTTGGAGAGTTGATAGACTCTCTGAGGACTTTTTTACACAGTGAGGTTATGTGAGCTTGCCAGTAGAAAGAAACTCTTGGAGAAACCAGAAGATCAGCGGCCAGCTAATATTGCTATCAATTGTTATTCCTAGCACTTTGAGGTATGTAACCTGTTCAACGGGTTCATCTTTAAGATGCACCGGAGGAAATTTAATAGTGAGATTTTGTCTTTTTTGTCTGGTTGTGATAAGCATGGATTTAGTTTTTTGAGGGTGAAGCGACATGTGATTTAGTTCAGTCCATTTCACGAGATCATTCGCACTTTCTTGTAAAGTTTGTGCAAGAACAGTAACATCAGAATGATTTGTGTGGATTGTTGTGTCATCAGCAAAAAGTTCACAGATGGATGTGATATGTAGAGGTAGATCATTGATGTAAATTGTGAATAATAAGGGACACAAGATAGAGCCTTGTGGGACGCCATAGGAAAGTGTTTGAAATGAAGAGAAAGTTGTATTAATTTTCACACATTGTTGCCTATTTGTGAGATATGAGTGAAAAAGCGTAAGAGTTCTTGTGGATAAGAGAGAGAGAGAGAGAGAGAGAGAGAGAGAGAGAGAGAGAGAGAAAACAAGAACAGACAGACAGACAGACAGACAGTTTGGAAAGAAGAGATAGAGTAATTAGATTCCGAGAAGAGAGAGAGAGAAGAGAGAGAGAGAGAGAAGAGAAAGAGAAAGAAGGAGAGTAGAGAAGATAAGAGAGTTCCATAAAGAGAGAGAGAGAGAGAGAGAGAGAGAGAGAGAGAGAGAGAGAGAGAGAAGAGAGAGAGAGAGAGAGGACGTGATAAAAGAGATAATCCCAAAAGCTCCTCCGCCAAACACATGGACTATCAACTCTCCGATCAAAGAACAGACTTCCAGACATTGATCAAACTAGGACCTGAAACCTGGAAGGCAAATGGGGCGAATACAACAAAGGCCAAGCTGTGTTATCAGTCACCCCACTAACCAACACTAGCTGTCTACGTCTGCGTCCAGCCTACCGATCACGACCACCATCTTATCATCAGAGCTAGATTATATTCAGGTAAGAACGGAAGGGAAGGACGAAAGGGGAAGTGAAAGTCGAAGGAGAGGAGATACAGTGTTATAACAGACCAACATAAACAAAGTATCAAAGTGAAACCCATTACTTTTTTTCAAGTGATCAGACGTTGTTTACGCTAGAAACAGCCCCTCTCTCTCTCTCTCTCTCTCTCTCTCTCTCTCTCTCTCTCTCTCTCTCTCTCTCTCTCTCTCTCTCTCTCTCTCTCTCTCCACACAGAGAGTGAAAGACACACATACACACAAAGACACACACATGCGCGCGCGCACACACACACACACACACACACACACACACACACACACAACACAACACACACACACACATACACACACAAGCAAGCACGCATGCATACTACACACTCATACACATATACAAGTAAACACTCACTTCCAGTTAATATCACTTTAAAGTGAAAAGACGTTAATCGAAGAACAAACAACACACCACACACACACACACAACACTCCCACACACACACACACACACACACACACACACACACACACAACCACTATAATATACAGTATTTTATAATATATATATATATATATATATTATATCTGCGTGTGTGTGCGTGCGCGCTCGCGTGTGTGCGTGTGTGTGCGCGTGGGGACAGACAGACCAAAAAAAGTACGAATTGGCACATTGAAACTACAAAGAAAAGCAGAGAGAAATTAAGACTTTGTAGAAGACGTTCCTCTGTAAAGATAGTTTCTCTGTGTTTGAAGTTAGTACGGATTGCGAACAGATTTTCACAAGGAAAGGGGAGGGCTGAAAAAGCAGACAGAAAGAATCCAGGAGGGAGAGAGAGGAGAAAAGAAAGAGAGAGAGAGAAGAGAGAGAGAGAGGAGAGAGAGAGGAGAGAAGAGAGAGAGAGAGAGAGAGAGAGTCAAGCAAAAGAAATAAGAACAAGAAGGAAAGGGAGATTTTTGTATCATCAAAAGACTAGACAGGCTTACAAAAAAAAGTAATAAATAGATTGGCAAAGAATAAAATCACAATGAAACCAAAGAATATACAGTTATCATTCTCAAAGGGTACTTTACGAAAAGGATTATTTTGTGTTTAAGTCTTGAATGTTTACCCATCAGATGTCCATAGAAAGGGAAGATTGGATGGAAAGCAAACTCATGTAAAGAGACAGATGTACAGAATGTTAGAGAGATAAATGTAAGGAAAAAAATATTTTTAAAAACAGACAGAATGATTTTTTTTAAAGGGACAGACGGAAACAAAAGAACACATTTGACATATAAAAAATTACAAAACAATAAAAACATTGTAAAAGCTTTTCTTCCTCAAACGCCATTTCTTCTGTCAAAGATTTGGATGGTTTTTTTGTTGTTTTTTTATCAGAGGTCGGCCTTACCCTGCGAGTCTTTTTACCCCAAATCGGCCAATGTTCAATCCAAGCACGAACCCAATAACTGGAATGTTACAGCCCCTGATGCTTCTCTCCCCTTGACAGCGGGCAAGGGGAATCATGGCAGTCCATTTGCAAGGATCAGATATTACATAAGGTCATATCATGAATGGGTGGTCAGCGAATAGCTCAAGAAGAGAAACTTGTAAGTATACAATACAAAAGCTATTCTTTCAGGTTTAAAAAAAATTATTGTCATAATTATAACTAAAATGTCGCAGACAATGCACAGATTCAAGTACCGTGTCCAGTCGCTCTCCCCATCCCTTTCACGTTCCCCATCCATCCCTCCTTTCAACGTTTTATGTGTAAGTGAGAATAAGTTCCAGTCCCTTTTCCTAAGGCCTGGATTTCTACAAATCGTGTCCATGTTCATTTGAACATTGTCAGTCCATCGTGTTTTTTTCCTCCCCCTTCATATCCCTCCCTATACAGATCCCTTATGGATTGTTGTGGTGAGGCCATGTAAAATAGTATTTCTTTGGTTAGCGCCTTGTAGGTGTAAACGTTAAGAAAATTTGGTGTACTTTTCGTTTTAATGACAGGCACTGGAAACCTTCCATATTCCTGAAACAAAGCTGCCTGTGACAGTGGAATGATCACAAACAATTCGCTCAGACAAATCGTGTGATAACGGCCATTATTTGTGAGTGAAAAGGGTTAGTCTTGAGTCTTAAGTCCTCAATCTCTGCCTGTCTGTCTGTCTGTCTGTCTGTCTCTCTGTCTTATATATATATATATATATATATATATATATATATATATATATATATATAAAATCAAGCACACACCCCCACACACACACACACACACACAACACACACACACACACACACACACACACACAACACACAAGAGTTACACACGATGGATATTTTCAAGGGAAAGCGAAACATAGGACAAACATTGACGTTGTTGAAAGGTCATAAGCCATTTACGTCCTCTACTGTAGAAACTTTCTCAAGCAATGCCTAGTGTTTTCCAGCTCACAGGGTCTAACTTGCTTCTTTTCCGCTTGCATTATTTCTCCTCCGACCATGTGTACCTGATGCTGAACCGTGTATCTTTCTTGAGAAATATACCACGCCGAAGGGGTGAAATTCAGAAACATTTTCTGTAAACAAATCCATTTTTTGTACTGTACATTTCTGTAACATTTACATTTTTCATTTATTTGGGATTGCTCTCTTGTGACATTATTTTGTCCTCTCCTTGTCTTCGGCTTTTCATTTATTTTTCTATCTTTATATTTTTTTTTTTTTGCTCCCTCTCTCACTTTTCAGTCTTTCTGTCTTTCTTTCATTGTTTTAATTAAAATGAGTTCCAGGGGTTATCTTTGAAAAAATAATTCATGTGCTTCAGCCAGTCAGTAGTGTAAACAGGCGCAGATATGGAAAAACGCTTAATGTTCTAGTAAACTGTAAGATCGATTTTAGCTGTTAATTTCTTTCTTTCGTTCTTTCTTTAATTCTTTGTTTCTTTGTTCGCTTCTTTCTTTCTTTCTTTTGTTCATTTGTTCCTTCGTTTTTATTTTCTTTCTTTTTTACTTCTTTTCTGTTCCTTTCTTTTATTTCTTCTTCTAGTTTCTTTTTCTTATTTCTCTCCTTCATTCTTACTTAATGTTTCTTTCTTTTTTTGTTTCCTTTCGTTCTTTCTTTCTTTCTATTTTTCTTTTTTTCTTTTTCTGTTTCATATTCTGCCAGGGATGGATAAGATCGTTCTTCCCTGTGTCCAGTAGACGCGAGCTCGATTGGTCACAACTAATACACTTTGCAGCCTGGCCTTGCACATGTTCATAATGTTTGAACAGTCAACAAGGTTTTCCCCTTCTGGCGGTGGACTTTACGCAACGCTGCGCAAATCTCTCTCTCTCTCTCTCTCTCTCTCTCTCTCTCTCTCTCCACTCCCACACACACACACACACACACACACACACACACACACACACACACACACACACGCACGCACGCACGCACGCACGCACACACACACACCACACACACACACACACACACACACACACACACAACCACCACGTACCACACACACACACACTGGCGCACGCAAACACACACACGCACACGCACACGCCGCACGCACGCACGCACACACACACCACACACACACACACCACACACACACACACACACACACACACCGCGCAGCCGCGCTGCGTGTACTTTTTTTTTTTTTCACTCTAGTACATTCAAAGTGTAGTACTTCGAAACACCCTTGTATCTAATGTATTTCAGTCAGAAAGAAAATGCGACTAAAGTA
>CM065715.1:88559362-88566862 GCA_033310375.1 Conus canariensis
CACTTCTCTGGCAATAAACATTTCTTGAGGTGTAATTTAGAAAATATGGAACCCCACAAGAAAGAAACAAGGAAAGCAAACAAAGTCGAGCAGACAGAAAGGCAGACAGACAGAAAGAAAAGACAGACAAGATGAGAGACATGCCAAGGGGAAAAAAAGCTATATAAAAAAGGCCAAAACAAAGGAAAAAGTCAATGTAAAAAAAGAAAGATAGAGAGGAAAGCAATAAAAAAAAGAAAGGAAAAAGGCTGAAAGGAGAGAAAAAAAAACAACCGAAGGTACAGAAGGAGAAGCAAAAACATAACACAATCAGACAGACGGAGTGAGAAGAAGACAAACTTACAGGAAGAAATGAGACAGAAACAACAGAGCTGTCACCAACAGAGACACTCCAGACATCAATACAGAAACAACAGAGCTATCACCAACAGAGACACTCCAGACATCAATACAGAAACAACAGAGCTATCACCAACAGAGACACTCCAGACATCATTACAGAAACAACAGAGCTATCACCAACAGAGACACTCCAGACATCAATACAGAAACAACAGAGCTATCACCAACAGAGACACTCCAGACATCAATACAGAAACAACAGAGCTATCACCAACACAGACACTCCAGACATCAATACAGAAACAACAGAGCTATCACCAACAGAGACACTCCAGACATCAATACAGAAACAACAGAGCTATCACCAACAGAGACACTCCAGAAATCAATACAGGAAAAACTGACAGAGCCCAAATCGATTTTCTCTAGCTCTGTTAGCTTCTGTTCTCCTTACTCTTTCATCTTTTTATCTCCAGTTTTCTTCCATCTTCATTCTGTTATCTTCTCTTTTCTTCTCTTGACCTGCAGCCGTGCATTTGGACCACCAAAGGAAAGGTCAATAGGAAACAAAGAATCCTTGGCAGTTTCTACAAAGAAATGGGAACAGAAATAGACTTTGGAGAGGATTTTCGGGAAGTGGGGAGCTCACGTGTATAGACAGTGAAGGAGGGAGGGAAGAGGAGATTAAGAGGGAGAATATATATGTGTGTGTGTGTGTGTGTGTGTGTGTGTGTGTGTGTGTGTGTGTGTGTGTGTGTGTGTGTGTGTGTAAATGTCTGTGCGTGTGGGGGGAGGGGTAGGTGGGTGGTGGTGGTGGGGGGGGGGTTGCTGTGTGTGTGCACGAATGCATGCGTGCGTGAATGTGTGTGTGTGTGTGTGTGTGTGTGTGTGTGTGTGTGTGTGTGTGTGTGTGTGTGTGTGTGTGTGTGTGTGTGTCAAGAAATAGATGTTGAAGGGGATTGGAATTTGCGGTGTACCTTGACCCCGAATGGTCCAGGGCCTAACGCTGTCAGGGTTTTCACGGATTTGTGAAGACGGGGAGTTGTGAGAGTCGCTGCCAACAAATATGTTTGAACAAAGAACAATGCGAATAGTGAGCACAAAAACTGTGACATATGTACAGAACTACATACGACTGATTGTGTTTCTCTGTCAATATCCATCCACTTCAACTGTAAGCATAGCATAGCTGCACATCTTCTTTAGGTAACTTCAGTTCACACATTTTATCAACTGAACATTGATAAATTTTGTCTGGGTTCGTAGTGTGTGGAATAATCTCTGCATGACGAAAAATTGTATTGGTTTCAGTGTGTCTGTCTGTCTGTCTGTTTGTCAGTCAGTCTGTCTGTCTGTATGCCTCTTTCTCTCTCTCTCTCTCTCTCTCTCTCTCTCTCTCTCTCTTCTCTCTCTCTCTCTCTCTCTCATCATGTGTTTAAGAAAAGAAGACAGTGTGAAGACAGCATCCAACTTCCCCTGGATTCTTATCGATTTTCTGGCCATGGAGTTGTCTCCCGGTGAAATATAACTGGTTGATTTATTTTTAGATTAGGAATCAGACTGGATCTTTTACCCTACATGATCCCTTAAAAACAGACATGACAAACTGTCCCACAGATATCAAATTCGGTTCTAAAACATAAGAAAAAAAGAGACTTTCTGTTGAACATTTTCCTCATTAGGCTATGAGGTGTGGATATTTTGCTTGCTTGCATTGTTTTTCGCGATACTTTTACGATACACTTTTAGTTGATATGACAGAAACGATCATGTACCATTTTGAATGAGAGAACGGAGTGTATTTCGATTTCAATATTTTAAGTTTGGTATGTTTATGCCTGTCTCCTTTCTTAAAGCTTTTATGATAATGTCAGTTCTAAACTGTTCGTTGGGTTTATTTAGTTTTGATATCTAGGTCCTATTTGCTTCCATGAAAAGTGTTTTTTGTGTGTAATAATGATCAACTAAAGACAACCGGATAGTGAATTGTAAGACGACTGCATTCATCCTACTCTACCAAAAGCCTAATTGAGCGCTTCCTTTACCTTTCACTGGTTGGATGTTGATGTTTGTTGACTCTTTTGAAACGTGTCTTGTTTTGTTATGTTCCTGATCATATATTCATTTGTGTGTTTCATTTCTGAAAATAGCCACTGCTGGTGACAGGGAATAAAACCAGCATGGTTCGATCAATAAATTGTGAGGGGTTCTCTACGATAATTATTTGTAGCCAGAGAATAATCGTTTTCGTGTCCAGTAATTCAGCTCTTTCACCTTTTACAGCGAAAGCGAAAGTTTCAATAAAACATTTTGTTTCACTAAAAGCAGAATTGTCAGTCCACATCTTCTTGCAATCCCCGTGCTCTTATATATAGAAGTGAAGGAAGTCTCTCCTCTTCTTATTAAGAACATTTCCTTTTGTCATGGCTTTTTTTAATACAAATCTCAGCGGACTAAGAGAGAGAGAGAGAGAGAGAGAGAGAGAGAGAGAGAGAGAGAGAGAGAGAGAGATGGAATTCTGTTTAGATGTTAATTCCCCAGTTCGGATATACGACACGCGAATGAATACCATCGTCTTAGCAAAATGAGAATTCTCTTTCCCCTGATCATGCAAGTATACACATGGGGCAGAATTAACGTCATCAGTTGTAGTCCTGTTGACGAGTCGAGAACCGACATGTCGGCCATAATTGAGGGCTGCATAATTGAATCAGACTCCTTCCAAAGTTGTGAATATGTGCACGTTTTGTCTATTTTTCCCCACGACAGACGCTTCACACTTCCACTGTGTCTTTGTCTGTTTGCTTCTTTCTTTTTGTCTGTCCTCATTTTGTTTGTCTTTGGCTTCAAGCCTTCCTTCCTTCCTTCCTTCCTTCTTAACTTCATTCCCTCTTTCCTTCTTTCCTTCCACCCTTCTTTGCTTTCGCCCTTCATTCATTCCACCCTCCCTTAGTTTTATTTTTGGCAACCTTGTTCTTACAAAGAACTTGAATTTGATGTTAATGTTTTATGCACTCAATGTAAATTTTCACCAAAAACAAAAGCAGCAAGCATACAATGGGATATGTCTGGCCAAAGTAGATACATTGATATTATGTATTGAGTTCATTTCTTTTCTTCTGTTGGTCTCAGCGATGGTGGTGGTGGCTGTAATTGACCTCCTTCCTATCCCCCATTTCCTCTCTTTCTCCCAGTGTGGCCTAATCTTAACTGCCTTTATTTTGTCAGTAATGTTTATCGTATTTTATAAATCTGTCTGTGATGTTTGTTTATTTGCAGTTTTCAATTTCTAGCTAAATAAAGGTAGTATTAGAACAATATGCGCAAAATAGCAAGCCTCGGTTTTAGGAACAGACCCTATATTGGCATAATTCTTCAATACACGCCTTGTTTAAGAAAAAGTGCATTGCTGTGGCCATAAATACAGACTGGATTCTATTAAATATAAGATGATATGGAAAACAGAATGTGAACAAACTTTAATATGGAAAGTACTGGTGACGAATATTGTCTAATCATATGTCCTGAAATATGACTCTTTGATATATTTCAGACCAGAAAAAAGTAGACAATATTTTTTTTATTGGAAAATGCATGTAATATATTAGAGGTTTTTTTGTTTGTTGTTTTTACTGTGTTCTGAGCGTTTGCATGTTTATTGTTTTCCTTTCCTTTGAATTTGTTCTCTTCATTGTGTCTATTGTGTCTCTTTACAAGTTCTACCGGATGTTTATTCGCTTTCAATCCGTTTACTTTCTGAAAAGTATTCTGCTTTACCTTGTCTATTATGAAACACTTAAATCTGGGTGTGTTTTTTTTTCAAACTTTAACCCCAAAAGAAGGGGA
This sequence comes from Conus canariensis, assembly GCA_033310375.1. Classification (NCBI taxonomy): domain Eukaryota; kingdom Metazoa; phylum Mollusca; class Gastropoda; order Neogastropoda; family Conidae; genus Conus; species Conus canariensis. Next base: position 88,563,551 of record CM065715.1, read on the forward strand.
GGGAGTGGGGAGTATCAGGAATATTGAATCTGGAACAATGCTGTTGTTGCTGCAGCCTGCCAGGGGGGACAACCCAAATTAGGTTTCTTATCAGTTGAATGCTTGATGGCACACAAATCAATACGATCAAACTGCTCCTTAAGTCCTGTGAAGGTCGGTTTTCACGTGCACGTGAACTCATTATACTCTTACAAAACCCCATCTGATGTAATTTACCGTTAGTAACAAATGTGTTTTTATCTTTGCTCTCCTCAAATCAACTTTGCCGCTGGACCATTTCTTCCGTCGTTGAAGATTAAGTAGGTAAATGACCTCAGTATATCAAATCAGTACATGTACCACTAAAGTGGGAAAGTGATTTAGCATCAGCGCACTGGCTCTCCCTGAGAAGTATCACCCGGATTTAGTGGTTTACAGTCTCTCTCTTTCTGGACTACTGGGTTTGGTACTAGGACAGGATTAATGCAAATCTGGTTAGTATGCGAGAAGAGAGGGCTTGGAGTCGGGAGGGCAGACGGGAAATGCTATGGGGAGAACCTAGATGGAAACGAACTACAGGAAAACGATGACAATGAGAAGACGTGTATGATGGAGCAGCGACAGTAACCCTTCTTTTTTCTATTTCGAAAGTATTGCACCTTTAGGGGAAATACTTTTTGAAAATGATTTCAGTATTTGTGATTTTTCAACCGTCAATGTGTATTTTGCGTGGAACCATCTGTCCTTTGTTAACAACTAATAAAAGGAAACGAACGAATGAACAAACAAACAAGACAACTTTGTTCCCTTTTGTCATGTCTTTGTTTTTGCTTGTTTATCTATGAAATTCAATTTGTTTGCATGATTTCGATTTTTCATTCAGCTGCCCCTTTCTTTCTGACATCAGATTGCAAAACACTTAAGTCGTGAATACAGAGGAATGCGTTTTGGGAGGACATCTTTTAAGATTTTATCTGTGTTTTCTTTTTGATGATTGATATGTTTATTCCTGTCTGTACTATTTTTTTTCCAAACTTTCCTTTTTCTTTTCTTCTTTCTTTCTACATAGTGTCTCTGCGTTTATTTCTTTCTGCCTAATTTATGTTGTTGTTTTTTCCCAGCCTGTCCATTTCTCTTGGAAATCTGATGGAAAACCACATGTATCTTCAATACATAGAACAAGTTTTATGGACGAACAATTTATCAAAAAATCTGTAATTTCTTAGCCTTTCTTTGCAATTTTTCAGTCTGTCTTTTTCTAAATGTCCGTTCACCCTATTTTTGGTTTCGTTTATTATAAGATGTTCTCTTTTTCCACTTTTTCTCATTCTTTTAATTCGTCTTCCTTTTACTTTCTGTTTGTCCGTCTGTTTGAAATTAAAAACTTTTTGAATTAACATCTTTCCTCTTTTTCTCTTTCTTTTCGTTCCTTTTTTTCCTTTCTTACTTACTTTCTTTCTTTTTTTCTTTGCAAATATTCCCCCTTTCTCTTTCATATTTTTTTCTTTCTTTTGATTACTTTCTGTGTTTTATCCCCATTCTCTCTGCATTCGTGAAATCCTGACTACCAGTTATTTGGCCATTTACATGCAGTGTGCGTGCGCATGTGTGTGCATGCATCTGAGTTCGTGTCAGTGTGAGTTTGCCTGTGCGTATGTATGTATGTTTGTTTTCATTGATTGCGTGCTCGAATGTGTGTTGGTATGTATGTTGTATGTGCAAGCTTTTTATGCATTTTATATGTGTGCCTGTATTTGTGTGTGCATTTGACTGTGTGAGGGGATGGGTTCGTTCGGAGAAGTCGGATTGATGGTGGTAGCAGTTTGATTGTCTTTATATGTTTGTTTGTGTCTGTGTATGTCAACACGGAAAGGGGAATGGTGCGGGGTGCGGGGGGGGGGGGGGGGTATCGTAAGGTCAGAACGGTGGTTGTGGTGGTAATGGTTGTGACGGTTATGATGTGTTATGGTGGTGGTGGTCGTCGTGCTTTTGGTTGTGGTGTGGTGGTGGTGGTGTGGTGGTGGTGTGTGTGTGTGTGTGTGTGTGTGTGTGTGTGTGTGTGTGTGTGTGTGTGTGTGTGTGTGTGTTTGTGTGTGTGTGTGTGTGTGTTTGTGTGTTGTGCGTGCGTGTTTAAAAGTCCCGTTCGTTTCAAGCTACTGTTTTGCATGGTTTGGTTTGGCTATTTGTTTGTATATTTGCTTTTTTTTTTGTTTTGTTTATTTTTTTTGTTTTTTTTGTTTTACTTGAATGAAATAGCTGTTATACTGCACAAAGTAATTCTGCTTCATTTTCATTTTTAGACTATCTAATTTTTACATCTTTGTCTAACATCAAGAGGAAAGTTTTACACCCTTAACCCCCCCCCCTCCCCCCCACTTCCCAACTCCCACCCACCTCACTCCGTATCTCCTTCGAAGACACAATAATCTAACTCAAAAGACAAAGGGAGGTCTAGAGCTCCAAATTGAGTGGCATGATAAAAACAAGTTCTTGTCGTTATTGGAGGCGCGATGGCAATGCTTGATAACGTTGATGGTCTGCCATTGCAGTTGCTCCTTTCGCCCATTGGGATTCGGCCCTGTGGCTCTGATCAATGTTGGGAAGTCTGTGCCTTTGAAGGGAGAGCTGACAGTCTTGTCTGGAGGGCAATGGAGCTGTGGGGTTTATTTTGGTTTTTATCTCTGTCTCTGTTGCTATCTGTCTGTCTGTCTGTCTGTCTGTCTGTCTGTCTGTCTCTCTCTCTCTCTCTCTCTCTCTCTCTCTCTCTCTCTCTCTCTCTCTGTACTTTTATGAACAAGTGCGCACAACATGCATACATTCAAAGAAGATACTCGATCAAACGCTACTGTACCACACACACACACACACACACACACACACACACACACACACACACACACACACACACACACACACACACACACACACATGCGCGCGCGCGCGCGCGCGCTCGCACGTTATTATCATTATTATCAGTAGTAGTAGTAGTAGTAGTAATATTGTTATTGTTGTTGTTGTTGTCTTCATCTTACTCATTATCATCATCTATAATAATAATAATAATAATGATAATAATAATAACAACAGTAATAATAATAATGATAGTAATAATAATAATATTATTATTGTTATTATCATTATTATTATCATTGTTGTTTTGTTGTTTTTGTTGTTATTATCATTATTTATTATTGTGTTATTATTGTTGTTATCATTATTATTGTTGTTGTTGTTGTTTGGTGGTGGTGGTGGTGGTGGAAAGGGTTGTCGTCTTCGTTGTCCTGACAGACACTGGAGACTTTACATCTGCAAGACATGGAACAACCTCTGGCA
>CM065715.1:88581862-88584362 GCA_033310375.1 Conus canariensis
CCTCTGTGCTCGACTGGGCTATACACAACATGATTTGAACACTGGTAAAATTGTAGCAGCCCACTTACAGAAAGGATCACTGCGCTGCTACAGAACCCAACGTCTATCTTTGCACCGAATTCGACAAAGATAAGTGATTGCTCGTTCTTCGTTTTCGTTGTACTGAGTGTTGCTTCTCTTGCCTGAAGAAGACCTGAAAGGTCGAAACGCGTCGTGTTTTGTCTTGTGTCTCGTCTTTCCATGTTGTTCGGTGGAGTCATAATAATTACTGTTAAGATTCCTTCAGAGCGGTTCGAAAGAACTTGGTCTAAGTCATCATGCGTTTAGGATCTCCCACCAAGCTCCCTTCTGACGACACTCATCGCTAAAGAACAGACCTAGACTGAGTGAGGGTGTACACCTCTGGCATGGAGACCACTCATTCTATCCCTCCAATGACAGTGTTCGTAAGGTGTTCTGCCAACACCTGAGTCCTTCATATGGATTTACCTCAGGCTGAGTGCCAGAGGGGAAAAAAAACAAAGCTCTTAGTCATTCTGAACAAAAGACACGAAAGGCCACAGATTTTGGAGCAAATTTCCTTTTCTTTTATGAAATACCGCAATGGGTTTCCACTCATGCTCAGCACGTCTTAACGTAGCCATAGTCCATGCTTACTTTCATAGACAGAGCTTGAAGCCAAGAGGGCCCAAAAGTTAAATACGCTCGTAGTGTTGTTCGGGCAGTTTGCGCAACGCTTCGAATGCGCTTCCCAGTTTTCCAGTTGAGGCCATGTCATAGTTACTGTTGTTGGTAAGATAGCACAACCCCAAGAGGCTGATGCCGTTTTATTCCTGGCCTCCTAGTCATCGTTCTTTGTATAATTAATACACCAGATCGGTCCTTTATACGTTTGATTGTACACAAAAATCCGAATCAGCAACATTAATGAATGCATTTCCATGCGGCCATACTCTGAGATCAGTGTTGAAATACGACCAATGAGGAATATTCTAGAGTTTAAAAAAAAACAGATTTGTTGAACCCCTTTTGTCACGCATTGTGAAACTTCATACTAAATGAGCTGATCTAAAAACAACAATAATCCACACTTTAGAAATTACACCACTTTCAGAGACATTTTTGTTGCCACATGTTCTTACATACACTCATCAGTGTGTGGTGGCTCAAAGTGATAGACTTACATGCTTCACCTTTCTATAAGTGTGGTACAGAATCTAGATTAACATCTCATAGGGAATCCACTGTGCTATGTTTGTGTACATACCTCAGTTTGGGAATGAACTCCAGCGTGTTTCTCTCTCTCTTTGCGTGTGTGTGTGTGTGTGTGTGTGTGTGTGTGTGTGTGTGTGTGTGTGTGTGTGTGTGTTAGAAGAAACAGCAGTACCACCAGCATCAGCACCAGCACCAGCAGCAATAGCAGTAGTAGAAGTAGTAGTAGTAGTAGTAGTAGTAGTCGTCGTCGTCGTCGTCGTCGTAGTAGTAGTAGTAGTAGTAGTAGCAGTAGTAGTAGTAGTAGTAGTAGTAGTAGTAGTAGTAGCAGTGGCAGTGGTAGTTTCATATGACGTCTCTTCACAGAATCATGTGATATTTGACGAATGTGTGCGTGCGTGCGTGCGTGCGTGCGTGCGTGCGTGCGTGCGTGCGTGCGTGCGTTCGTGCGTGCGTGAGTGTGTGTGCGTGTGTGTGTGTGTGCGTGCGTGCGTGCGTGCGTGTGTGCGTGCGTGTGTGTGTGTGTGTGTGTGTGTGTGTGTGTGTGTGTGTGTGTGTGTGTGTGTGTGTGTGTGCATACATTTGGGAGAGGCAGGATGGATGTGGAAAGGGTAATCAAAATCAAAAGCATGGAGGTGGGAGGGGGTAGGCAGAGGGCATGCACATAAAGGTGTGTCTCTGTCTCAGTCGGCGTGACCGCAGCTCTATTGCTGAGCACTGAATCAAGCGTTCACAGCTCAGGGAACGACACGTTGGGCTGCTACATCCATCTTGCTTTATATGCAACAAGTATTACCTGTTGAGCTGTGCACGTAACATTTTCCGAAAGCGCAGCTCTTGTCCTTTGCGCCTCTTCTCCAGCATTATGTTCAAGGTGTAGAGGAAAGGGTTGAGTGCTGAATTGAGTGGCAACACAAAAATAGCCATGCCGACACTGACTTCTCCTGGAATAACGACACCAGCGGCAGCCAGTACCCCGCACAAGCCAATAGGAAACCAGCACAGAAAATCGGACACGGCAACGGACAAGAGACGCCTGGCTATCGTTGTTTCTTTGTATTGTGCACTCTCCGTACCGACGTCTTGCGCCTTTATCAGCTGATTAGACATGGCGTTACTCTTCACGGACCAATAAATAAGGAACTGGCCTACACCGATCACGAGGAAAAGGATTAGATTACAGATGATCATTATACTGAAGGAGTACGCTTTACCCGCATGGTCAGCTCTGGTGACAGGCAGTGGAATACAGATACCTGTCTGGTGGTAGAACTCCAGTGTGAGGTGA
>CM065715.1:88589362-88591862 GCA_033310375.1 Conus canariensis
TGCTTCGCGAAAAAAAATATATATCTTAGTCACGCTGACCGTAACCCATTCGCTCACTTTACAGATTTTTTCCCAGGCCACACAAACGTCCAACTGGCCCTATACAAATAGATTTTTTTCTGGGTTTACAGACCCCAGTTCTTTTTCACCAAAATGCTGCATTCTTCCCATGCGGACAGTTATCACAGCAAACTTCAAAAATTCAAATTCTCTAGGCAATAAAAATTTCTCAAATCGTCTCAAGGGCTGTGGAGGGGTTGCGAGGGACTACGTCTCAGTACCATCTCTCACGTACAAGTGCTTGCTTTAGAAAGACAGGGCACTCTGTTAGTAATCTAAATTACTGACTTATTTGACGATCGATCACAGGATCCACATCTTACCTATTGAGTGTTTGAACAGGGTAGAGTTTGGAAATAATTCAGATCACAATCAAAACGAGATTAAACGATCGAAATTTAAGATTATGATAAACGATTGTATTGAAAATTATCAAATGTGTTCACACATCCCATACTCACTGTGGAATTAACAAAATACAACGTTACAAACAGTTCAGAAGTCAACTCTCTCTCTCCACTCTAGATTACACTTCGTCCTCTTCTCCTCCTAGCTAATATATTTTTTTTACTTTTCCTTGAATGTATCTTTATTTATTCTTTAGTTCTCTGCTTCCGCCAAAATGACAAGCAATCTCTTTTTTCCCAAGATCTCAAATCACTATCTTAAAAAAAAAAGTGACCGGTGAGGAGCGAACACCCTGTATAGGTAAGTTTTCAATGCGGGTTCAAACTGCATAAAAATGGAAATCTATTTTTCCCGGGGCGCAATCCAGTTGGCCAGCTCTGCTCTTAAAGAACCCAAGCATTGTCGGCAGCTAAGAATTGTACAGAACAGCTTTTACTTGGATCTTCTATGAGATGCAATCTCCCACTGATTGACCAAACAATATGATAAGGAACAATTTAGTAGCGGGGGGAAACAAGTATAGGCTAAAAATTCTTCCGTCATTACATTAATGACTTGGCAAAGATTTAAATAACATCAAGAAAAGAAAAAGGGGGGGGGGGGGGAGAGAAAATGCGAAAGTAAAATTAGGGAAATATATTATAGATGTTAGATCCTTCAAGAGCAGCATATGGGTACCGTCGTAATCCATGTTTAAGACATACATATATACATACATGTATATAACAACCGACAAGGGTGCTATTACGATTGTTTCGAAAATGTGAGAGGATCACGCAAGTTTAGTCTATGCGTCCGTCTGTCTACACCATAACACTATTTATGTAATAAACAACTGATCACGATGACACAGAAAAGAAAAAGACAAATGCAATATCAAGGTCAACAGAAGTTATTATTTACAGCATGTTCACAGGTGTCTTCTCTCTTCCGTACATAACCGACGTCAAACCAATCCAGAGAGTCAACTTTTCAGTCGCACGTTTTAAGAGTTTCTTGAAGGCATCCATCTCTTCCGTGGTTTCCAGACTGACCAGAGAAGCTCCCTTTTTTCGGCACTTTTCTATGGCACTCATTCGGGAAAATGAATAAATAGGGTGTGCGTCAATGATGTAGCATCTTCCTCCAAGGTCTACCTATTAAAGAAAGTAAAAGAAAGCTGGCAAAGAAATCGAATGAAAACATTAAAATGTGTGTGTGTATGAGTGCGTGTATATGTATATCCTTTTTGCGTGCAGGGGAGAGAAGTGACAGTTGCTTTAGAATGACCTCCCCTCCCACCATCCACGAACAACTTCCCCTTCCTTCTCCCCTCCCTAAATGCCTGCCCTTATACTTTGCCTCCCTTCCCTATAACTGGCTTCCACACCCATCCCCCTCCCAATAGTCACATCCTTCTCCAACCTCATGTCCTCCTCCAACCCATACCAACCTTCCCTCCTCTCTCTCCCAAAGTAGGCAAGGTAGAGAAGCAGTGGGCAAAGACCACAAAGGTCGAGCACAAAAATGTGCGTAAAACGTGCACAGATATCACGTAGCAAAATGCCAAGAAAATGGGTTCCTTGCTTTTTTTTACCAATATCACACGCGCACACACACACACACACACACACACACACACACACACACACACACACACACACACACACACACACACAAGCGCGCGCTCGCACGCACAGAGAGAGAGAGAGAGAGAGAGAGAGAGAGAGAGAGAGAGAGAGAGAGAGAGAGAGAGAGAGAGAGAGAGAGAGAGCAAAAATAATCCGTTTGACACTCAAAGGGAATAAGAGGCTATGAATCAATGGCATTTTGCAAGATAACTCAAAATAATCATGAATTCCTCTCGCAATGACTGCCATCATAATGTCTCCTACCTTTCAACTTCCAAGTCCCAGTGCGTGCAAGTTACCTAATATTTGATCGGTAAACTGATTTAGCTTCAAAGCCATACAGCAAAACCGATTGCCCGCTTTTTGCTGTGTTTAGTTAACACCCCATCCACCCACCTCTTTCGGACGATTCAGCGACGTGC
>CM065715.1:88596862-88606862 GCA_033310375.1 Conus canariensis
ATATTACACACACACACACACACACACACACACACACACACAGAGAGAGAGAGAGAGAGAGAGAGAGAGAGAGAGAGAGAGAGAGAAGAGACAGACAGACAGACAGACAGACAGACAGACAGACAGACAGATAGACAGACAGCATTTTTCTTATTTGAACACACACTAAGAGGACAAAATTTGTCCAGAATGATATACGTCAGGGTACCTCTTTGCCCTGTATCATTCATCTCGATCTCTTCGTCCTTAAATTGATATGCAGATAACATAGCAACGATGGGTATCAGAAATCAATTAAATTCTTCGCTTTCCTGATTTTATCTAATTGTGTATCTGACATATCGCATGCCCCTCTCTCTCTCTCTCTCTCTCTCTCTCTCTCTCTCTCTCTCTCTCTCTCTCTCTCTCTCTCTCTCTCTCTGACGATTTCGATTGGCTTTAAGTCAGTTATGAATACCTTTTCTAAAGGCTAAGCAATGTACTACCAAGTAAAACATCTTTAACGTATTTCGAAACGGTTTTTTAGACATCTTAAGAAATGTCAAGAATGATTCTTTTCCTGGGGACATTTTCCTCCTTCGGCTAAAGACAACTTCATGGCACTGTTCATTTTTCTTTCTCCGACGCACCTCGATAGAGGACACTTCAGCGCTGGTTTTTCCAAACTAAGTCCAACATATCTCTGGAATCGGCAAGCAAACTTCGAATTCCGAAAATTTCTGACATAGTCTAGAGCATGCCATGATTTGAAAACACACACACACACACACACACACACACACACACACACACACACACACACACACACACACAGAGTGATCTGTATGATAGATCAATTTGATTTAAAGATTTAAAAGAATCAGACATCCCATTCGTTCACTCACCACGAACGGACGTTCGCACGCATGCACAGTACACCACCACTATGAAGAGCAAAGAGACAGTAAACACAAATGATTGTCATTAGCACAGAACCACTGTCAAGAGTGGAGGGACGTTATACACAGTGATGGGCATCAGTGCAGCACCGCGATCAAGAGTGGAGGGACCACATACACAATGCACCGTTATAAAGAGTGGAGGGACCACATACACAATGAACCGTTATAAAGAGTGGAGAGACCACATACACAATGTACCGTTATAAAGAGTGGAGAGACCACATACACAATGCACCGTTATAAAGAGTGGAGAGACCATACACAATGCACCGTTATAAAGAGTGAGGACCACATACACAATGCACCGTTATAAAGAGTGGAGGGACCACATACACAATGCACCGTTATAAAGAGTGGAGGGACAGTATATATAAAATCGTCTTCAGCACAGAACTGCTATCTAGATTGGATGGACGATTTACACAATGAATGTCAAAAGTGCCGAACCATTATCAAGGGTGGAAGGATAACATACACAATAATCGTCATCAGAACAGCCACTACTATCAAGAGTGGAAGAACGGCATGCATCATAATTGTCATCAGAACAACCACTACTATCAAGAGTGGAAGAACGGCATACACAATGATTGTCATCAGTATACTACCACTATCAACTGTGGAAGAACGGCATACACAATGATTGTCATCAGTATACCACCACTATCAACTGTGGAAGAACGGCACACACAATGATTGTCATCAGTATACCACCACTATCAAGAGTGCAAGAACGGCACACAATGATTGTCATCAGTATACCACCACTATCAAGAGTGGAAGAACGGCACACACAATGATTGTCATCAGTGGAAGAATGGCATACACAATGATTGTCCTCAGTATAACACCACTATCGAGAATGGAAGAACGACATACACAATGATTGTCATCAGAACACCACCACTATCAAGAGTGGAAGAGCGGCATACACAATGACTGTCATCAGTACACCACCACTATCAAGAGTGGAAGAACGGCATACACAATGACTGTCATCAGTATACCACCACTATCAACAGCGGAAGAACGGCATACGCCATATTTGTCATCTATCCAGCACCACTGTTAAGAGCGGAAGAAAGACTTACATAAAGACTTCTATCAATACAGCACCACTGCTGAGAGCGGAAGAAAGACTTACATAAAGACTTCTATCAATACAGCACCCAAGTCAAGAGCGGAAGGGCGGCAGATACAATGATTGCCATCAGTAGACGACACTATCACTATCAGAAGTGGACAGACAGCATACACAATTGTTGCCATCAGTAGACGACACTACCGCTATCAGAAGTGGACAGACGGCATACACAATTGTTGCCATCAGTAGACGACACTACCGCTATCAGAAGTGGACAGACGGCATACACAATTAATGCCATCAGTAAACTGACAACAAAAGTGGACTTACACCATGCATTGTCTCCGTTACACCACACCTATCAAAAGTGGATAGACAGCATACACTATGACTGTCACAATACACTTACACTATCAAAAGTGAACAGACAGCATACATAGTGATCACCATGAGAACACTGAAATTGAAATCTGAATTGCAAGCAGCTGCCTCGAGACACTGAAAATGATCAGCCTGGTATCCGACCTCACATCGTAATTGAGGTCACCCGCGCACATGCTACAACTTTTCTTGTAAAGTAAGGGGTGTTCACTTAAAAAAAATCTTGTCCAAGGGAGAGAAGACTACTTCACCTGTAAGCGAATGCCCGGGAAAAAAAAAAAAACGTCCAGTAAAATTTACATCACTTAACAGGAAGAATTTACAAACTCCTATTTTTTTTTAACATCGTGAGTCCAGCTAGCGTGACGGTGACTATTTTGGAGCTTATAAGCCTTTGCAGGTCTGTATTGCTACAAGTAAATCTCCCCGGACACGCGAATAGCTGCTAGGTTAGTTGAAGCTTGCCCCAGATTCACTTAGGATATGCCTCTGGAATGTTTGTGTCGAGTAACAGACGACAACGCACCCGCTTTAACGTCATTCTTTTAATCAAGAAAGGTAAACTATTTCACATTTTCAAAAGCTGGAGCCAGTTTTCTTCGGTACATTCACTGTTAAAAAAGTCACAAAGTAATTGGGTGTGTGAACATTCCATTTTGTTTAGGTGGGACTGGACATAAACATCACCGGTGCCTCTTCTAAAGCAAGATCAAATCTAAAGCAAGATTACTCACCTGGTAAGAACTCGCATGCTTGAGGTGTGTCTAAAACATTTATGTCGAGGAATCTCCAGAGAAGATAGCGTACGTGTGTGTTAAAACAAAAACATTCATATCAACTGAAAATTATTTATGTCATGATAGATATAAATGCCTTATTCATAATATATATATATATACAATAAACTAATAAATTCCAAGGATAAGTACCGAACACCATTCCAGCAACTTATAGAGCAGCTTGGTGTTGCAATGACTGCAAGAAATATTGAATTATAAACAAAGCTTGCTCTTATGTCTTAGATTGAAGAAATACGGGGAGATAAGCATTCACATCTGCAGTGGTAGATAATTCTGCCTAACTAACAGTATGTGCTTGAGTGGGTGAATGGGGAAAAAATGAAATAAATGCTTCTCAAAATGAGCCTTCAGCAAGCTTATAGTCTCCAAAGAGGAGACATTCTCCAATAGGAAGGAAACTCACCAGGAGTTATATGCTAGTGAGTTTCCTTCCTATTGGAGAATGTCTCCTCTTTGGAGACTATAAGCTTGCTGAAGGCTCATTTTGAGAAGCATTTATTTCATTTTTTCCCCATTCACCCACTCAAGCACATACTGTTAGTTAGGCAGAATTATCTACCACTGCAGATGTGAATGCTTATCTCCCCGTATTTCTTCAATCTAAGACATAAGAGCAAGCTTTGTTTATAATTCAATAGAGAGAGAGAGAGAGAGAGAGAGAGAGAGAGAGAGAGAGAGAGAGAGGTCTTCTTAAGAATCATGTCCAGTTTGCATTTGGCGGTTTCTTGTCAAACCTGGTAAATGTTGATTCTTCAGACCAGTCAGCTGCTTTCATTGTTGTTGTCAGAAGTACCGAACAAGCAAAAGCTGCTGCCGTGTTCGCTGAGCGAGTATTGTGTGCCCCAAATGGAGAGATATCAATGCCTGTCTCGGTCAGGATGTTTCTAATCCATGTGTTGCTGGATCTTTTGACACAGTCCGTAAAGTTGCTGGTAGCTGAACAGACTATGTTCTTCTCTCCGCATGGCTTTCAATGGTTCTCTTTGAGTACGCTGACTGTATAAAGTTTCTCTTTCTCAGGGAATGCCAGCAATTTAAGAGGCGCTAAGTGTTTCCTTTTTTTTTTTTTTTTTTTTACTAAAATGATTAAGCAGGGAACATATTTGGAGAATAATCTTACCATCAATGGTTGCACAATCTGGTGTCGCATTTCTGCCGAAAGTGCAATAAAAGTCGCTCCATGTTTTTTTTCTCTCCACTTTTACAGTATTTTTTGGTCTCATCTTCTATGTCACCTGGTGGCATTGCATCCACACCGCTCATTCCAGCTCCACGTCTCAGGCAATAGCTGATGTGTCCCACCACAGCGCCAGCACACGTAAATTTATAGGAAACGGTCAATGTCAAGTCGTCGGGAGGCAACCCTCCACAGGTGACATGTACTGCTGGCGAGTCATTTCGCGGTGTTCAGTGGTGCCTGTTCTGATCCAACAAACGCAGGACCCCACCTACTGAGCCCCTTACTAGTGGCCATGATTGATAAGTCGCGGAGCCAGCGTGAGTGAGCTGTCCCTCCGGAGGGCTCCGCTACGTCCGTCCAACGATAGTTCATATGAATTTCATATGAATTTGCCCTTACGCCGACAGAACGCCTCAAATTGTATTAAGGTGGAGATGAAATAAAAAGTGAGGTTCCCATGAGAGCAGGGCATTACAGGTCTCAGAATTTGAAACTTTTATGCAGATCGATAAGAATGAGGGTGATGAACATAATCCTAGGATTTCCATTTTGGTCTGAGATTGCATGGCAGGCCTGTACTCTACATCTGTTTTTACATATAATGTAGTGTCAACCAGACCCGAGAAATATAGACATCTGCAGCATCGGACAGGAAATTGGAGCAACTGTCTCAGACAATTTAGCGGAAGAAAACTGTGCTGCTCGGCCCCAAACTTCCCAACTGAGCCCAAAGCAAACTCAACCCTAAGCAGGAGCCGGTCGGGACATGAAAATCACACAAACTGGCTCTGATGGAAATCGACACTACGACTTCCCAGCTACGAGTCTGTGACGCTTAACCATTTCACCACGGCGGCTTTACAATGCACTATTCACATCCCAAGTCGTAACGTATTTAGGAACTTATGATCTGAGTTCATTTACACCTTTATGAATTTCATTAACACGAAAGAGCTGATCTTGCAACACAAATAGGACCATAGCTTACGCTTGACGTCAACAGTACAGTTAAAAAAAAAACCTGCATTAAGATGCATATGAAAGCAATCAATGCTCCTTTCGCTTGCACGACGTTTCCACTTTGTGATATACTACGCTGGTCTCCAGTAGAGCAGATGGTGTCAGTTCATTGATGAAAACTCCGCTCTTTCTAGATCTGTTCCGGACACTTTGTAGTAACTAATATGACTTTCTCAGCCTGTGTTACAGATTACTGCCCGACTGAACAAACAGAACCCTCCTTGCTGACGAGGTGGTTAGCCTGTCAGCGCGTTCGCTGACGTTGGGAGCGGTGGTTGATTGGGCTAGTCAGAAACTACAAATACTTCTGGATTTTTAGCATTCTTATTTTCTGCTGCATGCTAGAAATCACACAAGAAGGCGACAAAGCATCCAATCTGAGGTTAGTCAATGACCGTTCGAAAGCATTAATGACAAAATCTTCAGGGTCTAGTCTGTATGCTACATATATGGAAAACTGGTCCCGGTTTTATTACCAGTTCGCGACCCGCAATCGTAACTACCTTCTTGACAACATTCGTAGGCTTAAAACCCACGTGGCTATCAATAAATTTGTACATCAGTTACTTAGGTTTCACCAAACAATACGGAGCCCCCCCCCTCTCTCTCTCTCTCTCTCTCTCTCTCTCTCTCTCTCTCTCCCCTCTCTCTCTGTCCGTGTGTGTGTGTGTGTGTGTGTGTGTGTGCGTGCGTGTGTGTGTGTGTGTGTGTGTGTGTGTGTGTGTGTGTGTGTGTGTGTGTATGTGTGTTGCGTGCGACATCAAAATGCATTCTATAACCAGCCGCCGTGGCGAAGTGGTTAACGTCGCGGACTCCCGACTGGGAGGTCGTGGATTCGAATCCCATCAGAGTCATGTGGGTTTTTCTGCCCCGACCGGCTCCTACCCAGAGTTGAGTTTGCCGCGGACTCAGCTGGGAAGACTGGGACCACACAGTCGAGTTTCATCCACTTAATGGATGCGTTTCTGAGAGTGTTGCTCAAATTTCCTGACCAACACTGCAGGTGCCTGTATCTCTCAGGCCTGGTTGACGCCGGGATATATTATGAAAGGAAGCGTAGAGTACAGCCCTGTCATGTAGTCTCAGACCGAAATGGAAATCCGTAGCATCATCTTAATCATCCTCATTCTCATCGATCAGCATTGAAAAAAAAATGTCTCAAATTATGTGGCCCTTCATGCCCTGCTCTCATGGTGACCTCAATTTCGATGTCCTCTACACGTCTGTGGCCTTGGTTTGGTTCCGTCGGGGTCACCGGTATCGGCGAGTCCATGGGGGCTGTCGTTGGACGGAAGTGGTGGCGCCATCTGGAGGGAGAGCTCACTCACGCCGGCTCCGCGACTAAGCAATTATTGTCGTCAGTAGGGGGCTTAGTAGGTGGTGTCCTGCGTATGTTAGATCAGAACAGGCGCCACTGAACACCACCAAAGTGACTCGGCAGCAGTGCAGTGTCTCCTCCGATGGGTTGCCTCTTGACGACTTGACATTGACTGCTTCCTGTGGATTGCCGGTGCCGGGGCTGCGGCGGGGCCGACCGGGCTGTGGCTGTGTACGGGGTGTCGGAATGAGCGGCGTGGGTGCACTGCCTCTGAGGTGGCGCAGAGGTTGGGACAGCAAAAAAAAAAATGCATTTCTATCCTTCTTTTGAAACTACCGAACATGTAATGGAAACGCCAGCGAGTGGCAGCAACAAAGTGCAGGCTGTCACTTTACCTAAAAGTCATGAAATCAAGTTTACTGATGCTGACTTACGTATCTCACTCGAAAAAGACGCAAAAAAAACATCGCCTTATTCGGGACTCTGAACAACACCACACACACACACACACACACACACACACACACACACACACACACACACACACACACACACACACACATACATGTGGTATGGATGACACGTTACACACAGCATGCACCCTGCGTAAGAAATGGAAAAAAAAAAAAAAAAAAAAAAAAAAAAAAAAAAAAAAGAATGAAGGAAGTAAAGAAACTGAGTGAACGATATTGACTGGATGACACGGGAAACGACTGAATGAAGCGCCAGCTGGCAGCTCTTCAGTCGGCACTACCCAGGTAGGCAGCCCGTTGTGTAAACGAGTGTTGATGAATAAGTGCAAATGGTGGATGTAAGCGCATTGAGTTGTGTAACAAGAAATGCGCTATATAAGTATTATACATTATTATTTATTATTATTATCTTCAAGAAGAAAAAACAAACTGTGAAATCCAGTCACAGCACAGGACTTCCAAAGCAGCCAATGCTGTATGCTAAAACTGGGACCAAGTGAAGAAAAAAATGGCTTCACCTCAGATGTAATGCAATAGAGGCAAGGTTACAAAAGAAAAATCTACCAACCGGTGGAGGAAGACCAGTGGAGAAGCCGTGGTAGGTTGGCATTGCCCTCCACATCAATGGTGAAAATACCATGTTCATCACTGGCATCTCAGATACAACAGTTTTTTTTTCTAAAACAATATGAAATGATGACTTGCACCTAGCTGTAAATCATAATAAGTATTATTTCTGTGTATGTGTCATTAATTTGTATTATACCTGTTTATCTATCAATCTCTCCATATATATATATATATTCATCTATGTACACACACACACACACACACACACACACACATATATATATATATATATATATATATATATATATATATATATATATATAATATATATATTGTTAGCTTGCATTAGTTTTCCCCCACTACTGACATGTTAAATATATGTGTATACATGTATGTGTGTGTGTTGTGTGTGTGTGTGTGTGTGTGTGTGTGTGTGTGTGTGTGTGCGTGCATGTGTGTGCGTGTGTGTATGTGTGTGTGTGTGTGTGTGTGTGTGTGTGTGTGTGTGTGTGTGTGTGTGTGTGTGTGTGCGTATATGTATGTATGTCTGTGTGTACAATACTATACTATACTATACTATACCATACTTTACCATACTATGCTATGTTATGCTATTTTATGCTCTGCTGCGTTATGCTGTCGTGTACTGCACTGACCACCACTAAGTTTTCGAACACATTTACAAAGAAATTCCGTCTACCTGGCCGTCTTGAAACACTTTTTCTTCGCTGCGAACCTGTTATTATTTCTTAGAAACACATTATAAAACTTGTCCCTGATGATTAACTCTTAAGGCTGAATTAACGTCTGGGAAAATTCTAGAATAATTAAAGCCTGTTTTGGCAGACTGTCATTAAATCTCATTTTGGCATCAAGGTTTAGAATTTTCATCAGCCATCTATTTCGTTTTCATGGCAAATACGCTACTAATATCCAAATATTTTTGTCAATATACAAATTCCAAACATTTTTTACGAAAACAAAAATCATCTTTGCGAAAAATTTGCTCCATGTTATCCGCTGCAGTATTATCCATCATCAGTCTAACGATGCATACATTCTGATGCATACATTCGTTTTTGTTTGTTTGTTTGTTTTTCATTCTTCACACTATGACAACAGGTTCTCTCTAACTTACAGGAATATCTGCATCCAGTTAGCAATGGGTCATTTAAAGATTATACAGTCAGACCCTTTATGAGAAGTAGCATGATTGTAAGTTGTAGGATTGTATGATGCCATACCATTTTGTTTCCATCAACACATTTCTTGTTTTGCGTGATCGGTAAACTGAAGAGGTCCTATCTAATCACACCTACCTCCTGAAAATGTTGCTGTTTTTCCCTCCCAAACTTTCCATTTTCAGGCAGTAGACGTGGCAAAGAAAAACCACAAGACCAAGGAAATAACGGGCCACACACAGACCAACAGACAGGGGCTGGGATCAGCAGAAATGAAATGGTGGTCAAAAGCAAAAGTGAACGCAAAGAGAGACATGGTAATAGAGGAGCTGAAGAAAGAAGAGGACGCCAAGAGAATCCAGAAACCAGTCCAACAAGGCCAACAAGGACAGTAGACTGCGTGGGAAAACATACTGTAAAGAAGTCTCACATGGAATGATATATGGCACATGACACCTCTTAAAGTCAGCTTCATCCTCAGGTCTATGAATGACCTTCTGCCCTCGACCTGGTCAAACGGGGGAAATCAGATGACCCCACGTGTCCCCTCTGTCACGGCAAACAGTAGAACATGCCCTGAGTTTATGTAAAGCAGCGATATCCCAGGGAAGGTACACATGGAGGCACCACCAAGTGCTCAAGGAGATCACACATGTGGTTAGTACTGCTGGAGGAAGCTCTATGCCACCAGACGCTCCAGCAATGAAGTTGTACACGGCAGGGGGCCACAAATTATGGTCTGGAACAGCTATGATACCATGAGCATAGAAGCAGAGTTTACTAGATGGAGCAGGCGACTGGCAATGCACAGTAGACCCTCCAGAATGGGAGAACCCATCCGGAAGAGTGGCACGAGACCGAATACTGTTCTCCATTCAGGTTCAAAACAAATGATTCTGATCGAACTCACGGTGTTATACGAAAGCAGAATGGAGCGAGCGCACCTCTACAAGACAGAGAAGTAAGCCAGTCTAGCGAGCAGCTTGAGGGAATCCGGCTTCAGGCCCGGGCCTTCACCGTAAAAGTTCGAGCGAAGGGATTTGTTGGCTCAT
>CM065715.1:88614362-88629247 GCA_033310375.1 Conus canariensis
AGGCTGTCTGGCACATGAAGACAAAATTCCATACTGTCCTTTTAAGTGTCTTCCCCTTGCCATGCAGCTGGTCGTCTTGAATGTCATTAAACTCCTCTCTGTTGCTGTTTTAGGAGAGTAGTTTCTCTCTCTCTCTCTCTCTCTCTCTCTCTCTCTCTCTCTCTCTCTCTCTCTCTCTCGTGTGTGTGTGTGTGTGTGTGTGTGTGTGTTGTGTGTGTGTGTGGGGGGGGGGGGGGTGCGAAAGAGAGATAGACAGACAGACAGACAGACAGACATTCAGACAGACAGATAGACAGACCAACAGACAGACCAACAGACAGACAAGCTGACAGACAGAAATAGAGAGTGTGTGAAGGGTAGGGGTAATAACACGAACGTTGACGGTTGAAAACAAAATTATTGTACGGAATGCAGCTATTCGCTGTTATTTATGCTGTCAATCATAAAACATTCCACTCACCAGCCGATGAAGAGAGATGAGTAAGTCGAAGATCCGCAGGTTGCCGCTCAGTCCTGTTCACAGCAGAAAAAGACACAGACACAGACGCATTCTTTGTATAACAATAAGAAATGCACGTCTTTTGATAGTAACCTAAGACAGGGTTCTCTCTCACTTCGACCATCACGGTGTCTGTCATACTGTACAGCACAGGGAACCGAAGAAAATGTATGCACTTTACTAAAACAAAATTTTGTTTTATGGGATTGAAATATTCTGATAACCGAAACTCGACATTCCCTTCGCATTTGTTGATTCGAAAACTCACCACTTGATCAGATTGTACATTGAGTAAGAATTGGCACTCCCAGTCATGAACTCCGGCTGGACTTCGAGCACGCAGATGACCAGCTGAGCCACCAATGGAAAAACCTTTGATTGCAGGATTGTCCAGACATGTAGCCATATGAGAAACACCCATAGACGCGTTCTGTGTTTTAGTGTTACTGGTGGTAACTACGTCAGTGTTGTTCTGTGGCGTTAACGTTCTGATGTGGGTCATTTGAGTTGTAACAAGTTTCCACCTGTCTTGGGTTGGTTCAGCTTCTGTTGTGTTCTGTAGCCTGTCTGTATGTTTAGATGTGTGTAAGGTTTCATTGTCTTTATGATTAAGATGCATCAGCGCGTTGCGGTTTGTTACTTTGAATTTGTCTATCAGGGCATTGCTGCTGCTTACCGGCATAATAAAGATAGCATAGAGCGCACAGATCACTACACTGGTATCCATGAAGACTGCTTTCGAAACTAATGTATGTTAAGGTTTTATTTACGCCTAGTGTCAGCAGGGCTTATAACACTCTGTCACTGATTTCCTGATAAAATAAGGTTTTTATGTGAACTAGCTTTAAAGAAGAGGAATAGCTACTTATAAAAAAAAGGAAAATATAACGCTAATTTTGCCTGTCAAGAACACATGCTAAACACTAAAAGAGATGGAGAAGGGAGGAGGGAGGGGCTCCACATAACTAAGGTAAACAAACGACCGTTGAGATTTAGAGTTGTAAACTCGAAGTGTGAGCGTCTCATGTCTCATGTTGATTCCTTTGGATATGATTCCTGCAGCAAGTTTCAGAAGACCACAACTAATTTCGGGGGTGGATGAGTGGGGTGGGTGGGATGTCCCTCGAGATGGTGCTGGCGATGGCCCCGTCTCTCTCTCTCTCTCTCTCTCTCTCTCTCTCTCTCTCTCTCTCTCTCTCTCTCTCTCTCTGTCCATTGTCATTACCATTCTCTCTCTCTCTCTCTCTCTCTCTCTCTCTCTCTCTCTCTCTCTCTCTCTCTCTCTCTCTCTCAGGAAAAATCAGCAATGTATATTTCGCAGGCGCTCAACAGGCTGAAAATTGTGACTTCGAAGAATATGATTTGTAATGTATATCATGACGAATCTTATTTTATTGATTGCTTCTCTGATTTGGGTCGGTCACTTGATTATTTTCCTTGTTTAGTCATGTGTGCCTCCCCCTTCAGTAAGTGGCCTAGGCCTTTATTTGAATAATTGTTAGCCTCTCTCTCTCTCTCTCTCTCTCTCTCTCTCTCAAGTCGTGTTTATAGCCGTCGCCACCCGGTGTCACCGTCTGATTTAGTTACGCAGACGTCGCCCAGGTTATTGTCTGCTGCTGAGAGTCATGACAGCTAACCCGTTTATGCTGACATGTTTTCTTAGGACACGACTCATTCCCCTGTAGTCCAGCCTTTAAAAAAAAAATTCGCTTTGTGATTGACTGTGACAAAGACAGACGGGCAGAGACAGTGTTGCACAATGGAAAATCTGAAACGAACAAGCCTTTGCACTGCAGATTTGTGTAGGGTACGAATGCGCAAAAGTGTCCTTCAAAATCAAAACAAGAGCGGTATGAAAGACAACTGCTCGCTCAGGTGGGATTGTGAGTCAACACAGCAAAGCCGACAGCAGTCGATCAGCATCAGCCATGGAATCAGGAAAGCCCTAGAGTGGTCGACCACTGCGTCCAAATTTTCAAAGATGTGCGAGCTGACCTGGGTACTTGTGATGTGTCAAATGGAAATCTTTCCCGAAATGTATGGAGGCTGTCGTCATACACATCTCTGGACTTCGCGACACTATGAGGACTGTGCAGTAAAACACTTCGTAAATAATGAGCTTTGAAGGAGTGTACAAATTTACATTCATTAATTCCATGATCTGGATTTTATGACCTAACTGCGTCCTCTATTGTTCGTAATTAGTCAATATGCTTTTTCATGTGGTCGCAGTCCCTTCTACACAAGTTAACAGTCTGACCGCAGCTGATCATTTCGTATTCTCTCTCTCTCTCTCTCTCTCTCTCTCTCTCTCTCTCTCTCTCTCTCTCTCTCTTAACTGTTTATATATACGTACATATACATATATGCATATGTGTGTGTGTGTGTGTGTGTGTGTGCGTGCGTGCGTGCGTGCGTGCGTGCGTGCGTGCGCGCGTGCGCGCGCGCGTGTGTGTGTGTGTGTGTGTGTGTGTGTGTGTGTGTGTGTGTGTGTGATGCTCACTCCCTGCTTTATTCTCTATACCAGTCAACTATCCTGGTTTCCAGTCAGTCACGCATGCCGTTCCTATCTAAAATGTGGGTTATTGACTGAAGTATACGTGTGTAAGAACATCTAATGAGCTTGGATCATTCCCTGTATTCTTCTTACAAAAAAAAAAAAAAAAAAAAAACATGAAAAGTTAGCACTTCTGCTTCCAGAGTCAGTTTCGTCATCCTGCAGACTGCACAACTTACAACAGAAACTCTGCACCTTCGTCTGTGTTATACTGTCTATGGACTTGGCATCCTTTCCGATTATTCCATTTGTCAAGGCCCAACTGTTCAAATATAATCACCGGTCCTGTTTCTTCTTCTGATAGCAACATCCACGAGAGAGAGGTAGAAGAGCAGACTGTGGCAGGGTTCAATGCCAAGCTATCGGGATCCTTCCCGCAACAACACGCACACGCTGTCATATGCGAGGTCATATTGTTAATTAGACTCTGTATTACCCTGATGATGACATTTTGCTCTCCGTGTCTGTGACTCATACAATTAGCTGTGACCGTTGCAGTTTCTGTTTTCCATGTCCGTATCCCAGGTTCACTCTCTGATATGAAGAAGAAAAAAAGTCTGTGATCCATGGACCATTCAGCCTTCGTTGAAGATCATAAGTCTTATGTCTCGTCGTTTTTCATTCTGTTCTGCTAGTTTGCTGGACACAGTGTTCCATACCTTACTAGACATGCAGATCCCCTTCTTGTAGCTAGAGGTGTTGTTTGACGTGCTCTCGCCCTACTGCTTGCTACAACAGCTTGCTCATCATCCGACCAGTTATCCGCTTTGGCAGTTGCTTCAACTACTTACTCATCATTTCATCACTACGGCATCAGATATACGCTGAAAGCCTCTTGAGGACGTCCACCAAACTCACATCATTTCTACCAGTGACGGCTCGAAATTTAGAACATCTCTTACAAGCCTCAAAACCAGTCACATGTTCTTTGGACCTCATACCCACTCATACAGATTCAGAATATCTGGATTAACTTGCCCCTTCTCTCACTCAGATTGTCAGTCGGAATTTTGCATGTGTCTATTGTCAGTCGGAATTTTGCACGTGTCTATTTTCTATCTCAATGCAAGAGAGCTGTCGTAAACCGACCGCTGAAAAGCATGTCCTTTGACAATACATTTAATAAAATCCCATTTCTATCTTAAGACCCCATTTCTATCAGTTCTGTTTCAGGCTGCCAAAGATATTCTGCATGCTCTTGACAATTGTGACGTCTCTGTTCTGACACTTCCCGAATCACTAAAAGCCATAGACCACGTCATTTTTTTTCTGAAAGGACAAAAGTCACTGTATGGTTTATCTGGCTGTGGTTTTACTGACATCTCTCGGATTGAATCTTAATTAGTGCCTTTGGAAAAATTTCAGCTTTTTTGTGTTTTTGTTTATATGGTTTAACTCAGGGTTCTGCTTTTTGGTCCCGTCCACTCTGTACTTTATACAAAACGGCTCTGATCCTGTATTGGTGTTTATTCTTTGACCAGTCAGTCTTTTCCTGACACTCAATTTGTAAATTCATACATGGCTCTATTACATTCTTATATTACATACAAACAGACCTCCTTCTGTGAAAGGAAAATACACAAACAAACCAGATGATAGTAAACAAACTAAACGACGATAAAACTCAAACATTTGGCCTAAAAATAAACCCAGTTTCTTTCCCATCCCCAGAATCTAAAGTGTTTAGTCGGGTTGTTGTCATGTACAGAAATCTGCATGACCCTTTACATCAAGTTTTCAATGTTTGCCACTCTACTTACGCAAAAAAAAAAAAAAAAAAAAAAAATTTGTCATTTACCATTAAAATTGCCAAAAACTCTTGTTTGTTCCTTTGCGTATCCAAACATGTTAATTGCAGTCTCTTTCGTATAGCTGTCCATTGTACTTCATCAGTTAGCTCAGCAAACGTTAGATTCAGCTGACAGGCTTGTGGTTAAAGCATGGACACGTCTCATGGTATTCTTGATTGTCCTCAGTAGCTTCCCTTAAACGACAGAATTCAGTATGAAATTTCCATTTTACATCATTAAATTTTCACTGGCTTTTCTCTTCTGTCTTTTGTACTTTCTGTCCATGTATTTTTCATCCGGGCACTCCAAACATTTGCCGGCACACGTTTACTGTCACGAACTTGGTACTTTAACTAAAGCTTCTGAATCCCTCTTCCATCCATACCATCGATGACTTCACTCACTAAGATAGGCCACACAGGAGATTTTACTGTACACTTTGTGAAGTACGGTGTCGCAGTTGCGTCCCTTGGCAGTAACATGATAGTGATGGGATCAAACACAGATCAACGGTATCAATGTCAGCGGCATTTCCACTTCCATGATTTACATTTTCATGTACTTTTGGTAGATGTGCGGTGTGTTAATGTGGAACCTGACAGTTAACTGATTTCTGACTTTTGTGTGTATGTGTGTGTGTGTATGTAAAGGTAATGGTTGAATAACACAGAATACGCTTACGCAGAAAAAAAAATACATGAAGAATTGTTAGCAACATTTAGGTTCATTTACTCTTTTGGCTTGTAAATGTATCTGTTTAATAAAGAATAAAAGAGGCGTGAGCAAATCCATTCAATAAACCATCTTTGTACACAAATTAATATTCAAATGTTGTTTACAAAAATTACATTTTTCCCCTTTTTTTTCCAAACATAGGGGAGAATTTGTTTATTGTTCAGGACAAATCTAAGGTCATGTTATCATCAATCTGTACATCTGAAACATGTATATTGCAGAGTGTATTAGAGGAAAGGGATATATAACTCTAAGAAACATGAATTTTAAATTGGATGCTGACCCCCTCCCTTCCCCTGCCCCCCTTCTCCCTCACCCCACTCAGAAGTTGGAAAAGTTAACTATATTGAATGTTCAGATTTCTGGGCTCTTTATCCGTCCTTACATTAACTGTGAAATAAATTACTTTAGTCGAGATTAAAACTTCATTTCGCAAATTTGACTGATATAACGCAGTGATAAAAGTGGTGGCAAAGAAGCCTCTGTGTGTGTGTGTGTGTGTGTGTGTGTGTGTGTGTGTGTGTGTAAGGGGGGATGGACGTAAAGTAGAGACATAGTATCACGAGAAGTATACATCTGACGAGATTTCCTGAATTCTAAAGCGTATCACCATGCGGCTTGGGCTATTCCTTTCTTTTTCCTTGATTCGTTTTTATTTTGGCACAAAATCGAACTGATTTAGTAAACGCACGTACATATGCCTAATTCAATTAATTCGTAATGAGAAACCCCCTTTTTTCTCAACCCTACTCGGACTCTATCAGTCCATGTAGATCTTCTGGTCAGGATTTCTATGTTCAAGGACTCAAAACATAAACATCAGTAAACATCAAATCTTTGTTAACTTCAGCTGCAGCAGAATGGAAGAACGAAGGTCCCACACAATCGTATTCGTCGCGGGCGGTGAGACAAGAAATAGCGCTATAAATGTCACCACCGCTTCTTGTGCTCTTGTCTTGTTCGCTACATTGCTGTCATTTGTCAACTTCAGATGGAAGGACATCACCCAAACTTAATCTCGCAAGAAACACTCGAGTGACCGATCTTAGTGTCGGTATTATGCACGAAAACTCTGAAATTCACAGCTTTTTAGTACACTGAAAATACCGCTATCTTTAAAAAGTCACCACAAACTTAAGACGCTTCCAGAACCTTCCAGGAATAATAATGTTCTTTGCCTTTACACCGGTGCATAGGTGTCAACCTATACGGTTTTCCCGTATTGCTGTACGGGAAACCTACGATTTCGGGTCTGTACGGCCGTATACAAGTTTCAATACGGGTAAAACTGATTTGTACGGGCAAATCTTAAATCACTGAGGCAAACTGCGAGGTGAACAAATTTTCATAGCAGACTACACGGACTCTTAGCACTGTGAAACCAGAACGAACTAAGTAGATGATTGGTCATAAGCAGAAAACAATTCTTTTCTATTGTTCCGGTAATCTGCGCATGCGTGGTTCTTTCATCACCTTCCATGTGTGCATTGTTTGAATCGAGAATGGCTACGAACTTTCCTGCAGCTAAAAAGGCTCGAGTTTGTAGTGGGCGACTCCTCAAGGAGTGTGTGTGTGTGTGTGTGTGTGTGTGTGTGTGTGTGTGTGTTAAGAAGTTCTGCCTGATACTGAGTATTACATTGTGTTCACAGCAATTTTTGTTTATGTTTTTGCGTTTTCCGTAATGTGTAAGGTTTTGGGGCTCAGAATAAGGGAAAAAGTACTTTTCAATATGGGAGCCGGAATAGCTCAGTTGGTTGAGCGCCGGACTCGTAATCTTGGTGATCCTGGGGTTGCGGGTTCGAACCTCCGCCGGGGGCGTTTCGGCACAGGGGATTTTTCCCTCGGAGTTAACATTGGTTCTGACTCCATTTCCCATACAGTCCTTCGAATGAGACTATAAACCGAGGTTCCGTGTGTGAACGCACGCATAACATCTTGCACACACGTAAAATCCCATCACCAACTTTCGGAAGAGTAGGCCAGTTTGGCCGTTGGTATGGATGACACGTTACACATAGCATGCACCCTGCGTGAGAAATGGAAAGAATGAAGGAAGTAAGGAAAATGAGTGATCCATATTGAACGATACTGACTGGATGACACGGGAAACGACTGAATGAAGCGCCAGCTGCCAGCTCTTCAGTCGGCACTACCCAGGTAGGCATGGTCTCTAGCCGAGAATAGGCGCTTTATAAGTATTCATTATTATTCGCATTTTTTATTGGCTATATTTCGTAATAGTATTGCCCATAATACGTCATTGTTCCGAAAGTTTGGACAACGTTCCACGCACTTTTGTTGGCTATAGCACGCCACAGTTCCAAAACTTTAGAGGAAGTTTAGCGCATTTTTGATTGGCTATATTACGTCATAGTTCCAAAACTTTGGAGCACGTTTCACGCATTTTTATTGGCTTTATCATATCTTAGTTCCAAAACTCTGGAGAAAATTCCACGCCTTTTTATTGGCCATACTCCGTCATGATTCTTGAAATTCTTATACCATTCCAAAGCCTTGGATCCCGGAGGTTGTGCTCAGACATCCCCTGGTGCCATCCCCACAGGGACTGAAGGAAATGGCGATCAGACTCTCTTTCACTGCTCGTCAGTCTTCTTTGTTCGTGGTTAATCGCCTTTGCTGTTCTTAATCTGCGCTCTGTATCCCTTTTTTTTTCATTCTCCCTTTGTTCTTAGTCTGTCTGTCTGTCTGTCTGTCTGTCTGTCTGCTGTCTCTCTCTCTCTCTCTCTCTCTCTCTCTCTCTCTCTCTCTCTCTCTCGTCCATGAAAAACAAAGGCAAGATGACCGCTCACCAAAAGGATTCGGTCATAGCGAAGAAAACGGACTGGATCAACTTCTAGGAGGCTCAAAATCGGCACCGGATCCAATCTTGTTCGTACCATTGATGTACAATGTAGCCCCCCCAACGCACCCACCCCACCCCCATCCACTTTCTTTTTCTTCTTCCTTTTTTTACATGCATATCTGGATTGTACAGCAGTGCCGTAAAGTTGGCGGGATTGTGCTCCATGGGAGTACGCAAGCAAACACAAAATTCATAATTGACACTGAGTAATAACGTTCTCCCGACCTGAAAATGTTGTAACTGAGTTATCTATTTTGCAAAACAGGTTGCAGACTTCTTCTTATTTCTTGTTTCACGAGGGAATTAAAACACGGGTTTACAAAATGTCCAATAACTTGATAAGGAAATCATCGGTTGGTACCGAAAAACATTTAAAAGATTGACTTTTTATGTTTGGATATTTGCTTCAAGTGTTTAGAATTCCAATCAGACTAAAGTATATGTATATTTTTTTTTCTGGAAAGGATATATCATCATGAATTTAAACGATACCTTGCTTAAAGTTAATTTACTATGATAACAATACGTATGTTAATGCAAATAATTGTTAAGATAATAATAATAATAGCAACAACAATAACAACAACATCATCGCCATCATCATCAACAACAGCAACAATAACAATGGTAATGATAATAATAACAATAATGATAATAATAATAATAATAATAATAATAATGACAGCAACGACGATCACAACCGTAGCAAAATATGAACATGGCACGAAACGTATCAGTACAAGGCGCAAAAAGCACTCGATTGATATGTGTAATATTTTGTGGATTATGACCATTTATGTGAATGTGAGGATTTTTATCCTTATCAAATTATGGCTTGATATGTATGAGTTAACGCCTATTTATTTATTACATTGAAGTAATAATTAGTTATATCTAATGATTTTTTCCCAACTTGTCAGAAAAAAATTCTAGAGCATTTAAATAACGTTCATAACTTTGAAATCACAGAATGCACAGTCTACACAGCTTGTGTGAGGAATTTCTTTTTCTACACCTTAGAATTTCTAGATACTTCGTATTGTTCAAAACAGAACAAGCGGACGCGGTGTAACAATGTACAGCTGATGGTGCCATTCACCTGTTTTATACCTGCAGGCAAACAGGAGCTTGACATGTCTTCAGACTGAAAAGGGTGAAAAAACGAGGGGAAAAAATTCATAAATTAAATGTCTACATTGTTCACGTGCCATGGCTGTAATTATTTATCACGTGTCGACAAAGACAGTTTTCTTAGTGATTGATGAGATGTGTTGGCTTTGATTTAAAAGCGTGAGTAATATATATATATATATATATATATATATATATAATATATATATCACATGCGGTATTCTGTGTGTGCGTCTGTGTATGTATGTACATTGATTAGGGCGTGCGCACGCGCGTCTGTATGTATGAGAGAGAAGAGAAGAAGAAGAAGAAGAAGAAGAAGAGAGAGAGAGAGAGAGAGAGAGAGAGAGAGAGAGAGAGAGAGGAGCACTGTGTGTGTGTGTGTGTGTGTGTGTGTGTGTGTGTGTGTGTGTGTGTTTAAGCTTGCTTTTCGGCTTTATGTGAACTAATAGACTATCTTGTTGTTTGATAACGGTGTGCCAATTTGTCTAAGATGTGGACGCACTTTTCGATATCGTTTTTTTTTTTGTTTGTTTGTTTGTTTGTTTTTCATCTATGCGAAAGTGACATCAGACAACACTAGCATTTATAGAGGTGTGTCAGTGTGTGGTTTGAATAGTGTATTACACATAGGCCTATAACTTTCGAAAAACAGAAGAGAAAATGGGTCGTAGCATCGAAATCCCAAGCAGGACTCAAGAAATAACTCTCAAGTATAGATCGTATATTCCCCCATAATGGATGCTGTCCAAACACAAACTGCAAGTAGCTGTAAACTCTGTCTGACCTAGATTCATATGAAATAGCTTTCACATGATTTTTTTAAATCAAAATGATGTTCAAGGTACGGAATATTTTCATGTGAGAAATGTGTAATTAAATGTTGAGGCCAGGGGAAGATGCATGGGAACATAAAGCGCAGCACCAAAATCGAAGTTTAGAATAAGTATGAATATGAGACGGAAAATACTCATCCGTGCTAAAAAAAAAAAAAAATGATATTATAAACGCTCACAAATTCCCTGAAATTTGTTTAACAAGAAGTCTTAGCTCTAGGATTTCCTGTCATTACGTAATACGAAAGCAAATTAAGTGGGTAAGTTTTAAAAATACTCCTCCATCCTTTCAATGTTCCTTGCGCTCTTCAGATCTTTACAGACTTACCGTTTCATAAGAAGCACAGACCCAAAACATTTGAATGAGAGTGCTCCTTAATTGCTAGAATTGTTTGGTGTACTGAAGCCCAAACTAGGAACAGCGTATGTCTGCGGTTTTCAAAACTAAGGGTGCCTTGATACAACGTGAAATGCAACAATGCTGGAACCTATGAAAAAGGTAAGAATACAGCATCCCCACCAAAAATGTAATTATGCCACAGCCTTCACGTCAACTTTAAAAATGTTTTAATCACCTAGAAAGAAATGTAGCAACGCAGCAATCTGGGTGAATACATTGCGTTTTCCTTACAATGTATGTGTTTTACGGCAAAAGTTGCACTGTTGGTCAGGGATACACGAAAAATATCTTTATTGTTACTTTTATCGTCGAGACTGCTGTCTTCTTCATGCTTATCGATAGCAATCGAACCTGTGGAA
Organism: Conus canariensis; assembly: GCA_033310375.1. NCBI lineage: Eukaryota > Metazoa > Mollusca > Gastropoda > Neogastropoda > Conidae > Conus > Conus canariensis. The sequence goes on from CM065715.1 coordinate 88,625,533, forward strand.
ATGTCGAGAATGTAGCAGAAGCATCAGCAGCAGCAATAGTAGTAGCGGTGGTAGTAGCAGCAGCAACAGCAACAGCAGTAATAGCAATAGTAATGGTGGTAGTAGTAGTAGCAGCAGTACAAATAATAATTGTGGCGTGGTGGTGGTGGTGGTGGTGGTGGTGGTGGTGGTGGTAGTAGTAGTAGTAGTAGTACTACTACTACTACTACTACTACTACTACTATACTACTACTACTATTACTATTACTACCGCTGCTGCTGCTACTACTACTACTACTACTACACTTCGTGTTGTTTTTGTTGTAGCAGTAGTAGTTGTCGTCGTTGTTATTGCTATAGCACCAGCAGATGGTAGTAGTAGTAGTAGTAGCAGCAGCAGCAGTAGTAGTAGTAGTAGTAGTAGTACTAGTGGTAGTAGTAGTAGTTGTTGTTGTTGTTGCTGTTGTTGTTGTTGTTGATGATGATGATGATGATGATGATGATGATGATGATGATGATGATGATGTTGTTGTTGTTGTAGCAGTAGTAGTGGTAATAGTAGCAGCAGCAGTAGTAATAATAATGATAATAGTAGCAGTACTAGTAGTAGTAGTAGTTGTAGAAGCAGTAGTAGTAGTAGTAGTTATTGTAGAAGCAGCAGCAGCAGTAGTAGTAGTAGTAGTAATAGTAGTAGCAGTAGTAGTAGTAGTAGTTGCTGTTGTGGTTGTGGCTGTTGTTATTATTGTCGTCGTTGTCGTCGTTGTTGTTATTGGTATTATTGTTTCTGTTGTTTTGTTACTGCTGCTGCTGTAATTGTGGTAGCAGTAGGCTAGGAGTTCAACACTTTGCCGCTTCCGATTTGTAAAAGCTGTCTACACTGAAGAATGCTTATACACCATTCAGAGCGAAAAAAATGTAAGACTGACACATTTTAAATGGATAACACTCACACACATAGCATTACGGCTACATTTTTCATGGGACACCTGCGTTGTTATAGCTTACGTTGTGTCAGTGATGTATAGTGCAATGAATAAAGCTGAATGCGTCTGTTCAATGTTTGGTAAGTGAGAATCTCTGTGAAATACATTTTATCAGTTAGGTACGTCCCCTCTGCTACCCATGTTCAAACAACCCTTCATTCCGACCGATGGTTTGCGTACCGTAAGCTTGTTACACTGCCACTCAGACCAGAAAACATCCGACTGGGACACGTATGTTACCACCGAAAAACAGGTCAGTGGATGACATAGGAGTACTTGCATAGCACTTTAGGAATATGTACACTGAATAGAACTTCACTGAATTATACTGAATTACAACGAAAATCTGGCTAAATAGTTGCCTGTTTCCAAAATGCACATTGCTACTGCAACGAGCGTTTTAGACGCTCAAAATGTTTTTTGTTTTTGTTTTTGTTTTTAGTTAAGTGGCACATGTTGTCGCTACTATGGAAGGAACGTACGAAAACCCATGAGATCGTCTTTATTTTCTATTTTAGCTTCGAAGTCACTGGGTAATGTACATTACGGTATGGCTCATGGTTCATGGCAAGATATGTATTTTTTCATCAGTAAAGATGTCCGATAAAGTTATTATAAGTCTTTACCTTATGGTGTTAAATATATGAATCAAGCAAAATGCAAAGTAAATATGATGCAATTGATACCATTGACACGTAAAGAGAGTTGGAGTACTGTACGTTACATCTTAAAATTAGCAGTCTAATCTGAAGATTTGAAAGACAAATTAGGAAACAGTCACTGATGAGTCCATAATGCTCTTTTTTCTTACCAAAGAGACATTTCAGTAATGTTTTCATATAAGTTTCATCGGACTTTGTCAGAGAAAAAAAATTCTTGTGATTTTCTTGTTTTTATATGGGCGCGCGCGCGCGTGTGTGTGTGTGTGTGTGTGTGGTGTGTGTCCCTTAGCCGCTTATATGAGCTATAAAAGAAATGTGTCTGTCTCATAGTTGGTGATGCTTAAATTAATTCTGACACAGAAACACATGAAAGGCAGAAGATAGGGCGTTTTCCCCCAAAACTATTCCTTGCAGAAACATGACGACGGATCAAGTCACAGATGTCACACATTATTCATTATCCTCAATGAAATAAAACAAAAACTAGGTCTTGAGCCAAACCATTGTTTCACATATACCCACAAACTGGCCCAACAGGCGTGGATAACTTGTCTACAGTATGAACGCTTCACACATCTCTGCGTGCGGACTAGTCCATAGAAGCAACACTACATCTGCTAAGTTTTGAGACCACACTGCGCATGAATTAAAGCTGGTGGACAATTGGATTAATGACTAAGATAAGAGAATTTAACAAGAAGGTCTAGTGGCTGTCACACGCACGATTCTCGACGAGTTGTCCGCATCAGCTATTTGTATAGCCAGAGAAATTTTTGTTATAATTTCCAGTGAATACTACTCAGTAGCGAACGTTGACAAATCCAACTGCTAGATTTACACAGATCGAGTATGGCTTTTGAGTCACGCCTGCTCCGTACACTCTCTGTCCCCACTTGTTGGCCAGGTATTGCAAGTGTAATACCCCCAGAGGGTAAGATATTTTTTCTAAACATGTCGATTCGTTGTATGACAATCGTAGTTAACTGATAGTGCTTTCTTTAAACATTTTCAATCAAAAATTATCAGACTTTGTAATATTATAATTGTTTTTGGAAGTGCTCAGTTCCGTATGCTCGTTCATGTATTTTTGCTAAGTTGTACGGGTTTGGTCGTTTCGATTCTGCTCTTACTAATCTGTCAATACTTTTGATGTCGAATAGTTGGTAGATTGAGTTATTTATGGTGCTGTTCACTTCGTAGGGATTTTTCGTCTGAGGTGCCGGTCCAGCTGGCTGAGTGCTCTGGAGAGAGTATCTGAGCTGTCCTTCTTTCCCCTACTGTCGTGTCACAACTTTCTTCGAGGCCAGGACTCGCCCTTCCTGCCCCAGCGTCTTCGTCTTCGACAGCCAGTAGGCCTGCCTACCTCCTGAGCAGCCATGTCTCTCTGGTGTCTCCCCTCTGGACAGCTGACTGGTGCTCTACTTTTCGACTTGGTTCCCCTGTGCCCTGCGCCCTGTGTCCGCAGGTGTGGGACCTGTTGTCTTCATCTGCGCCCAGTCTCAGAAGTGGTATTGTGTGGACTGCTGTCAAAGCGTTCGAAATTGAGGGTCAGAGTGATTTATTGTGTGTGTTGTGTGTGGTGTGTGTGTGTTGTTTTGTGTGTGCATAGTGCTGTGTGTGTTGCTGTGTGTGTGCAAGTCTATTTCCAGCTTGGAACAGCAACACAAAATGACCAGCGATGTGTGTGTGAGTTCCAGCAGGATTTAATTCATATTTCAAAAGACTCGAATGATAATGATTTCTTTGAGAATGTTAGAAATCCTTTTCTTTGTTTTTGCTGTTGTTAATGTTAAATTGTGTCCCAACACCCCATCCCAGCACCACCCATCTGCCTGCCCCCCTCCCCCCCACTGCACCATTCCCTTCCCCTCCTCCACCCACTCACAGCAGCTCAAAGTGGGTGTATCTGTGAGTGTTAACACACATGGTTGAACATATAATTCATACAATTAGTTTACAATTACATGTTGTAGTTGTTCTATTGTGCTATAAAAAAAAAATCACTTCCATCTTTCATTGTTTATTGAATGTACCACTCTCGCTAAATACCTGTTCGTGCTGCTATGCTGTAGGGTGGTGTGAGTGAGTGAA
>CM065715.1:88634347-88639347 GCA_033310375.1 Conus canariensis
TGTGTGTGTGTGTGTGTGTGTGCCTGTGTGGCCGTGGTGTGTGTGTATGTGTGTTTGTGCGTGCGTGCGTGTGTGTGCTGCGGGTGTGTGTGCGTGCGTGTGCGTCGCCCGTGTGTGCGTGATGTGTGTGTGTGTGTGTGTGTGTGTGTGTGTGTGTGTGTGTGTGTGTGTGTGTGTGTTGTGTGATGTGTTGTGTGCGTGTGTGCTGGTTGTGTGTGCGTGCGTGCCCGTGTGGTGTGTGGTGTGTGTGTGTGTGTGGTGTGTGTGTGTGGCGCGTGTGTGGCTTGGTGTGTGATGTGTGTTTGTGCGTGCGTGCGTGTGGTGTGCGTGCGGGCGTGTCGTGAGCGTGCCGTGTGTGCGTGCCCGTGTGTGCGTGCACTGTTGTGTGTGTGTGTGTGTGTGTGTGTGTGTGTGTGTGTGTGTGTGTGTGTGTGTGTGTGTGTGTTTAAAGACAGACGAGAAGACCGGAAGAAGACAGTTAGAGAGACCAAAGTGGCTGAGAGAAACTTTATCTGAATAGAAACCCTATTCTTTTTATGATGTTAATGCTGACATCTCCAATAATTTGCTGGCACTGTGAACGTCATTCATTTGCAAAATGAAAAAGACCACTATTGCTTAAATCAGACACAAACAAACAACCAACCCCAATTTTCCTAGTAGCAAAGTAAGGCGACTGCAAGCGGAAGTCTAAACAAATTTGAAAAATTATTGCTTCAAAGCTCCGCAAAAAAAACGTTGACAAACGAATCACAAGACAAAACTATGCTTTGTCTTGTGATGCGTTTGTCAACGTTTTTGGGGCGGAGCTTTTCCACTAATTTTACAAATGCATCCAGTCAGTGTCAGATACAATCATCATGACGAGAAATTACGTTGTCTCCTTACACGCTATTGAGATCAGACAATGTATGTGAATGTGAACGGATATGAACTCCATGTGAGTGGACTACAGGAATGTGAGGAACCATGGCTATTTAATGAACTGCGGCTACGTCTTGAATGTCCGTGGCTGTGTCTGTGAACAACAGTTTTGTGAGCAAACCATGAGTATGTAAGTGGACAACAGCTAGATGAGCGAACAGTGGATGTGGGAGTGGATTAGGGCTAAGCCAGTAAGCAGTGGCCGTGAGAGTGGTTTGCAGCTATGCCAGCGATCTGTGACTATGCAAATGGTTTATGGTATGCTAATGGATAACAACTCTGCCACTGGACTTTGATATATGCTGGCCGAGTATGTCTATGTGGAGAACTATGTGTTGGTGTACTTTATCTGAGCGGGTGGATACGGGCTATGAATATAAATTGTGTCTACGCTGGTGGACTATAACTTTGCATGCAGACTATATCTTTGCTGGTGGATGATAGCTTTGCCTGTGGACTATATCTATGTTGGTGGGTGGCAGCTTTGCCTGTGGACTATATCTATGTTGGTGGGTGACGGCTTTGCATGTGGACTATATCTATGCTGGTGGATTATGGTTGACATTGCGTATGGACTATACATCTATGCTCGTGGATTACAGCTTTCCATACGGACTATATCTATGCTGGTGGGTGGCAACTTTACATGTGCACTATACCTAAGCTGGCGGATGATAGCCTTGCATGTGGACTATATCTATGCTGATGGATGACAGCTTTGCATGTGGACTATATCTATGCTGATAGATGACATCTTTGCATGCACAATATGTCTGTGTGAATGGAGTGTCTACATGCGTAGGATATATCTATCTGGATGGCATACGTATCTGCGGATGGATTATGGCGTTTTGGGTAGACTATGTCTATTTGGGTGGACTATGTCTGTTTGGGAGGACTATGTCTATGTGAATGAACCATGTCTATGCTGTTGGCTCATGGCTTCGTGGGTGGACTGTATCTGTGCGGGCGAACTATATCGATGTAGACGAATTACATCTTTGCAGGTTGACCATGTCTATGCCTGCCGATGGACTGTTTCCATGTAGATAGATGACAATCGCGGGGATGGATAATAGCTATATGACCCTGTCTATACAGACTGACTATGTCTGAAAGAGTGGACTATGACTATCACTATGCGAATGGGATATATCTTCACAGGTGGTCTATGTCTATGCGAATAGACCATGCTTGCAAGTGGACTATAGCCGGCTGTGCAGATGGATTACGACTATAGCGCCAGAACATAAAAGATTGGCATCTCTGTTGTCCGCCTGTAAGACGTTGTCATTCTGGTGGAAGCAGTGTCGTGTTCAGTCCCCTCCTTCCTTGTTAAGACAGTCATCCCCGTCTGTCAGTCTGTGGAGGGTGTGGCCCTTGAAGCTTCAGAGTGCAACCAACCAATTTCCCCAGCAGCCATCCAATATCGGTCCTGATTTTATCCGGACAGGTGCTGACTCCATGGAAGCCGATTTGATCCCGGCGTGACATTCTCCAACAGACTCTGGGAGTGGGGTATGCCTGAAAGTGCCGTTGAACTTGTTAATGACCGATTGGCAGCCTTGCTAGCTGCTGACCATTGACTGACTGCCAAGCACTGTTCAGGACATTATGACAGAAAACGCTGTTCTGCCACACGATGGTCTCTCGGACATGACAGAGAGAAAAGGTGATAATGGAGATTAGCAGGAAACAGGGCAAGCAGGCGAAGCACGAGCTATTTTATTGTTAATATATAATGTTGAAGGAAGAGGGTAAAGGTTGAATTATTTTGTGTGGTACTCTCGTTGGTGCTGCTGGCTAAGTTGCTAACAGGTTATCTGCATATACTTGTACTTGCATTTGCTGCGAACATCACCTATCAAGAAAAAAAAATTAAAATGCTAGTAATAGCCCACCGCCAAAAAAAAACGTAGACAAACGAATCACAAGACAAAACTCTACGCGTTTCGGCCTTTTAGGCCTTCTTCAGGCAAGATACAAAACACTTAGGACAACAACAAAAAGAACGAGCAATCACTTATCTTCATCCACTTCAGCGCAAGCTGGGCGTTGAATCAACGTCGTGTTTTGTCCTGTGATTCGTTTGTCTACGTTTCTTTTTTTCTTTCTTTTTTTTTTCTTTTTTTTTTTTTTGGCGGTGCACTATTACTAATGTACCACTAATATATCAGCCAAAGAAATCACGGAGTCTCTCACTGAGGAAAGGAAAAGTGGCCGAATCTGTGGTCTTCAGTGTTGCCAACCAGGCCATTCCAACAGTCACAGAAGAGCCAGTCAAGAGCCTTGGAAGATGGTATGATGATACGCTGAAAGACACACAAAGATCAAAAGAAACCAAACAGATGTCGGAAGAAGGCTTGGAGACCATTGACCAGTGTGGGCTCCCTGGCAAATACAAGGTCTGGTGTCTGCAGTTCATGCTGATACCAAAACTCCTATGGCCTCTGATGATTACGACATCTGCACCAGCATAGTGGAGGCAATGGAAGCCAAAATCAACAAATTCACAAGGAAATGGCTTGGTGTCCCACCCTGTCTGACTGACATAGCGCTGTACTGTGCCAAGCAAAGCTGAAACTACCACTGAAATCCATTCTGAAGGAATACAAAGCAGGGAAGATCAGACTTCAAAGCATGCTGGAGGACTCAGGAGACAAGGTGGTAGAAGCAATCAAGCCCCAGCTGAAGACAGGCAGAAAATGGAAAGTTCAAGAGGCGCTGGATTCTGCAAAAGAAAGTCTCAAGATCAGAGTAATAACAGGACACACACAGACCAACAGACAAGGACTGGGGGTGACCAAAACTGAATGGTGGTCAAAGGCCAAAGGAAAAGCCAAAAGAGACATGATGATTCAGGAGATGAGAAAAGAAGACCAAAAAAGACTCCAAAAAGCAGTCCAGCAGAGCCAGCAAGGGCAATGGACAACGTGGGAGAATGCACTCCAAAGAAGTCTCACTTGGAATGACATTTGGCACATGGCCCCTCTCAGGATCAGCTTCATTCTCAGATCTGCATATGACCTTCTGCCCTCAAATGCAAACCTGAAGTGGGGAAAAACAGACGATCCTGCATGCCCCCTCTGCCATGAAAAACAAACAGTGGAGCATGTCCTAAGCTCATGTAAAGTAGCCCTGGCTCAAGGAAGGTACACATTGAGGCACAACCAAGTGCTCAAAGAGATTGTACAAGTCGTCTGGGCTAGTACCAACACCACAAAAGGGAAAAGCAGGACTCCAAAAGCACCTGCAACATTCTTCACGGCAGGAGGCAGCAAATCATGGCCAAGAACAACAGTACCACTCGGAACATGCAGGCAGAGTCTGCTGGACGGGGCAGATGACTGGGAGTGCACTGCAGACCTCCCAGAATGTAAGAGTCACCCAGAGATCATCAGCAAGAGTGGCATGAGACCAGACATAGTAGTCCACTCTCAGTCAACCAAGCAGCTGATCATGATCGAGCTCATGGTGCCATATGAGAACAGAATGGAGGCAGTTCAAATTTACAAGACTGAAAAGTATGCTGATCTGGCAAACAGCCTGAGGAGAGAAGGCTATCAGGTCAAAGTCCTCACTGCAGAAATTGGAGCTAGGGGGTTTGTAGGAACGTCTGCATACAGCCTCATGAAACAGCTCTCAGTTGCAGGGAGGGAAAAAAACAGAGCCCTGAAAGCAATGGCAGAAGCGGCAGAGAGGTGTTCAAGCTGGATCTGGTCAAGGAGGAACAAAAGTGAACTTCATAAGGCTTAACTTTCCTACAAATATCAGGTGTCCCAGTGGCTCAGTGGTTAGAGTGCGAGTCATTCAGTGGAAAATGAGCAAGTCCAGAGGGTCATGGGTTCGAATCCCAGCCATGGCTCGTCCCAAGATGGGGGAAAAAAGGGGGCAGCAGAGGGACATCCGGAGTCATGAACCGGGTGTGGCCCAACCCCCCTAGAGTGTCAGGAAATAAGGGCCGAAACACTTGCTTGAAGGGGGCTTCTCTTCTGAGGACTCTCTGCTGCCACGCTCTCCACGAGTTTCTTTCTACTACTACTAACATTTTAACTTGTTTAGATTTCCGCCTGTAG
>CM065715.1:88646847-88656847 GCA_033310375.1 Conus canariensis
TTTTTTTTTCCATTTTAGTTTTCACGGGGCGCATGACAGTGCGTGGTGGTGTGTGTGTGTGTGTGTGTGTGTGTGTGTGTGTGTGTGTGTGTGTGTGTGTGTGGTGCGGTGTGCGCGCGCGGTGTGTGTGTGTGTGTGTGCACTGCTACTACTGCTGCTACTGCCACTAATACTATGCTGTTGCTGCTGTATTCTACTAATGCTGACTGCTGTTGCTTCTAGTATTATTAGTATTATACTGCTGATGCACTGTTGCTGCTGCTGCTACTACTACAACTACTACTATGCTGCAGCAGCTACTACTACTACGTATTATATACTACTACTACTACTACTATACTACTACTATACTACTACTCTGCTACTACTACAATACTCAGGCTTAAAATCTTGCGAATAAGCCATCATAACAGTAGTTGCCTTAAGTATCTGACAATAGTTTACTACTCCGGCTGCTGCATACTACTACTACTACTACTACACTACTACTACTACTACTACTAGGCTTAAATCTTGCGACATAAAGGCCATCCATAACAGTAGTTGCCTTAAGTATCAGACAATAGTTTACTACTCGGCTGCTGCTGCTACTGCTACTACTACTACGACTACTACTGTTACTATTACTACTACTACTGCTACTATTACTATGCTGCTGCTGTTACTGCAGCAGCTGCTGCTGCTATTCCTCTTCCTCTCTCCTCCTGTTACTACTACTGCAACAACAACAACAACTACTACTACTACTACTACTACAGTACAGCTGCTGTTGATGATGCTATTACTACTCCTGCCAGGGCCCGAATCGTTGAAAGGACACCAATAACCCACTTATAACAGCAGGTCTACCTAGAAAGGTAAACAGACAGACAGACAGGACACACACACACACACACACACACACACACACACACACACACACACACACACACACACACACACATACGAGAGAAACAGACAAACAGATAAACAGACAGACAGTCTGTGAACACCTGATTCTCTGGCAGATGTCTCTCTACAGCCCTTTGTTGGCCAAAGTCTCTACCAGACCCTTTCAGCTTCTCAGATAACCTCTGGGAGGAAAAAGTCCCTCCTGCCCCCAGCTGAGACACTGGAGGGAAACAGTGGATTACCCCCTGACTGCTCTCACCTCGCGATAATCCTCAAGAGGATCACAAGGTGTCATCGATGAGCCTGTCGTTTGGAGCAAAGCATACGTGAGATCGTGAGACAACAGGTCGAACTAGTGCGTGCTGTATCTCGGAACTTACATTAAGAGTGTACACGAACACGAGCATGGACGTTTTATGTACGTCCTGCGTAAAGGAGTAAATTGCTGTTGGATTCGTACTGGAAGAGTAAGGTGACGTCATTGAACCAGACGGCAGACTGACGGCCAACGTTTCTTGATATTCTTAACCAGTCTGGGAGTTGCATCGCTTGTAAAACTTTGACATCCACGCACCCGAAACACACACGCGCGCCGCGCGCGCACTCACGCAGCACGCACGTATGCACGCACTCTACGCGTTTACTCACGCTCGCACGCACACACACACACACACACACACACACCACACGCACACGCACGCACGCACGCACGCACGCACACATACACACACACACACACACACACACACACACACACACACACTACACACCACGCACACACAACACACACCACACACATACACACAGCACACAAACACACACACACACACACCACACCACGCGCGCGCACGACGCACACACACACACACACCCACCACCACACACACACACAACACACCACACACACACACGTGCACACATACACACACACACACACACACACACACACACACACACACACGCATGCGCGCACACACACACACACACACACACACACACACACATGCTTGCTCGCATGCATGCACAAGTTCAAGTTCAAGCTCTTATCTAAAGCGCCTATCATCCTTTGAGAGACCAGACGATAAGCGAATGTCCAGAGATATATTTAAAGTATATAACCATGATATGTTATAAGAGTAAGAATTCATTTCGCAAGTATGCTTGTGCCCGCCAGCCCCCAGCCCCTCGCTGCCCCGCTTCCCATCCCCCTTCCTCTCCAATCAACACACACACACATACACACACACGCGCGCGAGCACGCGCGCGCACACACACACACACACACACACACACACACACACACACACACGAAAATGCATTTTTGTAACTGACCTACAAAGATGAAATCCACCTATTGTTTGTACACGTGAGTATTTTTGTTTCTTTGATCTTGAAGATTAAGCCTGAAGTAAGCAGGGAATTTCTAAGATTAGATGAAAATTATGTTTTGGTTTAACACTTTTTTGTGGATAGATTGAGTGAAAGGTGAAGAGGACAACATAAAAAAAATTGAGTGGGACATTGTCATTCAACTTACAAAACTAGTTCATTATTAGAGCTATATACTTTTTTCCATCACATTTTAAAGTTTCTCTGAATCATTTCTTTTTGTTTTCTTAACGTTTTATCGGAGGTGCTTGCAGTCTTTACAGAAACAAATACAGTAACCTCCCAAACTCCTCAAGGCGTATTTCATAAAGAGCTTTCATGACCTTAGTATGACTTTTTCAGGACCATCTTTCTGAACAGAAAATGGCACAGGTGCAAAACAGCACCTTGAGGAGATCCAGCAGAAGATAAACAAACCCGCCGTCAACCTTTGACATCATGCAGATCAAAGAGAGATGTAGGAATATTTGTTCCACAAGATAGAATTAGAACATATCTTTAATACTATGGGGTTTTTTGTGTGCAGTAAAAGTGAGGGTTGCTTCGTGGAGAAAAGTCAATACACAAGGCAATAAGGACAGAATTGATTTCTCATTTCTTATCGTTTACCCGTGTGTATGCTTGTTTGTTTGCTGTTGTTGTTGTTGTTGTTGTTGTTTTATCAAATTATGTGTATCCGTTTGGGAACGTTGTGGCGTCTAACATGTCCAAGGACATCAGTCCGTTCTAATTATGCTTTAGTCATTTCGCTTGCTTGCTAAGATACCGGCCAATAGAGTTAAGTTTTCCTGATTGCTGTTAGTCGCTGTGGTCGTAACTTAAGTTGTTGTTGTTGTTTTGTTGTTGTTGTTGTTGTTGCAAAAAAAATTAGGATAACAGCTTATCAGGAGTATATTCAGATGTATCAACAGTAGCCCCATAGGAATCAGCACAATACAATATGCAGTCTTTGTTCTCAATTTAAAGTGAATGATAAGGTTGTTCTTGTTTGGGGGCTGGAAGACAGTATACATGGTATACCGACTGATCCTGCATTGCATGCTTTCAGACTTCAAAAAACTTTTTTTTTATCTCTTGTTAAAAGAGAAATTACATTCGTGACCGCTGCCCTAAAAGTTAAAACATACATATTTATAGTTACAAACATGACACTGAAAATTAAAATTACTTTCACACAATAAAACATGCGTATATCACAAAAATGGGAATTTCATTCTTACTCCTTTTTCGGTAGTGCAAATAAAACATGCACTCAGCCACACATAATTATATATGCATGCATGCGTGCCCGCACGCATGCGAAAAGAGAGAGAGAGAGAGAGAGAGAGAGAGAGAGAGAGAGAGAGAGAGAGAGAGAGAGAGAGAGAGGTGATTTATCATTAAAATCATTAAGATAAGACATAATTATTCCAGACATTTCTATTCCTCACTGCTCCAGGACATGCACACATAACACACACACACTCCAGCATCTATACTTTCCCACTTGCTCACAGACATACACACACGCGCACATGCTTATTATATCACAGATGATCCACCATCTCTTCTTCTTACATGCTGCGTTTGTTTAAAAACGCAATGGATTTGAATACAAAGCTCTTTTCTGTGCGCATCAGCTTAGCTCTGGGGACACGAAATCGTCTGCCTGATGGAAGGAGCTCATACTGTCGCGCAAGCGTGTGCCCACTGTCACCAACAATCGCACGAGCCTTGTTCACCGCACGCCTTTCATACAACTCACTCATACTCTCCTGTCTCTCGCCAACAATCTTACCACAGATGTTCACAACGCTATCCAAGAGTTTGCTGTTTTTCAAACTAAGATTTCCATACCAGCAAATGCATGAAAAAGTCAAGACAGACTCAATAAAACTCCTGTAAAATGTTTTAAGTATTTTTGGCTGGACATGCAGATTCCTCAATTTGCGTAGGAAATACATTCTGGTTTGGCATTTTTTGTATGCGGACCTGGTGTGTGTATTGAAAGTGAGCTTATTGTCTAACGTTGTGCCCAGGTATTTGTATTCCTCTACCCGTTCCACTTTTTCTCCATCAATATAAAGATCAGGCACATAATTTTTCGCTTTCCTAAAATCTATGATCATCTCCTTTGTTTTTTTTAACGTTAAGCTCAAGATAATTTTCTTTACACCAGGTGCTGAAACGCTCAACTACATCAAAATATGTTATATCAGAACTGGAAAGGTCTTCAAGGGCCTATCATCTATTATATGGCAGTGTACTGGAATACTGCTATCCTGTGGAATTCAGAGAGACCCTCGTGGTCATCACGCGGGCGGATCAATGGTATGAGACGGTGGGTAGAAGCGCAGAAAGGGTGCTGGGGGTTCTCCCACAGTGGCAGCATCGCAGGCAGCATGGCAGGAATGCCATGTTTCAACGTCGGGTGCACATTAGTAACTTACTGAGACATATCCTTTTCGTTAGCAGTTCCGTTGTTTTACTTCTCAATAAACTCCTTTCTGACCTGTTTTTAGTGACATGATAAATCCACATCGGTGTTTATTACTGTTTGCTGAGGTTAATGTTGTTGTTGTTACCCGTCTTGTTGTTATGTTGTTGAAGACACATTGCTTTTGTCTTTGTACTGTTGTTGGTGACCTTGGGCATACAAATGCTTGCGACAGCAAGTAAATATTTTCTCCATGATTTTTTTTCTAGATCTCGTCTGTCAGTTGGCATTTAGATTTCACATCATCAGTTTCTCAGTTTGACACAAATCACATTTTTGTGCTTCAGACAGATCTGTTTAGATTGTTTTAAGAATTCAGAAAGAGAGGGGGCTAGTTACTGCCAAGGACATTGACAAACAAAGCACAGGACAAGACACGATGCATTTCGACCTCTTGGGTCTTCTTCAGGCAAAAAAACAAAGCAAACAGATCACATTTAACATTTAGGACAGTACAAACAAAGAACGAAGAGTGACTTATCCGTCCATGTGGTAGGAAGAATGGCCTGTTTTAAGAACATCGTGGAGGACAATAAATCAAAATTTCTATTCTTTGTTCTGAATATAACTATTTAAGGTGAACAATCTATTCTTGAGATCTTTAACAGTCCGATGAAACATTCGTCTCTTTCTTTCGTAAGCTCACGTCTTGTCTTGTAAGGGTGAGGCGTGGGGGGGGGGGGGGGGGAGCCGGGGGGGGGGGAGGGTGAGGATGAGGGTGAGGTCACTAGCTGACCAAGTTTTCTATCGAGGACCTATGAAAGTGATCTCAACAACCCCGTCTGCAAATAAACGATCGATCCATGTGAAGACCATAGCTTGTGCACTGTCCAAGGATAAAAGGTAGACCAGATGAAGGCTGTATCATCTGTGTAAACTGAAGGCTTTCGTTCCTCCTTAACACAGAGTCCGTTAAAAGTAGGACCACATCTTTAAAATGAGTTAAAGGGTAGGATGAATAAACTGCTCGACTCTGTGGGCATACTCTAACATACACCCTCACCTTCCCCTCCCCCGCCCCATTTCTTCCACCTCCCATCCCACTCCAACCCCCGCCATCCCTCCCCCATCCCCCCTCCCAATGCACAAGACAGACAGACAGACAGACAGACAGACAGAGCATCATTACAAGAGACTGGCATGTGTTTTTGTATATTTTGCCCTGCTTTTGCGTCCATTTAAAGTCAATTTTGTTCGATCGTTTGGATGAATTGTTTTCCTTTTCATCCCCCCTCTCTCTCTGTCTGTCTCTCTCTCTCTCTCTCTCTCTCTCTGTCTCTCTCTCTCTCTCTTCTCTCTCTCTCTCTCTCTCTCTCTCTCTCTTCTTCTTCTTCTTCTTCTTCTTCTTCTTCTTCTTTTTCTTCTTGTGGCTGGAGCTTTTTTGCCAATCTCTCTCTCTCTCTCTCTCTCTCTCGGAGTACGCAACAAGATGGCGACTGGTAAACATCGGGCGGGATGAGCTCCGGTCAAAAGTGTGTTGTTGGGCGGATTACAGTGCTCCAAGTATCGTTCCAGTGGTAATATTAATTAGAAGAAGTGTTTGTGGAAGTGTCTGCAGCTGCGAGAACTGCAGAATGATAGACCTGTGCGAGTGGAGGGCCAGAATCGGACTTTTTGGAGGGACAATGCGGAAAGGAAGGAGAAAGGAAGTGAAGGGAATGAGAGAGGGGTCAAAGGTTGCAGGGGTGAAGGAGATACTGCTGTGTTCGGTGGTGTTTTGGACGTTTGCACTAACCACGATCAGTGCTCTGGACATGACTACAGTGGCTTTTGGACCGAGAGCAATTGTCAGGAACGGTGTGATCGGTGTGGAAGAGCGGGGGACTGGAACTGCCACCTTTTCGATGCAAGAAGTTAACGCAACTGGAAACGAGGTCAGTAGAATGTCAACAAAGATGGCGGCGATGACGGCAAGCATGAATTGGGCGCTGACAGCAATCATGAACTGGTCAGTTATGAACGAAATGCTAGGGGCCGGTCGGAGCAACCCGAAAGTGACATTGTTAGTGGCACTACTGATCATCTTGAACATTTCGTATGTACGCAGGAGGCTGATTCTAAGTAACGATATCGAAACGAACCCCGGACCGAATGTTAATGAGAAAATTGAGGAAGAAGCACGCAAGCTGGAACACAAAATCGACACCAGATTTAGCACGATGGAAACGCAGATGACACAAATATTCAATACAATCACATCTCTGGCAGACTCTTTCAAATCACAAGTAGACACAATTAAGAAGATAGATGTCAAACAGACACAAATGTCAGACACACTTACCAGCCTAGTTCAAGAGCTAGCTGACACAAAACAAGACATACAGGCAAATACGAGGGCAGTTCAACATTTAGACGAAACACAGGAACGCATGGCAGGCAAACTAGCACGTATGGAGGACGAAATGGACAAACTTGAAGGTTTTTCCCGTAGGAACAACCTAAAGTTCTACGGGCTAAAAGAAGGAGACGAAGGGAGTGGACCCGAGAATTGCGAAGACATTGTCAAAGGGGTACTGGAAAAGTACATGAAGGAGGAGGACTGGGCAGCAGACACAGTGGAACGGGCTCACAGACTGGGAAGGTTCAACCCATCAAACAAACGCCCTAGGCCTGTGATAGCCAAAATGTTACGATGGGGGGACGCCATGCGGGTGCTGAGGAACCGGGAGGCCAGGGAAACTATGAAAGCTGAAGGGATCGCGGTGAGCCAGGACCGGACGAGGCGCCAGACAGCACAACTACGTGAGCTGAGGGAGACGGGCAAGTCCGGTTACTTCGTCGGAGGGAAGCTGTACGTGAGGGAGCAGCCCATCCCACCGGTGGAGCGGACCTACGGACCTGCGGAGCGGACCTACGGACCAGCGGAGCGGACCTACGGATCAGCGGAGCGGACCTACGGACCAGCGGTGCGGACCCACGGACCAGCGGAGCGGACCTGCGGACCAGCGGAGCGGACCTACGGATCAGCGGAGCGGACCTGCGGACCAGCTGAGCGGACCTACGGACCAGCGGTGCGGACCCACGGACCAGCGGAGCGGACCTCCAGATATGACGGCAGGAACGGGCATGGGTACGCCACAGCAAGTCTGCAAGAGACAAATAGACAATCGTGGTTCAAAGGAAGAGTGTCGGACAGTCATGAAGGATGGAGCTACAAAGACTATGATGGAAGGATGGAACGTGAAAATGTGGGACTGAGAGAGAGAGAGAGACTGAGGAGAGAGCAAAGGGAGAGGGAAATGGTAAATGAGTTGAGAAGAGAGAAAGAGTGGAATGAAGAAAGGAAGAGAGAAAGAAAGAAAGCAACGAGCAGATTACACAGATGATGAGTGCCAGTAGGAGTGACAGTGGGGATGAAAGTGGTGAGAGAGAGAGTGAGGCAGGAGAAGGGAGTGTATGTGAGAGTGAAAATCTGATGGCATGGAGGAGGCAGGAGAAGGAGAGAGAGGAGGGAGATCAGGGGTTGATTGGGACAGGGTACTGGAACCTCTGCAGATCCCAAAAAAACAGAGAGATAGAGCAGAGGGTAATAGAGAGGTGTCAGTGGGGGGAGAAAAGGAGAGGGGAAATGGGAGAGGGGGTGCGTCTGAGGAAAGTAAGAATGAAGGTATGAATGTAACACACAACACAGAAACACGTGTCAGCCCGCTCCCAAGTTCCGACAGTAACCACGTGCTCACACAGGTCACCGCACACACATCCAAAAACCAAAACAAACCCAAGGACCAATCAGAACCCTTCTGGGACCCACCGGGGTCAAGGTCTGGCGTAGATGCAGCGCGCGCGGTGGTCGGCGAGGCGACAATTGACACAACACCATACCCGCGGCGCGACAGACAAGTGGTCACATGTGGTAAACAAGACAGAGCCAGCCTAGCAGAGGGGGAAAGGGAGAGGTTGGACAGGGGTGGGGGCTCGCGGCAAACAACTCTGGACGAAACAGTGCGAATTCAATGCAGTAGTACAGCGTTGACGGACAGCGAGGAGGGGGGCAGAGCTGGTGGGGAGGAGGGAGAGAAGGGAGGACAATGCAAAACAAACAAAACTTTACGTTCACACACCAGTAGCACGAAGGCACCCAGCAAAACAACAAGTAGCACACGCACGAATCAACTACGAAGGAAGGAAAAGGTAAGAAATGAAGGGCAGGCCACGGCCGTACACAGGCACCACAGACCACACGAACTCAAGAGAACAATGAAAAGACACCAGAATACGACATGAATGTGGGAACGAGAGAGAGAGCGAGTGGGAATGAAAGAAGAAAGGAAGATGAGAGTGGAAAAAGAAACCTATCCTTTGTATGTTGGAATGTGGGGGGATTATTAGATAAATTAACGGAACCGACTTTTTAGAATTTATCACATCTTTTGACCTGTGCTGTTTAACAGAAACATTTACTTCTAAATTTTTTTATTTCGAATTAAAATTCCAGGAGTTTTTGCAATTACATTATCCAGCGGTCAAATTTACTAGAATGGGAAGACCCTCGGGGGGAACAATCCTGTTGCTAAAAAAAGAGTTATCTGAATATGTCCAGCTGATAAATACTGACATGGAAAATGTACTCTGTGTGAAGTTAATGAAAAGTCTATTGCATTGTGAAAAAGACATTTTGTTTTTAGGTACATATGTACATCCAGTAGATAGTCGATATTATTCTGACAAAGATTACTCATGCACACTAGAACTAATTGAACAATATATATTTGCACAGACAGAACAAGGAAACAACTTCCATTACATCACTGGAGGAGATCTTAATGCTCGTATTGGGGAATGGAGCTTGAGTATCGATGATGAAAATGAGATTACAGGAAGAGAACAGGACGTGTATGCACGTAGGTCTAAAGATCCCCACACAAATGGTTTTGGCAAGAAACTAATAGAATTTTGTATAACATTTAATGTAACGCCACTAAATGGTCTTTGTATGGGAAAGTTCGACGATGCATACACGTTTTATTCCGAAAGGGGTAACAGTATTATAGATTACTATATATGTTCTGTTGAACTGTTAGAAAATGTGAATAAGTGCCAGATAGTAGAGAGAGTTGAAGCTCAGCATATGCCTATTATGATGGAATTACAAAGTACACTGTCTAACGCACAAGAGAACGAGGGCAAGAAATCTTACGTGAAGAAACTAAAGTGGGATCCCACAAAACAACAACAGTATGTCCAGTTCATAGAATCGGAAGAGGCAAAACAAACAATGGCGCAAATAACAGAAGAAATAGAGAG
>CM065715.1:88661847-88671847 GCA_033310375.1 Conus canariensis
GAGTGAGCTACCCTGGGGTGAATACTGTCCAGGAGAAGTGTAAACTTCGGCCAATGATATGACTATATTGAAATACTCATTTAGGTTCTGACATCGTGTGGATTTCTGGGGTTGGTTCTGACAGGACGAACCTGGATATGGATTTATAAAGGAAAGATGTAGTTTGATTTTCTTTACTGCCTCCGGGAGAGCTGTAAATGCCAATTTTTCTCTTTCATTTTTTTTTCAAGTTGTCAGAAATCCCGTTACAAATAAACTTTAAACACATCTAATGCTGAATATGTATGCTTCGGCTGCAACTGGATCAAAATACAAATAAGCTGACCGATAAACATGAACGCCGTCAAAGTGGGCTGTGTGGTGTGTGTGTGTGTGTGTGTGTGTGTGTGTGTGTGTGTGTGGTGTGTGTGTGTGTGTGTGTGTGTGTGTCTGAAGGAAGGAGGAGTGAAAAGACGGGGGCAGAGAGAGCGAGAGATTGATTACATTAGGAATTGATAACCTTTATTCCCAAGGGTAGCAGATAAGCAGGAACATTTTTTTCATCTGGCTTTTGTCCCAGTTCAGGGACTAGAAATATCAATACAGACCACTATTACACAATCCAGAACTAACTATAACAAGACCAGTAATGATTCATATTAGCGTTGGAGACAAAAAAAAGAGAAAAAATACACAGTAAAATGTTTGTCTCACACACACACACACACACACACACACACACACACACACACACACACACACACACACACAGAGAGAGAGAGAGAGAGAGAGAGAGAGAGAGACTACGAGTAACAGAGAGAGAAAAGAAATAGAGAAATATATTTAGAGAGAGAGAGAGAGAACTACGTAGCATATCATATTCTTACATATAAAGAAGATATAGAAGCATCTGACGAGAACTCAGCATAGCCTGAGGAGGAAACTCTTGATTCAGGATCAGTCATATTCAACCAGCATATGATCATTTTCAATATCTGTGTTAACAAAGAAAGAAAGAAAGAAAAAAGCCAGACTGGTTTGCAAGGCAGAGTGGAGTAAAAGATTTAAGTTGTTGTTGAGGGCGGGAGAGAGAGAGAGAGAGAGAGAGAGAAGAGAGAGAGACAGACGAGGAGAAGACAGAAGACAGACAGACAGACAGACAGACAGACAGACAGAGAGAGAGAGAGAGAGAGAGAGAGAGAGAGAGAGAGATTTAAGATGTTTTTATATTATGAAAAGGGAAAAAAAAATAACATAAAATAAAGAATTTTAAACAGTAACAATAGATAAAGGTAGAATCCTAAAAACGAAAGTGTGAGGAAGAGAAGAAGAAGAAGAAGAAGAAGAAGAAGAAGAAACAACAACAACAACAACAACAAGAGAGAGAGAGAGAGAGAGAGAGAGAGAGAGAGAGAGAGAGAGAGAGAGAGAGGAGAGAGAGAGGCGTCGCACGAAACACTCGTTTATGGCTAAAATGAACTCTTTCGATTATGAAGCGTTCTTTTGCAGAGTCTAATATAAATTTTCCAGCCACCAACTATGAATTTTCATCGCACAGTCCTAAATATCAGCTCAACCTCAAAAATGAAACAGGAAAGATAACAGTCGATTAGATTCCACAGAACATTTACTTTCATCTTTCATGAATAGCAGAGCAGCTAAAGTTGCTTCCCTTTGCTTTTTTTTTTTTTTTTTTTTTTTTTTTTTTTTTGGTCTTTTCTTTTCTTTTTCTGTTTGTTTTTTCTTTCTCTTACACACTGAAGTCACAAGCCAAAGGTTATTGTTTGGTCCATTGGTTGATTGGTTTGTAACAACTAAAACAGTCGATGCTCCAGCACAAACATACAAAGAAGCCAACGAAAACAAGCAAACAAACAAAACATGAAACGAAACCGGGTACACCGTTTCAGTAAGGGATTATATTTTCTCTTTATTTAGTTCTTACAATGCCAGATTAGCAGCATTGCTCTCAACAAGTTTCAGTGCTCATGTGACATTAACACACGAGTCAAGGGACTTGCTATTTGCACTTTTTATTTCCACTTTGTACATGGTATGACATTGTAGATCGATGAAGTCTTAGAAGACACAACACATTTTCTTTAATCACACAAAAATTAGGAGGTTCCATAGTCAAATGATTAGAGCATGTGTGCTGAACTGACGATCGTAAGTAGGTGTTAAAGTGAGGCGAAATCAGGTGGAAACTGAAACAATTTCAAAAAAAAATAATTCACAGTGAGTCCGCCAAAAACTAGGACAAACAAATTATGACAACACACGACGCGTTTCAACCTCTTAGGTCTTGTCAGGCAAGAGAAACAACATTCCTAACGATGAAAACGAAGAACGAGCAAATCACTCATCTTCTCATAGTCAATGACTTCTCTCTTCATATTCAATGCCCATTTTGCGCCGAATATGAGAAGACATGTGATTGCTCGCTCTTGTGTTTCATTGTCCTGAATGTTGTTTATCTTGCCTGAAGAAGACCTAAGAAGTCGAAACGCGTCATGTTTTGTCTTAGAATTTGTTTGTCCCGGTTTTCGGAGGACTCACTGAGAATCATTTTCCAAATTTGACTGTCTTGAACTCAAACCGCGAGTGAGATCGGTTTTTTGTTTTTGTTGTTGTTTGTTTGTTTTAGGGGGGGGGGGGGTGAAAACCTTCCCTGTCCGCCAAGCTGTAATTGGGTACCTGATTCGGTTCAGGGAAGGTTGAAGGTGGCGGAAAGAAAAGGACAGGCTCCACTTCCGCCATGTCTCGCCCCAGACACGGTGAATTCTGACAATTCCATGCCACTATGGCCTTCAGGTTGTGGGATGTTTACTCACACATTAGCCCGAGAATGGCTTCAGAAATGATGGCATTATGTGCATTTACGTATCTGTAGAAAAGTTGACTGTGAACTCGGCTTGAGCTGACAAAAAAAATGAGATTCTGGAATTGTTGGTGCTGAAAAGGTTAAATCCTTAAGAAGAAAAAAAAACTGTCCTGGCACGTGCAGTGTGTGTGTTGGTCAGTGTGTGCAGGGCAGAGGTCATCTGTCCCTCAGACTGCTAAGCCTCACTCACACCAACGGTCTGATGGCCAGCAATCAATGCTGTGACGGCGGCCCCGCTCACCACTGTCCTCCTTCCTCCTGCGAACCCTATTTCGTCATCACCATCGTGGAAGTGAACAGGTAATTTGTCACCATCGTCATCGTTATCATCATCGTCTCCATCGTCCGTCGGTCATTGTCGTCGTCGTCGTCATCATCGTCGTCGTCGTCATAGTCGTCGTCGAAGAAAAACCGTTATGGGCCGTTATAGCCGTTAGTAACGGGTATAACAGTTAAAATAACACATCGGGCATCATCCGTGGCCCATAATGAACATACCTACAAATTTTCAGAAAGATCGGTCAAGTACTTTCTGAGATATTCCATAAAGAAGAAAAACCGTTATGGGCCGTTATAGCCGTTAGTAACGTATATAACGGTAAAATAAAACATCGGACATCATCCGTGACTCATTATGAACATACCACAAATTTTCAGAAAGATCGACCAAGTACTTTCTGAGATATTCCATAAAGAAGAAAAACCGTTATGGGCCGCTATAGCTGTTAGTAACGTATATAACGGTAAAGTAAAACATCCGGCATCATCCGTGACCCATAATGAACATACCTACAAATTTTCAGAAAGATCGGCCCAGTAGTTTTGTCTGGAGCGAGTGGAACACATTTTGACCACGGACGGACACACACACACACACACACACACACACACACACACACACACACACACACACACAGAGCATTTCTACGTTCCCATTCTAAAGTACTCCCTGTTCTATAAGAACTGGGAGTACAACAAAAACAACGTCGTCATCTTCATCGTCAGTTTCAGCAACGTCAACGTTGTTGTCGTCACCGTCATCATCGTCGTCGCCGTTATGTTAGTCATCATCAACATCATCATCATCATCATCATCATCATCATTATTATTGTTAAATTGTTGTTGTTGTTATGATGATGATGATGATGATGATGATGATGATGATGATGATAACAATGACAATCATCATCATCATCATCATTCATTATTATTATTGTTACAATTATTATCATTAGTTTAGCATCAGCAGTATTACTATTATCATCATCATTATCATTATTGTTACTATTATTATCACTGTTTACATTATTCATTGATAAAGACCCATTTGAGAGCTAGGTTTTGAGTAGTATTGGAAAGATGAAGGTTTTCATAATCATGATCACTATCATCATCGTCATCATCATTACCATTTTCGTCGTCGTCATCAAGATTATCATCATCAACGCTATGATCATAATGAATACTATGTATGAAGTCACAACAAAAACTGTTTTGTTGCTAGTTTTCTCGTGTAAGCTGTTCATGCTTTGGAAAACATTACCACAGCCTTTTGTCGTTGTTAACGTATGAGGACGACCCATGTGGATGGTATTTAGTTGAGAGTCATTCATGGTTACTGCGATTGATCGATGAGGATGTTGATAATGATCATACTGGTGGTAATGAGGGTGGCGGGGATGACGACGACGATGACGACGACAACGACAATGATGACGATGATGACCTTGCTGCTGCTGCTGCTGCTGCTGCTGCTGCTGCTGCTGTTGATGATGATGATGATGTTGATGATGATGATGATAATGATGATGATGATGATGGTGGTGGTGGTGGCAGTGGTGGTGGTGGTGGTGGTGGTGGTGGTGGTGGTGGTGGTGGTGATGATGGTGATGATGATGATGATGATAATAATAATGATGATGATGATGATGATGACGACGACGACGATCAGATCATGATGACGGTGATAATGGTGATGATGATGGTGATGATGATGTTGATGTTGATGTTGACGCTGATGCTCGTATCCAGCGCCACGAAAGGCATCAACGTCAGCTTTGAGGCAGGACCGATCCCGGGAGCAGAGGTCGTCAACTTCACTGACTCCATCGGCAACACCCAGAATCCTCTCAACAGCACTTTTAACTACTGGCCAGTGAGCAAGCTTTTCTCTATGCTTTTTGTCCCCTGCGCGTCTCTCTCTCTCTCTCTCTCTCTTGTCACGTGGTTTGACACGAAGCGACTGGGCGCCATTTGTCTATGCTGCTAGAAGTATTTTCGATTATTCTTTGACAATGCCAGTTACTGGACTTCCAGCGACTGTGGAGACAGCCCTTAACGCCCTGCTGACCGACAATGCAGTGTCAAGCTGGAAAATTGCAGGTGAAGGCAGCAGCACCGTCGTCGTCCTGCGACTGAAGCCAGCCGTCCCGCTCACAACAACAATGGCGGATCCTGCCTTGAACCGGGAAACGCGAGTTCAATGTTATAGAAAGAAACCGCCCAGCCAGGTTCGACGTGATAACAAAAAGAGCAGAGCAGCAAAAAAGACGACTTGAACAGGTTGGTGCTGATAACGAAAACACTTGTGAAGCGAATGAATTGGCTTTTTTCGACACGGAATTGGAAGATCGCAGTACACAATGTACTACACTGGATGCCACTGAACAACACATCAAGCCTGCAAACATCGGTAGCGAATCAGACACGTCTGATGTTCAAGACCTTTGTACCCTTGTCAGTCGGAGTGTGACGTCATTGATCAGGAAATCCAGCACTCCGTCATCGACACAGGCCTTGAGCATTCAACAGACAGAACAGTGGCAGGCTTTGATATGGCAATGGTGAAAGATTATGTTGCCACTTTAACTGACAGAGGGGTACAGAGACGGTTGAGAGACAAGAACAGAAACTTGGCATTCAGAAAGATCGTGCTTCATCAGGACAGATGGTGTGGGTGTGTTGATGTGCGAGTCGGATGACATTGTTGTAGAGTACTCCTGTGATCCGTGTTCAGAAGACGACTGTGTGTTTAGGTACGTGAAGCAGGAACACAGAAACACGTCATCGGAAGAACGTATCAAATTACCCCACCTGTGGAAAGGAAGACGTGCCAACAACACACAACACGCAGAGACTCAAGCACGTGCTCTACGGCGGTTGCACGTGCTCCTCGGACTGATCCAATTTTACGTGGGATGACTGCCCTCCACTGACCGGATTATGCACACGTATCAGAGACATTTTGTCGTTCACGACTTTATCATGTAATGTGAAAAACAAAAAGCATTGCTGTGGTGTCCATGTCAATGAGACTGTCGCGTTTTGTCATGTACATCGCGTCGATTTGCTGAATGGGCTGTACAGCTTACTAGCAATAAATCTCGTTCGTTCGTTCGTTCGTTCGTTCGCTCTCTCTCTCTCTCTCTCTCTCTCTCTCTCTCTCTCTCTCTCTCTCTCTCTCTGTGTGTGTGTGTGTGTGTGTGTGTGTGGTCTGTCTGTCTGTCTGTCTTTGTCTGTTCGTTTGTCTGTCTGTCGGTCTATCCATCTCTCTCTCTCTCTCTCTCTCTCTCTCTCTCTCTCTCTCTCTCTCTCTCTGTGCGTCTCTGTCTTCGTCTGTTCGTTTGTCTGTCTGTCTCTATCTGTCTCTCTGTCTCTGTCTCTCTCTCTCTCTCTCTCTCTCTCTCTCTCTCTCTCTCTCTCTCATATCTTCCTAGTAATTTCAATGGCATTACCCTCACGCTTCTCATTCCGGCACCCCGTACATTGCCAGATCCTGATTTGCCCGTTGCAGCCCTGACACTGGAAATCCACAGAGAGCAGTCGATTTCACATCGTCATGAGACAACCCACCGGAGGAGACACCACACTGCTGCCGAGTCACTTCGGTGGTATTCAGTGCTGCCTGTTCTTATCGACAAATACGCATAACACCACCAACAAAACCCGTAAATAACGGTAATGATGGCTCAGTCACGGAGTCAGCGTGAGTGACCGTCCTTTACCTGAAGTGCCACGACGCCCGTCCAACAACAGCCGTTGTGACCTTGCCGATACTGGCAACCTCGAGATGAACTCACCAAGGATATTGAAACTAAGGTCACCATGATAGCAGGGCTTGAAGACTTACAGAATTTTAAACTTTCTGACGTTGATCGATGGAGATGAGGACGATAAAGATTATGGAGTTATGTTCTGTCTGAGATTACATGACAGGGCTGTACTCTACGCCTACGTCCAGAATAAGTCAAGGCGTCAACCAGGCCTGAGAGAGACAGACACCTGCAGTGCTGGTGACAAAGGTTTAAGCTACTCTCTCGGAGACGCATCTATTAAAATGGATGGGATTCAACTGTGTGGTTCCCGCCGTCCGAGCTGACTTATATCCCGGTTTGAGCCGGTCGGGGCATAGAGGGTCAGCCAAGATATGGCCCCTCGTCGTCGGCTGGGCAATAAGCAACATGAAATGAACCGAGGGAAGGTGGTTTGGGGGTGGGGGGCATGGGAAGAGAGGTGGGGGGTGAAGATGGAAAGCTGGGAGTGTGATGGAAGTCTCTGCTAACTGTTTGCAGGGATCTGTGAGGATCAAAATCGACGTGCGGAACGCCAAGAGCGCTTGGAAGAACGCCGATGGCTTCATCAACTCGGTGGAGGTCATGCACACCCAGGACATGAGCATCAATGATGAGAGCCGGTATACCCTGGTGGCACCTCTCACAGACAACAGCACCATGTGCGTATACATGTTGAGTTTAACTGACTTGAGTTTAGACTGGTACCAAGTGAAGGTGCCAAAATGGCCGTTTTACATTGATATCCTCTGCTGGAAATTCTCTTTATTCAATACCCGACGGAATGCATGTAGAAGAGTTCAATCAGAACACACGCTCATGTCATGTTATGATCTGTGCAGAGAGAAGATTGACGTCCACATAGTGATCATGTTCAGGTGCATAAATTAATATGACCCGAAGACAATCAAGATGCTTTTTTTTAAAATAAAACTGAAATCCCCGAAAAGTTGGGAAACGTACACCATGCCAGTCTTTTTGTAGATACAAACATCAGAAGTCCTTAACTGTGTGTTGAAACATGCTGACGTCTGCCACTTTTCTTCAACAAGAGAAGATGAAAAAGAGAGGCAAAATGAAAGAAAACTTCGATGGAGAATGTGTCCGTATGAGGAAGACCATGCGCTCCACTCCCAAGATAGTTTGAACATCCAGTCTTCGCGTGAGAGAAGTTTGCACTAGGATACCCGTAAAAGACGTTATTTCGAAGGACATCGACCTCAGTTAATAAGACTGCTCTAGTTTCAACGTGCTGCAGATATTTTTCGACGTACACAAAGTACACAAAGGAGGCAGTTTCAGTTTCAGTTTCATCAAGGAGGCGTCACTGCGTGCAGACTAATCCATATACGCTACACCACATCCACTAAGTTTTTGAGACCACACTGCGCATGATTTAAAGTTGATGGATAAATGAATTAATAAGTAAGATGAGAGAATTTAAGAAGAGGGTCTCGTGGCTACGACTCAACAGATGTCTGACCTACGCATTAGCCCAACGCGCTAGTCAGACCTTAGTAGGCAGCAGGAAGGAGGGTCCAAAGACCACACTTGTCACTCAGAACAGGAGTCCCAAGAAGACGATTTCACAATCCTAAATGCGAATAGTACTGAAAATGAGGAGACAGTAGCTACTAAACATCTGAACATTACAAAGGAAACGGTGTTGAGTCTTATTCTTGAGATATTAATGCCAAATGCAAAAGCATGATGCTTTTCTCCTTCAGTTAATAAGTATTTACTTTTTTTTTTATCGAGACAATATCCAAGCAACTGAACACAATCGATTATTCAACCTATAAACAAGAAACAAAGTATAATGATCTAGATAAGAATTATTCAACCTATAAACGAAAAACAAAGTATAATGACCTAGATAAGAATTCATTTGTGAAACATTTACGGTAAACAATAGATGCATCATTAATACACATTTGTCTGCTTTCATCGAGACACGTGGGGTTTATTCGGTGAAGTGAAGCAGGTTTTGACAGTTGATTCCTTTTTCCACCTTATCAGCAATAGTTCAAAACCGTTCTCTTACGTAACAAAATAACAGTACATTGCATTCATTGATTTTAAAAAGGCCGTTATTGTTCATTATTAATTGCGACCAATTTCACCCGATGCAGGAACTAAAAGGAAAATGTTTAAACAGTGCACGTCATGTGTATTGCTGTTAAGGTTCTTTATGCGCTGAAAGAAGATATAAACACTTATATGTAAGGCTTCAGATTGTCTCACAGTTGTGTAATAAGGTGAATTAACCAGTCTTATTTTGTTTCCTTTGTTCATCAAGAGCGGAAAACACAGTATTCATTGTTTCCCAGACAGGCTTGAACTTTTCATTTTACTGTTTGCTAACGACATGTTGTTTATGTTTGTTTTTGTTGTTGTTTTTCTGTTTGTTTGTTTGTTTTTTATTACAAACTGTGTCAGGTTTGCAGAATCAGCTAAATGTACTTACATCAAAATCAACGGAACATGGTCTTAATGTAAATCTTGACAAATCAAACATTGTAGTAGCCAGAAACGAGGATATGTGGCAAAAAAAAGGAAAGCTGTTTCTTCTAAGGCCCAGAAATATGCTAAGTTAGTTCCTGTCAATGATCGGAAAGTCAACAAGGAACTAACTTAGACTGACAGATTTTCGGTACCCTTCTTATAGCCGTGTGATGCACAGGTAAGACCAATTGTTTTACACTGAAATGCAGACATAAGGGGCTTAACACAACAGAAAGCCGTTGAAAAAGCTCTGATCTTTGCACTTAACAATTCGCTTAGTGTTAATCCCTGAATACCCAATGACTTTTATACGCTGAAAATGGTCGCTATTACATGTATCTCTTTATGCTGCTTGCACCAAATATCGATCAGTATTGGACGATTCTATAGACCTATCAAGAGTTGATATTCTACTTTTGTCTCTCCATAAGGATGACAAAGTTTGCTGGGAATCCTGAGTTCCAAGAACTTTATGTCAGAGTGCTTCGGCTTAGTGCAGGTGAAGTAAAATGCGTCAGTTCTTGAGTTATTGTTAAGATTAAACTGGTAAAGATGGGTTAA
>CM065715.1:88676847-88679347 GCA_033310375.1 Conus canariensis
AAGGCTTGGAGACCATTGACCAGTGTGGGCTCCCTGGCAAATACAAGGTCTGGTGTCTGCAGTTCATGCTGATACCAAAGCTGCTATGGCCTCTGATGATATACGACATCTGCACCAGCATAGTGGAGGCAATAGAAGCCAAAATCAACAAGTTCACAAGGAAATGGCTTGGTGTCCCACCCTGTCTGACTGACATAGCGCTGTACTGTCGCCAAGCAAAGCTGAAACTACCCCTGAAATCCATCCTGGAGGAATACAAAGCAGGGAAGATCAGACTTCAAAGCATGCTGGAGGACTCAGGAGACAAGGTGGTAGAAGCAATCAAGCCCCAGCTGAAGACAGGCAGAAAATGGAAAGTTCAAGAGGCGATGGATTCTGCAAAAGAAAGTCTCAAGATCAGAGAAATAACAGGACACACACAGACCAACAGACAAGGACTGGGGGTGACCAAAACTGAATGGTGGTCAAAGGCTAAAGGAAAAGCCAAAAGAGACATGATGATTCAGGAGATGAGAAAAGAAGAAGACCAAAAAAGACTCCAAAAAGCAGTCCAGCAGAGCCAGCAAGGGCAATGGACAACGTGGGAGAATGCACTCCAAAGAAGTCTTACTTGGAATGACATTTGGCACATGGCCCCTCTCAGGATCAGCTTCATTCTCAGATCTGCATATGACCTTCTGCCCTCAAATGCAAACCTGGTGAAGTGGGGGAAAGCAGACGATCCTGCATGCCCCTCTGCCATGAAAAACAAACAGTGGAGCATGTCCTAAGCTCATGTAAAGTAGCCCTGGCTCAAGGAAGGTACACATGGAGGCACAACCAAGTGCTCAAAGAAATTGTACAAGTAGTCTGGGCTAGTACCAACACCACAAAAGGGAAAATCAGGACTCCAAAAGCACCCGCAACATTCTTCACGGCAGGAGGCAGCAAATCATGGCCAAGAACAACAGTGCCACTCGAAACATGCAGGCAGAGTCTGCTGGACGGGGCAGATGACTGGGAGTGCACTGCAGACCTCCCAGAATGGAAGAGTCACCCAGAGATCATCAGCAAGAGTGGCATGAGACCAGACATAGTAGTCCACTCTAAGTCAACCAAGCAGCTGATCATGATCGAGCTCACGGTGCCATATGAGAACAGAATGGAGGCAGCTCAAATCTACAAGACTGAAAAGTATGCTGATCTGGCAAACAGCCTGAGGAGAGAAGGCTATCAGGTCAAAGTCCTCACTGCAGAAATTGGAGCTAGGGGGTTTGTAGGAACGTCTGCATACAGCCTCATGAAACAGCTCTCAGTTGCAGGGAAGGAAAAAACCAGAGCCCTGAAAGCAATGGCAGAAGCGGCAGAGAGGTGTTCAAGCTGGATCTGGTCAAGGAGGAACAAAAGTGAACTTCATAAGGCTTAATTTCCCTACAAATATCAGGTGTCCCTGTGGCTCAGTGGTTAAAGCGCGAGTCATCAAGTGGAAAATGAGCATGTCCAGAGGGTCATGGGTTCGAATCCCAGCCATGGCTCGTCCCAAGATGGGAAAAAAAAGGGGCAGCAGAGGGACATCCGGAGTCATGAACCGGGTGTGGCCCAACCCCCCTAGAGTGTCAGGAGATAAGGGCCGAAACACTTGCTTGAAGGGGGCTTCTCTTCTGAGGACTCTCTGCTGCCACGCTCTCCACGAGTTTCTTTCTACTCTACCGAAGTATTGGACACCCGAAATAGTCTTTTAAACCTCTCATTATCTCACTGAAAAATAGTCTTTTAAACCTCTCATTATCTCACTGTAAAATAGTCTTTTAAACCTCTCATTATCTCACTGTAAAATAGTCTTTTAAACCTCTCATTATCTCACTGTAAAATAGTCTTTTAAACCCCTCATTATCTCACTGTAAAATAGTCTTTTAAACCCCTCATTATCTCACTGTAAAATAGTCTTTTAAACCTCTCATTATCTCACTGTAAAATAGTCTTTTAAACCTCTCATTATCTCACTGTAAAATAGTCTTTTAAACCTCTCATTATCTCACTGTAAAATAGTCCTTTAAACCTCTCATTATCTCACTGTAAAATAGTCCTTTAAACCTCTCATTACCTCACTGTAAAATAGTCTTTTAAACCTCTCATTATCTCACTGTGTATCAGCTGGAATAGTGTCTCAAGCCCGTCTTCAGTTTCAGTGTCATCAAGGAGGTGTTACTGCGTGCGGACTGATGCATATACGCCAAACCACATCTGTTGAGTTCAGAAACCACACTGCGCGCGATTTACAGATGATGAATAAATGAATTAATGACTAAGATAAGAGAATTTAAGACGAGGGTCTCATGGCTGCGACTTCGCAGGTGTTGACGTGCGCATTAGCCCAACGTCCTGGTCAGGCCTTAGGTGCCTAGCATTGGCTGTGCCATTATTATCATTGTATGTGTGTGTGGCAAGTGTCCACGTGTGTGTGTGGGGAGGGGGGGGGGGGAGGGTGGATGGGCATTGGCCCATGTGTGTGTGTGTGTGT
>CM065715.1:88686847-88691847 GCA_033310375.1 Conus canariensis
GAGAGAGAGAGAGAGTAATAAATTCCAAGGATAAGAAACCGAGCACCATTCCAGCAACTAATAAATTCCAAGGATAAGAAACCGAGCACCATTCCAGCAACTTACAGAGCAACTTGGTGCAATGACTGCAAGAAATATTCAATTATAAAACAAAACTTGCTCATATGTCTTAGATTGAAGAAATAGGGGGAGATAAGCATTCATATCTGCAGTGGTAGTTAATTCTGCCTAATATATATATATATATATATATATATATATATATATATATGCATATGTATATATATGCCGTTTTATGTCTGGATTGGAAATGCACCTGAAAATGCACCACGTCTTTCTGTGATGCGCAGATAGCATTGGTGGCTTGAGTAGAAATGCGCCTGACCATTCGGTATGTTATTTCTGTGATGTATGGTCGATTTAGGACAAGATTAATAATGCACGTGTAAATATACTGTTACTTTCCCTCATGTCCATGCTCATTAATGGCTCTAAAGGAAATGCACCAGGCAGAACACTTTTTGTTTGTTTGTTTTTCGTTGTGTGTGTGTGTGTGTGTGTGTGTGTGTGGTGTGTGTGTGTGTGTGTGTGTGTGTGTGTGTGCGTGCGTGCGTGTGCGTGTGTGTGTGTGTGTGTGTGTGTGTGTGTGTGTGTGTGTGTGTGATATGTAAGGTTCTATTTATGGCTTGACTGAAATGTGCTTGATAATATACTTTGTCTTCATGTGACTTGTAAACGAATGTTTGGCATGGCTATACACCTGATAAAGCACTGTGTTCTTTTTTCTTGTGATTTATATCCTATTTATGGCTTGACTGCAAGTGCGCTCTACAATACACTATTATTTTTGTTATGATGTTTAGACCCGTTTACAGCTTTTGTTGAAACGCTTCTGCAAAATACGTTTTTACTGAGCTGTATAACCCCGTTTATGATTTCAAGCTGCAACACATCTGATGATGTTTATAACATAAAGAGAAAAATGGCTTAAAGAATACCTGTCAGGAAGAGCGCTCTGGAGATATTAAAAGAAATTATCCAGGTACATTTAGTCATGGGACAGAAAATTCACCCTTACACCTGTGGTGTGATCAGAGGCAATCGTTCTGAATGTGAGTGCTGTTCAGAGCACGCAGTTGTGTGACTGTCTCTTTTCTTGTCAGACTGCAAGAAGACAGCCTGGAGAGCGGATGGGCTCCGTTAGTTAGCCTGGCTTGGTTGCCGGCTATTAGGTGATTTCAGGTCAGGAAAAGTCTCATTCCCCCTGAGTTTAATTTGTAAATACAGCACCAAGTGCTAGTGTAGACTAGGTGTTTACGGGTCTGAAAATTCCAGAGCGCTCGTTCCTGGGAATGGCCTGGCTTTTGTGAGCGAGACTGGGAAGGATTTCCGAACGTATCTCCCTGTGACTGCAGGATGGGGTGTGTTGTGATTTGTTGTGATGGAGGTGAAGTGCTGCAATGTGCCAGTCGAGTGTGACACGTCGCTGCAGTCTGCAAAACAAGTACAGTGTATAGGGTGAAAGAGTTTTGAGTAAATGTGAAAGTGTTGTGTAGTTTTGTTTGGTTGATTTTGTTTATTGCTTATGTCTTTGAGTCTACTTGTAAATAGTAAAGGAATTGCTGAATTCATGTGTATGTATCTGTTGAGCACCTTTTGAGAAGAGTGAGTGGATTGCGTGAACTTGACAGTGGTGACCCCGACGTGATTGTTTCACTGTATATTCTGCACCATGATGGGTGTGAAGGATATTGATGGAGCATTGATTTACAATACCCTTTTTCTATAGTCTGTAGAACTGTTGATTGCTAGAATGGAAAGTGACACTTGACAATACACTTTGTCCTTTCTGTAATTAATAGGCGATGAATGGCTTGTCTTCATATGCACTCGACAATATACTTCACCTTTTTGTGTGGGATGTGTTGATCTATTTATGACTTGAATAGGATTGCCTTGAGTGTATACCCTGTCTCTTCTGCGATTCATGTTTATATCTGGAAAGAAAAATACGTAGTCAAAATCGCTCGTGTATTGCACCGCATTGTGTTGTATAGTGGTCTGTTGTGTTCCGTTAATTTTCACTTCGGTAGATTGCAAGCAATTAGGATACACAGGAGAACATTCGACTCAAAAGCTCATACTTACTATTTTCTTCGCAAAATCTTTAAAATGCCTACATGAAAACAGAAATAACTACTGTGAAATTCGTACATGAAGGAGTGGAGGAAACAGGTAAACAAAAATGTTCGTTGCCTTTGACGTTATTAAAGCACTGGACTACGTCGAAAGAAAGAAAACGAGAATTATCAAACTCACGCCGACAATAAACCATATGTAATGAGAACAGTAATCACGACAGTTATTTTTAACAGTCAGCTACATATCATTCTTATGTTCAATAAAATTTTTTTCAGAAGCCAAAATTTACAAATAAGATACAAAAACAAGATCAAAGTAAGACTTATCTATATACAATACAAAACAGACAAGTATATTTACGAAGGATATCTGTTCTTCAGACGTAATACACAATAGATATCAAACATGCACAAAGCAACACTGCCCGATTGCAGTGGGCACAATGTTTTTCAATAAAGTAAAGTTTCAAAACAATGACTGAGGGCGGAAAATGAAGCAAAATTTGAAAAGAAAGGGTTAGTTACCGCCAAGGACACAGACAAACAAGAGTGCAGGACTAGACACAATGCATTTCGACCTCTTGGGTCTTCTTCAGGCGAAAACACACAATATTTAGGACAGTGACAAGAAGAACATGTAGCCACTTAGCTGCGCTTCTCCTGTTCGTCTCCAAATTGAAAACCAGATTCCAGATTCCAAATGAAGCCAGATTCATTACGTGAAAGGTGGGTATTAGATTTGAACGAAACATCTCAGGAAGTCGTAATGTGACTTTGAAATCCACGCACTAGGTTGTATGTAGGTCCAGGCTCTTGGTGCATATCCGAATTCAGACTCTAGTCACATTACTGATGAGACTACAACAAAATGTTCATGTTTCATTGAAAATGAACAATGTAAAGTTACTGCTATGAACTGATAACCATCTCAGATGGAATATGCTTTTATGGAATATTGGAGCTTCGACGGATACTGGTGTTGAATCTTTATTTTGCTTTTGTTTTGTTTTTGCAGTAAAAAAAAAAAGAAAGAAAGAAAGAAAGAAAAACCCTAACCGACAAACCAATCGACTGTCCAAAACGTACACGGGAGGCAATTCTTTCAGTCCTCACCAACCGTTAGTTCCCCTGGTGGTACAGACTCGAAAAAGCGATCCAAGAGTTCCTTGAACTTGGTGGAGGCTCCTTCGCTCTTCAGAGTGCTCTTGTAATTATAATATGCTATGTGTTGAGTCAAACATTGCACTGTGATTATGCGTCCTGCGTGCTACTATTTGTAATGCAATGCTGTTTGCTCCCTAAGTATGTTTGATTTTTTTTAGTTCTTTTTTATATTCAAAAGTCAGAGAAAAATGACAGAAACGCTCATGCTATTGCAAACAACAGTTATAAATGTTTGTTGAAAAAGAACGGAAATCTTGAAAACAAAGAGTAATGTTAAGACAGAAAAAGTGAGGTGTGGCAGAAGTTTGGGAAACCAAAACTAAATCAGAGGTTGACGAGCAAGTACGGTAACTCTTGCTCCCATGATAAAATAAACAGACGCCTTTAACTCCAAACGAATTCTGCTTACAACACCGAATCGCCTAGCAGACATGACAGCACAGAGCACACAGAAGAAAGACACCCCCTTACATCTCCTAAGCAACCATCCTTTTATTTCACCCCTGCCATTTCTCCATTTTATTTGAAATATGCAAAAAAAAAAAGGTTTTAAGAAATATTACAGTAAGAATCAATCATGTCATGAAATAATTGTGTCTCCTTCTAAAAACAGTCCTTTTTATTAAAAAAAAAAAAAGGCTTGCAACAAAAACAGTTCAAACATATTACAAAATAATCACAAATCACACAGAAACCAAGGCTGAACTGATTTTAGTGTGTGATGACATAGCAAAGACAAATGAACTGACGATGAAGTGAAACAGGTTACCATCGGCAGAACAATTTCTCTAAGGGTGGGATGTGCTTATTTGCCGCAATACCATTTTTGAAACCCATTTTCTGAAATGTGTGTGTGTGTGTGTGTGTGTGTGTGTGTGTGTGTGTGTGTGGTTTGTGTGCGTGTGTGTGTGTGTGTGTGTGTGTGTGTGTGTGTGTGTGTGTGTGTTAGAGATGGTTTTTAGGTGTGAGCCACTAATGCCACAAACGATAATATTGTGTTTGGAATCCATGCCAGAACTAGCCATGGGACAAATCTGAAGAGGGTGGAGGCGGGAAGGAGTAATGTCATTCCTCTGAATCCATAGCAGCGATAGACGGCGTTGTCTCCTAAGTAGAAGCAGAACTGTCTGCGTTTTCTGCCTGTTCACCCTCTTTTGTAGACGTCACTTCCTCCACTGTGTCTTCTTGTTCTTCCGGTTTCACCTCTTTTTCTCGTTTCCTCCTGACAGCAACGAGAACAACAACAGCCATTACCATGGCAATGCATGGGACCCGTGAATAAAACACGATTAGATAAACGGCAGATAATACGAAGAAAACTGTCTTTCCTATTATAAAACAATTGAAGCTTAAAA
Source organism: Conus canariensis (assembly GCA_033310375.1). Classification (NCBI taxonomy): domain Eukaryota; kingdom Metazoa; phylum Mollusca; class Gastropoda; order Neogastropoda; family Conidae; genus Conus; species Conus canariensis. The sequence continues at coordinate 88,691,508 of CM065715.1, forward strand.
GGTTGAAGTTCCACTGCCTAAATTCTGTGTAATCAGCGAATTGCTAGAGAGGGTTTCAGGGGCACGGCATGATGGTAGGCGGGGCCCATCCTTCTTCTTAAGCGGCATTTAACCCTCCCTGAACTGAATCCTTTATCCATTTACTGCTAGGTGGACGGAGAGGGTTTTCAAGTCGTACAAATCCGACTCCTGGAGCGGATCGAACACATGACCGGCAGCTCTTGAAGACAAACGCTCTGACCATTTGACTGGGCCCCCTCCGGTAAAAACAACTGCCTTGCCTTTAACTCAAAATGAACGCTGCTCCCGCCACCTTTCCACCTAAGAGAATCATGCAGAC
>CM065715.1:88706847-88716847 GCA_033310375.1 Conus canariensis
GTTCGGCATCATATGTTTGGTCAATCAGTGGGAGACTGCATCTCTTAGGAGATCCAAGTAAAGGTTGTTCTGCACAATTCTTAGCCGCTGACAATGCTTGGGTTATTATTGAAAAGCAGAGCGGACCGCTCAGACTGTTCCGTATCTTCTGATCTCCCTTGCATCCTTGAATAGATCCTCAAGCATTGTAGGCTCAAAGATTGTCCCCTGCACTTCATACTGTGTGCATGTTTCTGGTTTTTCAGCAACTTTTTTCCTGTCCACACTTTCGTTTTGTTTCATCTGCTATCATTCACTGGCTGCTTTGGGGGTGCTGTTGGATTCTTTTTTGAACCCTTGGTGATGAGAACACCACATAGTTATGGACTGTGGTTGTCTCTATTTCACGCCAAGAGCACCAACGGAATTAACCGTGTTTTTCCAAATGAGTGTGATCCATCAGACGAAAGGCTTAAAGCAAGCAATACATACAGATCTGCCTTCAAAAGGGATTCAGATGGTTGTCTCATGCAGTTAGTGAAGGGTTTCATATATATATGATAATATTTTCTTAGTTTTATGTTTCCATTTTCTTCACCTTTAATTCTTTATAAAGTCAAATCTTTGCCAAGTCATTACTATAATGACGGAAGAATTGTTAGTCTGCCCTTGTTATCTCCACTACTACTGCATTGTTCGAGATAGATATAAACATATATATTTACCATCTCAATTTTGTGGCACTTGTCAGAAACATGTATTACTAACAGGGGCACCCGGCGTTGCCCGGGATATGAACATTCTTTGCGATACTCCCGTGACGGCAAACATGTTTTAATTTACGATCAATCCCCCCCCCCCCCCCCCCACACACACAAATACACATTAGATGCTTTTCTCGCTCGATTTTCCGCCTGCACTCACTGTTCCCATTCTTCTGATTGCCCTTAATTTTGTAGGAATAGACTTGGTGCAGAAGTAGTTTATTTCAACGGGCCTGTGTCTAATGTAAAGATAGTGTATCAGGCTTTGACTGTACAATCATTATTATTCTGGCACCTCTCATTCCTCCCTTTTCATCCCCCTACCCTGTCCCATCCATGTTGCAAAATTACTTACCGTTACTGGCCATATGCATACCGAATTTTATCAATAGCGGTGTAAATTTAGAAAATAACGGTTTTTACCGGTCAATGTTAAGTTTTTTGGTTCGTAAAATTTGCATAACATTGTTCAGCGCTTAAAACTGTACGTGCATACGGAATGTTATCAAGAAGGGTGAAAATTAAGAAATTCAGAAAATAACGGTTTTTAACGATCAATGTTAAGTTTCGGATCTTGAAAATTGTGTATCATTGTTTAGCATTCACAACTGCACATGTATATCGAATTTCTTCAAGAATACTCTAAATTTATAAACTAACGTTTTTTAACGGTCAATTTTATATTTCGGTTCGTAAAAGTTGTGTATCATTTTTCGGCATTTAAAACTGCACATGTATACCGAATTTCATCAAGAACAGCCTAAATTTTGAAAAGAACGGTTTTTAACGGTCAAATTTAATGGTCATAATGACTATCTAATGACCCTATGTTACCCGCTGGATGTTCCTGTAGGCTTATGTCAAGTTTGGTGGCGATCCGATGACTCTCGTGGCCGCCAACCTCAAAAGATCGGGTTTTAAACAGTTTTTATAGGGTTTGGTGTTCTTAACGGTTTTTAACTGTTATAAATAACGTTTCTTAACTGCCAAATAACGGTTCTAATTTTCGAGAAGTAGCCCTGTACCTGTGCAATGTCACAACGGCCATTTGATGAAAAGCAGAGGAAAAAGATGTCTTTGAAACCGTTATAAGTTTTTTTTAACGGTTTTTAACGGTTTTATTTTTTTTTAGAGATTAGCCCCAAACCATCCTCGGGTCACAACAGACGTACCTGCTAAATTTCAAGAAGATCGGGTTTTAAACAGTTTCTTTTATAGGGTTTGGTGTTTTTAACGGTTTTTAACTGGGTTTTTTTTTTTAAACTGCCAAATAACGGTTCTAATTTTAGAGAAGTAGTCCTGTACCTGTGCAATGTCACAACGGCTATTTGAAGAAAAGCAGAGGAAAAAGATGTCTTTGAAACCGTTATAACAGTTTTTTAACAGTTTTTAACGGTTTTATTTTTTTAGAGATTAGCCCCAAACCATCCTCGGGTCACAACAGACGTACCTGCCAAATTTCATGACAATCGGTTGAGCCGTTTTTGAGTCTATAGCGTACAACACACACACACACACACACACACACACACACACACACACACACACACACACACAACAGAGAGAGAGAGAGAGGAGAGAGAGAGAGAGAGAGAGAGAGAGAGAGATTTGCCATTTATATATTAGATAATGAAGACCTTTGATACTATCAGTCTTACGTAGGCCAGGAACCGTAGTTGTAGAAGGTAGCAGCCAACTGCATTCATGTTTCACGGAGTGTTTAGAGAAATTGTGGACAGGGCTCTTCCGACAGGCGTAGGGGAAATTTACTTTCGGTTAAGAAGTACGAAGTGGGCCGATCGTTTAGCTGAAGTGAGTCGAATGTAGCAAATTTAAATGAAAAAAAAAACATTTTCTCAGGAGAGGCCAACTGATGAATATTGATAAATTTCGTTATTCCTATTGTGTTTTTTTCTGTGACTGTTTAACTATACATATAGATAGATGTACGTGTATATATATATATATATATATATATATATATATATATATATATCTGCTTTTCATATATAAGGAGGACATTGGCACTCACCTAAGACCTCAAAGGAAGCTCTAAAGGCAAGGCCGGTACGGAAAAATACTGTTTTCAAAATGTCTGTATAAATTATTATATATATATATATATAATATATATATATATATATATATATATAAGTGTGTTGACAGATAGATACGATAGAACTGAATCAGCCAGCAGAGTTGCAGAAAACAAGATAAAATGCAAATAATCACACAAAAGATTTTCAAAAACAGTATTTGAAACATGAATGTGTGAAATGATACCAGATTATTGTTGCTCTGCCTGGAGTGAAAAGGTGATCGATGCGACTGACCTTACAGTATTGGCCGAATGTGACTTTAATAAATCTTTATTGAACGTGTTATGATTGCGGTGGCAGAATCTTCCCGCATCTAAACGAAGCTGTCTTCCAACTGGTCAGTATTAACAGTCTGTTCCAGCTGGCTTTCATTATAGACTGTAGGAGATAGAGGCTCTTTTTTTCAGCAGACAACACACTGCTCTACAAATCTTCCGTATTAGCGAGTCTGTCTTGTCTCCGTTTCTTTCTTTGGTATTTCACGGAAGGATTTTTTTGTTTGTTTGTTTGTTTGTGGCCATCTGGGCCATGCAGCCAAGAATGGCATATTAAGTCACTCCCCTTCCCTGCTTCCCTCCCTCTCCTCCTCCCCCTCCGCTCCCATTCTTCTTCCCCACCTCCCCCAAGCCCCACACTTCACACACACCCATCCCCGTCTCTCAGCATACTGAGATTAAACACAAGCAATTTTCGATTTTCACTCGCAAAAAAAGGCGGTTATGAAACCGGAAGTAGCTTTCCCTACGCGTGCCAACTCATGGCTGTCCCGAACATAACATTGGATGCGCAGCAGAATGTGCTCGTCCACCCTTGTTCTCCACCACCACCACCACCCCTTTCCCCTCACCCCTCGCGCCCATCTCCTCCCTATTACTGCTCTTGTATAGACCGAACCTGTATCCACTCTTCTGTTGATTTTGATGACGCTCTGTGGGTTGACTTCATCTGGCAAGAATGCTGCTGATTGAAGGCGAAGCTTTGCAGGGGTCCAGCAGGCTGGAAGACACAAAGACGCAGGGTTGATAAAGTCAATTCATCGCCCAATCACTACTATAGAGTTTGGCTGTAAAGCGCCCAGGTTATTGCCTCTCTGTCTTTGGAGAGAGAGAGAAAAAAAAGTGTCAAGCATTGTAATTCGGTCCCTTGAACAAAAACGTGACTGACAGGACAGTGGCCGAGTGGTGCTGGCTGACCAGTAAGTGTCTGTAAAGGAATGAATGCTATCTGTTCTGGCCCTTTTGTCGTGCTATCGGGATTTTAAGCGAGGGCTCAATGTACAGGAATTTAATAAATATTAGATTCTGAGGGGAGCAGTCTGGGGTCATACGTGTTCTTTGGAAAGTGGAACGACTGCTCCTTCTCTCTCTCTCTCTCTCTCTCTCTCTCCTCTCTCTCCGCCATCTCCTCATCTCCTCTCTCTCACCATCACCACCACACACACACACAACACACACACACACACACACACACACACACTATATATATATATATATATATATATATATATATATATATATATATATATATATAAAAGTGTAGCTGTTAAGCCTAAAACAGTTTTTAAAATGCTCAACCCCTTGGGGAGCAACATTTGTTTAAAAATTAAAGAATTAAAATGAAGTCTAAAATCATCTACAGCACTGTTTCGAGCTGGGCTCTCGTCAGGATGAATACCTGGGTCACCCACCGCCGGTGTTTTATAGCGTGTGGGGCCCAGTTATTGTTGTTTTCACGTGCAGGTAGATTGCACGTGTTTTTTTTTTTTGAATTTCAGGTTATTGCTTGGGGTGTGTTCACCAACAACGATTTCCACTTGTGCCTGCAGTTGTTTACTATTTCTGTTTTAGTGTTTAGGGTTGCTAAGTGTGGTTTGCATAGTATTAACCATTTTTCAGTTAGACATAAATTGCATCCTTTTTTAAATGTTGTTGTATGGTGATGCTCTTTTTATGATTTTCCATGATATATTATAGTTTGTTTTTGCATCTTTGAGTTTCCAAATGTATTTGCTCAGTTCTGTTTGGTTTTTGTACAAAAACAACAAAACAACAAAACAACAAATGCCTCTACAACAATATTGTATATCAAGCCACTGTGACATCAGAGAATGAAAAAGAAACATATATAGGGATTACTGAAAACCATTTCAAAACCAGATATGCAAACCACAAACAGTCATTCAATAAAGTAAAATACAAAAACCAAACAGAACTGAGCAAATACATTTGGAAACTCAAAGATGCAAAAACAAACTATATCATGGAAAATCATAAAAAGAGCATCACCATACAACAACATTTCAAAAAAGATGCAATTTATGTCTAACTGAAAAATGGTTAATACTATGCAAACCACACTTAGCAACCCTAAACACTAAAACAGAAATAGTAAACAACTGCAGGCACAAGTGGAAATCGTTGTTGGTGAACACACCCCAAGCAATAACCTGAAATTCAAAAAAAAACACGTGCAATCTACCTGCACGTGAAAACAACAATAACCGGGCCCCACACGCTATAAAACACCGGCGGTGGGTGACCCAAGTATTCATCCTGACGAGAGCCCAGCTCGAAACAGTGCTGTAGATGATTTTAGACTTCATTTTAATTCTTTAATTTTAAACAAATATATATACATATATATATATATATATATATATATATATATAACACACACACACACGCGCGCGCGCGCGCATATGCCCACACACCAAAATGAGCAAAGTGTAATGGATTATGTAAGGAACAAGGAGAAGAAAAAGCAAAACAAAACAAGCAAACAGTACCAGTCTGAATCAGAATGTGTACTGAAATAACAAAACGAAAGTATTCATACACGGTAAAAGTTTTCTTCTTTTTTTTTTTCTCTTTTTTTCCCCCCTTTTTTTGGTTGTGGTGGTGGTCGTAGGTTTGTTGGTGTTTTTTTTTCTCGTTTGTTTTTTGTTTCTCTTTTCTTTTTTTTGTTGTTTTGTTTTGTTTTTGTTTTGTTTTGTTTTGTTTTAAGTAAGCAGCACCAGCACCAGTAGCAGTAGCTGTCGCTTTTTCGCACTTCGTTAAGTCGTCTTAGCTCTGGCACGGAACAAGGCGGTAAAAGAATTATGTTTCCATTTTGTTTTTTCACCTGCTTTGTAGCATCTTTTGTCAGCATCCTCTCGAACTGATTTGTCGACTGGGTGGATCTTTATAGATGACAATTCTTTGAGGGCTGGCCGTCTTGCAGGCAAAGAAGTTGGGCGGGTATCTTGCTTATAGGGCAGGGCAGGGAGTAAGGCGATAGAGAAAGGAAAGGGAGGGAAGCCAGGGGACCTCTTGACTCTGAGGCTGTAATAAGTCTGCGCTGGAGTGTGGCTGGGTATGAGGGAGGTAGGATGACCGATGTCAAGGGGGGGGGGGGGGGGGGGGTTAACACGATAGAGAATACTACTACTACGGTTACTCTATCTTGGCCCTGGTGTTACCCTTCTCCAAGAGGAGATGCAACAACCGTCAATTATCTACTAATCAATTATTCATTAAATCAAGGTATAAACTATATTTTCTAATGTCCTTGAGGTGGAAAGGGGCACGACCAAAAAAAAAAATATTCATCTTTGCCGACAAATGTATTAAAGTTTAGTAATTCGTCACCATTTATTGCTATTAAAGTCAAGAGCGTGTCAATGGTTGTCACCGGATTACTTTTGAAACAAATAGCGCGCGCGCGCGTGTGTGTGTGTGTGTGTGTGTGTGTGTGTGTGTGTGTGTGTGTGTAAACTCTTTCTCTTGTCTTGATAATTCTAAATACCATGGACCTCTGGGAAATAAGACCGCCACACAGTTTTTTTTTTTTTTTCCTGCTCGTGCTGTTGTCGTTGTTTCCAGGTGAAATTCGGACGCCACTCTCGCTTGAATCTCACCATTAACTGCCGTCAAGGAAGCACGCCGTATTCTCCCGGCATGACAAGAGTCTTCCTAAAAATAGACACGGAAAATACCTCCAGGGAGAATAGGAGACAGCACGCGTTGACAGCTGTAACGACCCTTTCATGCTTATGTTTCTTTATCCACTTACGTCTGCGAGCTAGACGTCCGGCAAGCCCGCATGATAACGCAACCAGTTAGCCACAGCTCGCTCTCAGAAGCGGTCTTTTCAAGCCTTGATTACTTAACTGACGATGCTTGCGTTATTAAAATGACCACTCTTCCCATTGATGTATCATGGTCTCTCTTGGGTTTTTTTTTTTTTTTTTTTCTTAATGTACACGGCCAAGGCTCAAAGATTTCCTTTAAACTTTTTTTTCCTTTTTAAGTCTTTTTTCAGTGGTCATCGTTTCTTAACAGTGTTTTCCTCCTAAACTCATTATTCTGTTCAACTTTTTTGTTTTCCTGTGGGCGGTGGTGATAATATCGCTGAATCATGTCTATGTTTCTGGTAGACGCCACAGATAATTGTGAAGGACAGGATGACTGATGACTCTTACCTAGGACACAAAATGTCGAGATAATTATGGTTCTGTCTAAACACACACACGCGTGCACAGGTAGAGAGAAAGAAGAAGAAAAGGAAAAAGAAGGGGACAGAGAGAGAGAGAAAGAAAAAGAGACGGACAGACAGACAGACAGACAGACAGAGAAGAGCTTAATGCATATCATATACTGCCAGTGAAGGGTTTAAAATTTATACTTCGACTCCATTTTCTTCATCCTTCTCAGTCCTCTTTCTCTCACCCAAACCAGCTTTTCTCTTCTTTTTTTTTTCTTTTTTTTTATTGACAAATGGTTATCGATCTCATTTCATATCAACGAAAAAAAAATCTTCAACTTCGCCTGTTTTCTCGGTTATTTATTTGCTCCATTTCAGCAGAGTATGGGTAAACTCATCGTGGAAGGTTCTTTTACTGATAGAGTCAGTTTCTGTGTTATTTGTAGCTCATTATTATTCACAGCTCAGCCGATCTCACAGGGCCTTTTTAGAACTGTTGAAACACTGAGTAAAGAAAAAAGTCATACTTTGACTATAGCATCAAAACACATATACAGACACCCGCAATATATACACCACAACTTAATGGCCGATAAAATTATGTCTTTCTGAGCATACTACTATTCCGCTTGATTCATCTTCATCGCTAGGTTTGATAAGCAAACAAACACGTTGATAACAGTGCCAGCATAAATATACATGTATAAAGACCATTCCTCAAAGTCAATAATGCGTACCGGACGCTTAGTGTGTGATCTGAAATTTGACTTGTAATTAATTGTTTAACAGGTGCCAAACAGAGAGACCTCTTCAAACAAAGACACCAAAGACAGCTGCATGGACAATAAGGAAGCATGGAAAACTGTTGAAGACCGTAAAGAAATTAAATTTCAGCCGACCTCCTTCTGAGCACTCAAACCTTTCAAAGCAAAAAAAAAAAAAAAACCGCGATCATAGTAAATCATCCTAAGAAGGTTCAACCCAGTGACGTACACAGGCAGTTTAATTTCTAGGAGCCACCCGGGCTTGTCTTTTGTTCACCCTATCCATTGTTTCCGCAGGAGCTACAGGGAAATCCTGCCTTCAGCGGGAACTGGGTGTAAGACGTACGGAGATAACGACCTATAAAGATTGGGCTTTAAAGGACCGTGTTGTCCACAGAAGAAGTCTGCTGCAAGCGGGAGGTCCAAGGTGAAGTTCTCTTAGAGAGGCTTCCTGGTGTTATGTTTGGATCCGATATCCCGTGCTATTATGTTCTTTCATCGGTGAAGTTTGTACCACTTAGATGATAGTTCATAGGATAGAGAAAACATTTATGTGTCTATGATTTATCTCTCATCTCCCTGTCCCTTCCCCCTCCCTCCCTCCCTCCCTCCTCCCCCAGCCCCTCCTCTCTCTCTCTCTCCTCTCTCTCTCTCTCTCTCTTCTCTCTCAACACAACACACACATACAAACATAAATGCGCACGTACACACGCGCACACACACGCACGCACGCACACACACACCACACACACACACCACACACACACACACACACACACACACACACACACACACGATCATATCTACGAAAGGTGAATGTATTGTAAAGAGAGAAACTTGGTGCCACGTTAGAAACCGCTTTGAAAAAGCTAACATTAGCTGATACTTACTCTGGCATTCCCTTCATTGCAGATGATTAAAACCATCGACAACCCTTTTTCTTTTCTTTTGTTTTTCTCTGATAATTATCTAAAGCACTGTTGAAATGTTGAAAATTATGACGAGACTCGATATTCACTCATGCAGAATTTTCTATAACGTTTTCGACTCGGAAATAGTACTTCCTCTGCTGTGTTCAGAAGAAGGGGGTGTAGACAGTACGAGAAACATACTGCTTGTGTTGAAGTGTTTTTTCTTCAACTAGGAGCCTGGAACCAATACCCGGCCTGAACAGCTCTTCGTTGAACGAAAGAGCCGCTGCCCGTTAGTGTGCAAGGATGCTGGCTTCCTGAACGTTTGGTTTACATTTATATACTTTATATTCCTTCTCTAAAACTAAACCTTCCACCTCGAACCTTACATGTCATTTATTAAATAACAATCTGTCACCGAACAGAACCAATTCTCAACCAGCAGCCGTGGTCCTGTGCAGGTGCTATGAACTTGCCGGTTAAAAGGTCGTGGGATAAGTTCCTATCAGACGATTTGTTTTTGGCTCCTAACCAGAGTTGAGAGTACTTGGATTCAAACTGGAAGGCTGGAACCTCATATTCGAATTGTATCCAGTCAGTGGATGTGAATCTTGAGAATGCTGCTAAAATTTTCTTACCAACAATGCATTTGTATCTTTCAGACCAAGTCCACGCCAAGATGTTTTGTGTAAAAAAAGCGTAGAGCAAAGCTTTGCCATGAGGTTTTGGACCAGTATGGAACTCGATGCATCATCTTCAGCCTGACTGTCCGTCATGAATATGTCTGTAGTGCTATGACTCTTCATGTCCTGCTCAATTGATCACTGTGGTTCTGATGTCCTCCCCAGGTCTCTGCCTGTGGGGTAGGTTCATACCACACTCACGTCGGTATCAGCAAGGGCATTGGGCAGTGAAACGAGGAAGCAGGTGATAATATCAGAGTGGGGAAGGGGGAGGGGGGAGGGGGGGGGAGCAGGGACGAAGGGTTACTGGTGAAGGGCTCAAATCCGGGATATGAAGCT
>CM065715.1:88724347-88749347 GCA_033310375.1 Conus canariensis
AAGTCCATTAAGGAACATTTTATAATCATAATCGTAAGTTAGATTACTTTAGTTATTTTTCTCTAATTTTTCATAGTTACTGTCCTATAATTCATCTATCCTTTATTTTTGTTCTATGTAACCACATCGTCCTCTTCTCTTCTTTTATGATAATAGTCTAAAATTGTAAACACTATCTTATTTAGACGTCTGCAATCACCTATATGTGTGACGAGACGTAAAACAGAATTCCTTCCTACACACACACACACACACACACACACACACACACATACATATATACACACACACACACATAAAGAGAGGGGGATGGAAGGAGGGAGGGAGGGAGTCAATATTAAAGCTTTAAACAAAAAACAAAAAAAAGACATCTGTGTCTTTATGAGAGACATGAGCTGTGGTTTCATGTAAAACTAATCGCCGCAACAACAAATCGCAACAAACATGCAACAAAAACGTGCACTGGGAGCGAGAGGCGCGTGCGTGCACACACACACACACACGCACGCACGCGTGCGCGCGCACACACACACACACACACATACAGACTGAGAGAAAGACACACACACACACACACACAGAGTCAATGAGAGACACAGACAGCAGAGAGACAGAGACACAGAGAGAGAGACAGCCAGCCAGCCAGCAAGCCACACAGACAGACATAACAAAGTCAAGAAGCCAAAAGACTAAAAGTCGAGTTTCAGTAACAGAACATATTCAGCAGAGCGAAAGTATCTCGTCAAAAGTTTCAAACCAAGCAAAGCAAAATGTGTTTGTAAGTTTAATCTACATTCAAACACTACTCCAGATCTCTGCAACCAGCTATCACCAAAAACGGAACGCCAACACGAGAAACAGAACAGCATTCCCAAATATCATGATAAACTAAGAATATATGTGAACTGGCGAAATCTGTGGAAAGATCCACATTAAATAAGCAAATCACGCGCGCGCGCGCCACACACACACACACCACTCACATTAAACAAACAGACAAAAAGTCCAAAATAACAGAAAAGCAATGATTTATAAAGAAAACAAAACAAGAGAGGTGATTTGCCCACTCGACTCACGAACAACGTGTGTCAGTCTTACTATTGTGGTTAATCCCCAGAAGGGTAAAGCTTTGCTTGTTTGATTAGCCACAAACGATTAACTCTGTCATATCTGATTTAATATATATATATATATATATATTATATATATATAGTGTGTGTGTGTATGTATGTATGTATGTATGTATGTATTATGTATGTATGATGTATGTATGTAATGTATGTATATGTATATAAATGTGTGTGTGTGTGTGTGCACTCTGTTCTATGTTTAGTAAGTTCTTCTACATTTGCTCCTTAACTTCGTACAAACTAAATGAAATGATCTGGTCTTGATAAAATGTAAATGTACACATATTGCAATCCTTGGATGAAGTACCTTACATCGTATCTTTTATCACAATCTTCACAAAGAATTGTAACCGGTGATGAACGAAAAAAAAAAAAAACATCTGCTTCACATGATTCAAAACTTAAAACATTGCAGATTTCTGGCCTTTTCTATTTGCCAAAATCCTATGGCAGGGGTGATGGTGAATGGCTTGAAAGATCTTATCAATATTTACCATTTTGTTAAGCTTTTGTTCTACAGTGCTTGTGATAGCCCTTCACCCCCCACCCCCCCCCCCCACACACACACACACACAAGCGAGCACGCACGCACGTGGGTGCGCACGCACGCATGCATGCACGCTACACACACACACACACACACACACACACACACACACACACACACACAGGGGAGACAACCGAAACAGAGTGATTATATTGACTCGCTTAGAAATAAAAGCGAGTCAAACAGGGGGAAGAAGAAAAGAATAATAGATAATTGAAAAGTCCAAGTTGCCGGACCACAGATTCTTAATCTCATCACGAAAATTCCCTGAGATAATTCAACGTCTTGGTCCACTTCACTCTCCAAAGTACCAACTCAACAACTAGGGATCCTGCACAGGTAAAGTAAGACCAGCTTTGTGCGTCCAAATCAGCAGTGCTGGGAATAACGAAGCTTACACATCAATAATTCTATGAATCAAAACCCATAACAACACGACAACAAACTGAAACCACGCAGCGGTCAAAAAAAAAAAAAAGAATCACTTTTGTAACAACATATGGAAATGATTTACTGTTGTTACACACCGGACAAATTAATGTCAAGCAATCTTTACATGTGCTGCTTTGTATTTCCAACACAGTAGTCGCAACAATGTTCGCCACCTGAAATGTTTTCTGAGTTGAGCAAATAAATATGTCATGTGTGAATTAAAAAAAAGAAAAAAAACACATCATCACAACAAATAAGATTTTGCACACTCAATTGAGTGTTTATTCAACTCGTTGTCATCGTTTGACATACGGCATATGAGGGGTACATAAATTCACAAGTGACACTAAACATATATATCCTAGCTGTTTTACTGGACAGGAAGGTTCCGATGAAGTGAGGTGGGAGGGGAGGCAGGGGGCTGGGGGAGAGGAAGGCGATTAAGGGGAGAAAATCCACACACCATTTAAAACTGAACTGTTGGAGAGAACATAACCGAAAAGAAGGAAATGGATTACAGATACAAAAAATAAACAAAGTGATTAAAACCAAAACATATTTTAGAACCCAAAGGAGTACACTACTTTGCTTAATTTCTACAGCCATGTCACAGACACTGAACTCGCATATTATCAAATTCCTGTAACTGTCTTAAGTTCTCTTATCATTTCCAAAACTTTTTTTTTTCTGATCGCAGTAATACTTTCCAGATTCTGTGAAGTTTTGTGCTTTGAACATTCGGAACAAAAAACCACTGTGCTTTCCCCAACAATTACTGATTGCATGCATGACTACCGGCTATCCAAGAGACTCTTCTACGGGGAGCTGCAACAAGGAAAGCACTCCCATGGAGGTCAGAAAAAAACGCGTCAAAGACACTCTCAAAACATCCTTGAAAGCATTTAACATCAACCCTGACACATGGGAACAAACTGCTATGGATTGAGCAAGATGGCGTTACTCTATCCACAAAGGTGCCAGTTTGTGTAAAGAAAGGAAGACAGCTAGCTGCAGCACAACAAAAGAGACAATCAAGAAAAGCCTGCGCGAGCAATTAAGAGGTCTCCCACTTTGCCTCCCAAGTTGTCACCGCACATTGCGTGCACTCATCGGCTTGATCAGCCATATCCACAAATCATCTCACATCCCCTCCAACATTCTGTCAGAGGTTCTTACCGCGGGGGAGAAGGAAACTGAACTTACATCTGGCAAAACACACCTATGAACATAGGAGAAGAAATGATGATGAAGAGGGAGGTGGTTTAGGGGGGAGGAGGGGGGTGATTCCTCAACAACAAACTGCAAAAAAAAAACCCTTGATCGCAGGGTGGGAGAAAAGGGAAGGGAGGAAGAGGGGAAGGGGGACGAGATATTTTTCAGTTGTAAAACTGGCTATGTAAGGTTGTCAAAAGGTATTTACAATAAGTCTTGTATATCCAGCATATTCTGTTCCTCGCATTAAACTGTTATCAAAAAAGCTGTTACCAAACAGTGGATTGATTTAGATGTATGGATCTTTTCATGAAACATTCCCTTAAACAGGAGTATACCTGTAACGTGGAAAAGAGGTATTAGGTATGCCAGTTACAATGGTGTGATAAAGTAACAATATTTTCAGTAGTAACATTTTGAGATATATCATTCGTTTTCATGTATGTGCACGCATGCACATGCACATGCACACACAAACGCATACTCACCCAGACACATATACATAGGCGCACATAATTATACATATATATTTTTCAAGACGTTTTCTTCTATGTTTGAAACTTTTCCATCAATTTCATCTCTTGCTTTGCACATGCAAATAGGTGCATAGAGGTATGGTTTTTATTTAAGGTAAAAGGTGATTTAGCCACATGCATGCACTTGTCCTGAGATGGTTTCATAAATCATAATGGACTGGCCATAGTTCTTTACAGACCACACTCTTTAGTGGTACTAAAAAATGTTGAAAAATAGATGTGGAAAATAACAGTTAATGCAGTTTTAAAGATATGTATTTGAGCCATGAATGTGATATGACAGTCTGCTAACATTTCGAAACAGAAAAAATGTTGGGCGCAATAGTTACCACCACAGTCAGTGGACTAGGAAGCCTTTACTCTCAAAGTGAGGCAATTGCAAGGCGAGTTTCAAATCTCTTCAAAACACGATCAGTGTGAGTGATTTTCAGGTTCAAGTCAGTGTCTGTCTGGAATCAAGAGTCCTGTGGGCTCAAATGGGAAGATGAGACTCATCCACTTGACTGATATACCTGTGACTGTATTGCTAGAATTCACCACCAGAACACTGCAGATTTCTCTTACCTTAATTAGGCCTGGCTGACAGAACCAAGACAAGTTTGAAACACACACACACACACACACACACACACACACACACACACACACACACACACACACACAACTGTATCATGCTCTCAAAGCAGTGTGGAAATCCACTAGACAACAAGATGAAAAACATAGGATAATCATCAATGTCATTCTCATCTGTCACCAAGTAATCAAAAGAAACTGTCTCGCCTCGTGCCATGCCCTCTTGGTGAACCGTTTTCAATTTCTGCTCCACATACATCTAGGCCATCGGACACTGCACTTAGTTTGCCTGTGTGACTCAGCATTTTATGTTAGGGATAGAAAGTTGATTTTAAGCGTTGTCTAGCAACAAAACTGACGCTGGTATACGCCACTGCAACGAACGACTTCACAGCCGAGCACGACATCCTCCAAGAGATGGCCTTGCAGAAGCCTGACAACGACAGTTCCCTGTGAAGGATGGCACCAACACTGCGGAAGAATCAGCCCGGGTTTGGCTGTAGATAGGACAATGTGGGAGAAATGGCATAAGAGTAATGCTGTTGGAAGTGCAAAGGTCTTCTTCTTCTTCTTCTTCCTACACTCCGTGAGGAGTCATTAAGACGCCGAACTGAAGAACTGTTCACTAAAGGTCCTCCACCCCCATCGTTTGTGTGCCATGGACTGGATCTCTGCAAATGGTTCCACTGTCCATTCTGCAACGCTGTCAGTCCACAGCTTTTTCCCCCCTCTTTCCCTACTTCTCCATCCCTCTACAGTTCCCTGGGCATTGTTTGACCAAGGCCAATGGATATGGATAAGTCAGCAGATGCAAAGAATATATGAGAACATCTCACCTCCACCCCAACCTCCACCCTATTCCCCCCCAAAAAAAAAACAACAAACAAACAAACAAAAACCAGATGTTCACAGCTTCTGCATAGTTCTCTTGACTCATATTAGTCTTTCAAAAGTCTCCCACATTGCCTGTCCAAGCTGTCATTGCACATTCCGTGCACAAATCGGCTTGATCAGCCACCTACGAGTTTCACAGATCATCTCATCCCCCTCAGCCCCAAGATGACTGAAGTGGTTCTCGTCGACAAAGCATTCTCCCGGATTAAACTTTGTTATCAGATTCACGCACAGGCTTGGAACACTCCACTCCAGTCTAAGCTGCTGTCAATAGCAACCTGTTCCTCTTTGATGGCGGCTCAAGCAGCAAGAGAGGAGAGATGGAAAGCACCCTCATACAGCTCACCCCTAAAATCATGCTCCCCTATTGGTGATACCTTTACCCTTACTGCCTCTGATGCCACACACCTCTCCAAAGTGACCAAGCCCATTCTGCCACTTCCTATTAACAGGCTAGGCAGCTAGTGCGATACAGCAGTTCTTAGGACACACCCGGGTCTTTCCTTTCACTAAGCAATCGATGGAATCCCTGCAGGGTTTAGGAATAAGAGAAACATCACAGAGCAAGGAAATACATACAATGTAGCATGAAGCAAAGTGTCGGTTTCTCTTTTGCAACATTTCTGGGTATGTGGGGCAATTTTGTGATCTGCTTCTCACTGTGTGTGTGTGTGTGTGTGTGTGTGTGTGTGTGTGTGTGTGTGTGTGTGTGTGTATGTGTGTGTGTGTGTGTGTGAATGTGTGTCTGTGTGTGTGTGTGTGTCTGTGTGTGTGTATGCATGTTTACACGTGCAAATGCATGCATGCATATGTGTGCATTAAGGTGCAAAAGCTTCTCCTCAACCCTGTCTGAACAAATGTTCCTGATCACAGAAAATATTTTTCCCTTGATCAACCTTCCTGGTTCGAAGTGTTTCTGTCATGACTCGTTTCAGACTGCAAAGGAAGCAACATGGCAGAGACATACAGACAATAAGGCATCTAAATTATCCCCAACCTTGTGTATCCACACTCTGTACAACTTGATATGTACATATCCATATTTCACCATCTTTTTCAGGGCATTTTACATGGCAGTTTCAGTACTTTGAAACAGAGACATTGAATACTGAAACCTGAGGGGTCATGTAGGGGAAATTCCAATAAACCAACTAGTCACTTTTGTTTTTCTCTCTCCAGTATTTACAAGGCTGATTATAAATTAACGAAAAGACAAGCCTGCCTTCTCTTGAATACAGCTTTATTAACTGCATCCACTAACAGTTTAAAAGTAAACTTGTTACATTTCATTCCATGTGTATTTATAAAAGGTCAAGTCAAACATTCAGGTTGAAGCATACCAGAGATGGGTTCCAACACACAAGAAGGAACCAATCGTTTGTAAAGATGCTGATCTTTTAATTCAGGAATGCAGTGGAATTGCAACATAAACAAGTGTAGGTGATTCTTCACCTGATATCACATGAATTCACTCTTTCAGCAGCTTACTATATTCCTTGTCTTTGCCAAATAACCAGTGTTCAAGCCACATGAAAATCATCCAAAAAAGATTGTGTATCATTAATCGGGTAGTAAACAAATTTCTTCTTGTACTATATATCTTCTCTTTGCAAAACGTCTTTAGCCACATGAAAATCATTGTTACCTCAGATCTGAGTTTGGAACATAGCCATGTAGAAACATACACTCAGGGACCAGATGAAAACAGATTCTATCATAAATCATATTGTTAAGCGTGCGTGATGCAGGTTTTCCAGAATCAAGGCTGTAATCAACTATTTCACTATGCAACATGAACAGCTGGAATCATTTAATTTGCAACTGATTCTTTGTGTTCTTCATTCACATTCGATACAAACACACAAGTACGCACACACACCACACACACAACACACACACACACACAACTATCTCATATGTCATCTGCATGTGCAAGCACACGCGCGCACATACACACACATACACACACACACACACACACACACACATACACACACATGCACACACATACACACATCTAATATCTCATCTGCTTAATCATTACAGGCTTTGAGTATTTGTGGCCATAAGTTTGAAATCCAGATCGCTTTAGATACTGTCATATAGACATAAAAACATTCAAATAACAACAGGCTTGGTTTTAACAGGGAACAAAGTCTGAGGGCAATTAAATAGTCAGTTGCCACAACAATACAAGCGTTGTGCAAGTTTATCACGCAAAGCACATACAAAAAAATTAAAACGTTGTGTATAACATCAGGGTGAATGTAAATCGATTTCTGTCAATTAAAACAGCGTTTGACTTAATCAGAATCAAGTATGATTAACTGCTTTTTTTTTCTTTCTGACTCTCATCACACGCACACACACACACACACACATCACACACACACACACACACACACACTCACACACACACACACACACAAACTAACCTGTGCCACTTCAACTGAGACCATAAAAAAATGTACTCTTCCCATATTTTCACCAGCACAAAACCTGAGCAGCCCATAATATCGCATGAAATTACATGAGCGAAATGATCACAGACATGCCAGACAGTCTGAGACCTAAATTCTTCCTTTCTTTCGCATTCACTGCCGCTTCTCTACCACTGTTGAGCAGACGCAGGTTTTGTTGTTCCTTGACATAAAAACAAAGTGATAGAGAACAGTCCAGAGTGATCGTGAAATCAACGACTCTAATGAAGAACACCCATGATTTTGCTCAACACAAAGTCATGCGTACATCATGGCTTCAGCAGAACTGAGTTCAAAACACCGGGTGAGAAAGATTTTCCATGTGATAAACAAGACAAAACGGTCACGGTGACCTGTTCCACTGTCAGAGCTGCATGACCATGAACACCACACAATTTTCTCTTTTCCCCACACAATTCCAGTTTAGACAGACTTCACATATATACCTATAAACATCCTAATATCAACTGAAATGACAATGATTGATATCTGGATGAATACAAGGGGAAAAAAAAAAAGCCGGCTTCCCTGTCATTAAAGATTACTTGCATAGGTTCAATTTTGGTGACAGGCAATGTTCATTTCACTGTTTGAAGCAGGTTTGCTTCTAACTTGTCCATACAGTGAAAGAAAAAAGAATATCTTTCTCCCACACACACACACACACACACATACACATACATACACACACACACACACACACACACACACACACACACACACACACACACAACACACACCAAACACACACACGCACACACACACACACACACACATATGCAGCACAAGGGAGGTAGACGAGGTTGAAGGTCAGTTGCGCAGGGTACGTCTTGGCTTGAAGAAACGAAGCTAGGGTACTTGACTGAAAACAGAACACCGAGAGAATGATGTGATGCAACCCCTATGTGATTTCAGACTGAAAACAGAACACCGAGAGAATGATGTAGGATGCAACCCCTAAGTGATTTCAGACTGAAAACAGAACACCGAGAGAATGATGAGGATGCAACCCCTAAGTGATTTCAGACTGAAAACAGAACACCGAGAGAATGATGAGGATGCAACCCCTAAGTGATTTCAGACTGAAAACAGAACACCAAGAGAATGATGAGGATGCAACCCCTAAGTGATTTCAGACTGAAAACAAAACACCGAAAATGGAGGATGCAACCCCTAAGTGAACAGTCCTAATCATTCAGACTGAAACAAAACAAAGAGAGAGTGAGGATTATGAACCATAAAAACTAACAAACTTAAAAACCTGGAGTGAAAACAGAACACAGAGAGAAACAACTAACGCAGCTCCAAACCAACAACACACACAGTTGGGGCCAAACACAAACCACAAAACAGGATGACAGATAAGCAACCCAACTCAACAAACAACAATCAACTGCAAAAAAACACAGACAGATGACATGATCAACCAAACAAAAACCATCTCCAACCAACCCCCAACCCCCCCCCACCCCCCTCCCCCCAGTTAAAAGAACTAATATTTAAGACTGACGACAGAACACAGACAGAATGGCAATGGTGCAGCCCCCCCCCCCCCCCCCCACCCCCACCCCTCCCCCTGCAAATAGAATTAATATTTGGGACTGAAAACTGAACACAGAGAATGATGATGATGATGAATCTCCCCCCACCCCCCACCCCACCCTGAAAACGGACCCAATACCTGACACTTAGAACAGAACTGAACACAGAGAGAGAGACAGAGAGAGAGAGAGAGAGAGAGAGAGAGAGAGAGAAATTGTGATGTAAAACCCTCCAAGTTAGATGATGATGCAAACCCCCTGAAGTGAACAGAACTGATGCTTTGAGCTGAAAAAGAGAACACATACAGGAAAACAGGGGGATACCAGTTCCTCCTGGTGACACAAATAATAATTGGGACTGAAAAACACAACTCAAAGAGACAGAGAATGACGCAAAATTCCTCCAGGTAACAGAATAACTTATGCACATGCTCAAAATGTGCTGTATAAAGACGAGCTTAAGGTTTGCCTTTACCTGTCATTGATGATCAAAAAAATTTTTAGTCTAGATTATCTTAAGTGTTGCTGAACATGCTCTAAGAAAAGACCAAATCAACAGACTACACACACACACACACACACATACCATTGAATCAATGTTGCACATGCTCAAAAACACGTGTGCATGCGAGCATACACACACACACACACACACACACACACACACACACACACACACACACACACAAACACACACACACACACACCATGCGCATACACACATGTGCACTAGACAAAGAGTTAAAAATACAAATCTAAACAAAAACAACAACATGACCATATAATGCTAATGCATAGCTAGTACAACCGCGTAAATAAAAACTCTAAGATTTGCTTGTATCTGCGTGCTGTGTATTCAAAATGCAATAATTATCGTTCTAATTTCAATTCTCACTTCTTACACAGTGTGTAAACCACTATAATCATGCAGCGCTTTAGGGAATTTACCTACCACCAGAAATTAATGTGAACAGCAGCAAGCAGAAGGAAATCAATTCGATTCAGGCTGTCCTGAACAGCCCTACTGACCACATGGGGCCATACGAAGGCTGAACAGCAGAAAAGACACAGGTGAGTTGCATATAATTTAAAGATAAGACAGGTGAGGGAAATCAACAGGAAGAAGGGGCAAAGAGGGGAGGGGGAGAAAGGGAAGGATCTAGCAAGGGAGGGAAGAGGAGGGAGAAGGTGGGCAGAGGCACAGAGAACTTTAGAGAAGCCAAATGGTGTCAAATGGAATCGGGGGAAGAGAATGGAAAGCAAGTAGAAAACTTGTATTCATTTAATATGTAGTCCACCTTTCAATTACATTGGAATGCAATCCACCTTGAAACAGAATGTAATATCCTCACATCAACATTTTCAGAAAATAAAAAAATCATTTTTCAAAAGAATTGTCACTAGAACACACATGCATAAACACACACACACACACACACACACACACACACACACACACACACACACACAAACAGGTGCTTGTGCATGCACATCCTAATTCACACAGATAACAAATATCAATAATACATGTACCTCTTTTTTGTTCAACATACTTTTATGAAGAGTTTTGTACTTATTCTAAAATGAAAAGACAACATATGTGCAGGTTATGAGAGAAAAAATGGTTATTCAGAATGTGTCAGTACTAGCTGTGTATGCTCTTGAAACAAAATGATGGAGCTAGGTGCACCACACATGCATGAATGTGCTTTTGTGTTACACACACACAAACACACACACACACACACACACACACACACACACACAACACAACACACACACACACCACACACACACACACACACATGCACACAACACACTCGCACACATAGAGACACAAACACACAACACATAACCCACTAAAAACTGTGCTGTGCTGCAGGGACAAGAGAAAGATAGAGAACAAACGTGTAGCCTGACAGAAAGTGTGTTCATGCACTGAAGCAAACTACAAGATGAGTTCACTTTCCAAAGGTGGAAGAGTAATTCACTCCAGGAGTCTTAACTCTGTTGACTGGGTTTGTCTCCCCTGCATTTTTGTTTTCGTTTCTTAAATAAAGGGTATCCTGTTCTGCTGAAGCATCATTTCTGCCCATTCTTGTGAGAAACTTCACTGGATAGGTAAGTATCAGAAAAAGGAAAAGAGTAACAAACTGTTGGAAGGTCATCTATACAGATCAACAAGACATTTCATTAGGAAACCACAGTGAAACCACACCCACATCCACTCACACATCCACCCCCCCCCCCCTGCCCCCCTCCCTCCCCCCCCATCTCTTTCTCCCTACAACAGACACAAATACACAGCAGAGGCAAACTTTCATCACAAAACAACACTCAAAGTATACCTGAACTACTTTCTCCTTATCAAAGTCTTTCAACCATAAATCAAATCGGTACATATCAAAAACTATAAAATTATGATCAAAAGATAAACCATAAACTTGAAGAACCAAAAACAACTAATCAACCAATGACAACTGAATTAGTTGCAGGACAAGACAAGTGGTGGGGGTGGGGGGGGGGGGGACCAATAAACTCTCATGAGTTCAAACCTCATCATCAGTCACATCAACGATTCATCAACAAACCGCGTTAGTGCACTCTGGATTGGTATGAGATTCTCTGTGGGTGGAAGGGTACAACGCTTCACACATACTTAGCATAAAGGCCCCTCTACCAAAACTGAGCCATTTGACGAGGACTGGGGGAAGGACCTGGACATAGGATCAGCGATAAACACTTGGGGTTCCAGTTTCAAAATGGAGTGCTTTAAAAAAGAAAACAAAAGGCTATGCAACACCCCTATATCACAGAAGAAAATGAAATACTTTCCTGGAGCTAGAATTTCAGTTTCCAGCTCATCATGATATCAATAGCTTACACAATATTAAGAGAAAAATAAAGAAGCTTGAATTCATAATCCTGATTGACTCTCTCTCTGTGCATTGACTCTCTCTCTCTCTGTGCATATGTGTGTGTGTGCGTGTGTGTGTGTGTGTGTGTGTGTGTGTGTGTGTGTGTGTGTGTGTGTGTGTGTGTGTGTGAGTGAGTGAGAGAGGAGGGAGGTGTTTGTGATTATATATGGGAAATAGAGAGGTGCAACAAGACTGACAGTGAGACAATGTATGAAAGAAAGAGAGAGGGAGAGAGAGAGAGACGAGAGAGAGGGAGTTTGTGTGTGTGTGTGTGTGTGTGTGTGTGTGTGTGTGTGTGTGTGTGTGTGTGTGTGTGTGTGTGTGTGTGTGTGTGCGTGTGCATGCGCACGCACGCATGCATGCATGTGTGCGTGTGTATGATGCAACAAGATTGACAGTAGGACAGAGAGTATGAAAGAGAGAGAGAGAGAGACAGAGAGAGAGAGAGTGTGTGTGTTTGCATTTGCATGTGTGTGCATGTGTGACTGCATATGCTCATGCATGTGTGCATGTGAGAGTGTGTGTGTATGCGTTTCATTGTCATATGCATGTGCAAATACATGTGTCAATATGTGACTATATAAGCATACACACAAATCGTACATGTATATATATGATCTGAAAATAACCATTTAATTAACTCAAATGCTATTTTCAGCTTAATTACGACTGAATTGTTGACAACAGCAATAACTCATCTCATCATACTGTCTGTTACATTTCATGAAATGAACATTGTGTCTACTTACCAGCAAACTATCATTTATTTGGGTTTAAAAAAAAATAACAGAAAAAAGAAGGCATGACACTTTCAACTGTTCTACTGCAATCATTAGCTGAGCAATGAAACAAAGTAGCATTGCACAGCACACAGGAGGCACAAATAATAAATGCAATGATAATCATAATGATGGAGCACAAATAATAAATACAATGATCATAACAATTATAACAGTAATCTTTAATGGTAATTCTAAATACATAACTCTGAAAGGAAGTAGAACAGGTGAGAATCCTTTCAGAAACAGAGTAAACTCCCTTACATTGTGTGTGTGTGTGTGTGTGTGTGTGTGTGTGTGTGTGTGTGTGTGTGTGTGTGTGTGTGTGTGTGTGTGTGCGTGATGATAATTTGAGAATCATCATGCCAAATAAACAAACTGAGTTTAAGCATGTGTGTGTGTGTGTGTGTGTGTGTGTTTGTGTGTGTGTGTGTGATGATAATTTGAGAATCACTATGCCAAGTAAACAAACTGAGTTTAATAATAAGTCATATTTCTCAATACCAAAGAATTATTAATATGAATTTCTGAAAAGCAATGTCTGTAATTTCTGATTATAGTTTTATTATGGCCAGTGCCATCACAAGTAGGAAATGCTACTACTGATATGTGTGTGTGTGTGTGTGTGTGTGTGTGTGTGTGTGTGTGTGTGCGTGTGTGTGTGTGATTTCTTCACTTAGCATTTTTAACATGTATACTGCTTTGTTCTATACTGTGAGACCCACCTGTATGTTGTGAACAAAACTATCTTATAATGTGGTTAACAAAACAAGAAGTTGGGGAAGGAACTTGTGGGATGGAAGAGATAGGGAGGGGAGGTGGTTTGTGGTTCTTCCCTTATCATGATCCCAATTTAAAATATAGTCTAACAACAAAAAAAAAAAAAAGAAAGGAAGCGGGGGTGGGTGGAAGGGGGGGGTGGAGGGGGGGAGGGAGGTGGGGACAGGAGCGGGTTGTGGTTCTCCCCCTATCATGGTTCCAGTCTCTCTGTAAGTTCCTACATGACTTCGACATATAAGCAGACTTTGTTCAGCTAACCATAAGGTTGGTGACAGTGCTGCTGTCTTTCTTCTCACCTCCGACTTCAGTTGTGCTAAACATCTGGCTTTCTCTCTCTCTCTCCTCTTCTCTACTCCTCTCTCTCTCTCTCTCTCTCTCTCTCTCTCTCCGTCACTCTGCTTGAAGCTAGAGGAACAATTTCAAAGAATACATGTCCCTCTAGGGTTTGTTATTCTTTTCTTTTTTTTTTTTGCTAGGAAGAAAGCAGAAGGAATGGCGGGGGGGGGGGGGGGGGGGGAGAGAGGGAGTGGGGAGGCAGTAAGAATGGGAGATCTTTGATCTGGTTTCTCTCCACTCTTCTTTTTCATTCATTTTCAGTCCTAAAAACAATTTTTCTTTCCTTTCAGAGAAATTAGTGAGAAAAAAAATCACACTCACAATAACAAAAAAAAAAAAAAAAAAAAAATCAGCAAGTTTGATTTCTAGGGTGGGGTGGGGTGAGGGTTGCATATTACAGCACTAAAAAATGCCCTGGTTTCGTCCCTTGTAGAACAAAGAGGCAGCCTGTCTGCTCCCTACAACCTCTAAGCCTGAAATGATAGAGAGAGAGGGAGGGGTTCCCTTTCACTATTCGCCCTACCTCCTGTCACTCCATGCGTGGATCAAGCTTCACCCATTTTCCTGATGTCAGGTCTCAGTTCCACAGCCTCTTTACTCCTCCAAGCATGGACTTGAGAGTAGTTTCAAAACGAGATGACTGAGGGCGGAAAATGAAGCAAATTTTACAAAGCGCGAGTGTTCGTTCCGCTAGATGATACAGACGAACGAGACCACATGACAAAACACGATGCATTTCGACGTCTTGGGTCTTCTTCGGGCAAAAACGAACAACATTTAGAACAATGAAAACAAAGAACAAGCAAACCACTTATCTTCTCATATTCGGCGCAAAATGGGTGGTGGAAGAAAACGTTGGATTGAAATGTTGGATTAGTTTCCATCCAACACCCATTCTGCGCCAAATATGAGAAGATATGTGGTGCTCATTCTTCATTGTCCTAAAGGTTTGTTTTTGCCCGAAGAAGACCTAAGAGGTCGAAATGCATTGTGTTTTGTCCTGTAATCTCTTTCGTCTGTATCGTCTGCCGGAACCAACACCCTTTCTTTTTAAAACATGGACGTAAGAGTCTGCAGCGAGGAAAGAGAAACTGGACTATGCAGCAAACAGCAATAGAGCTGTTTCAGTCCAGCATATTTCACACTTGACGGTGAGGCCAGGAAATGTGCACAGCATTCGAGTTTGACCAGAACAGCTCTGATGTCTTTCTGTAACTCTCTTCCCTTTTTCAAATGCCCACACATGAACACACACACACACACACACACACACACACATACACACTCTCTCTCTCTCTCTCAGACACACACACACACACACACAAGCACACTGTCTCCCTCTATCCCATAGAGATACAGCGTGAAGGGGGTGGGATGAAGGGGAGAGGGGAGCAAAGGGACGTGGGCGGGGGGGGGGAGCAGGGCGAAGAGAGGCCAGAAATTGGCGAGTGTGGAGTCAGGAATCGCACAGAAACGTCCCTATACAGCTCTGACTCACTCCACTGGGTGTGGCGGTCCAGAGACGCCCCTTCCTGATCGTCCAGACCGCCGGGGGCTGGGTCTGCAGAGGGGTACAGGCCATTCCCCATCACGTTCAGGCCTCCACCAGAACCTGCCCAACCCAGCAGCATTTATCACACTGAATCAAACACGCCCTACCTTAAAACTAAAAAAAATAAATCCATGCATGCATACATCGTTTGAGACAGTCTGAATGCTGTGAGCTGTAACATGCTTATTTCTCTCCCTCTCTCTCTTGTCTTCCTGTCAGTCTTTTGGTCTCCATGATAGGCTGGGCTGTGAAGAACATGACTTCACTCTCGAGCGTTCATGCAACACTTTGTCTCTCACACACACGCATGCGCGCATGCACACACACACACACACCCATACATACACTTACAAGCATATCCGCACGCACACACACACACACACACACACACACACACACACACACGCAAATACACACACACACACATACACACACAAACATAAACACACATACACACACACATGAACACACATGGGCGCGCGCCACACACACACACACACACACACACACACACACGCACACACACACAGATACATAAAGTAAAAGACACACGACCTAGAACACTTAGCCACATTCATTTCTAAACATAATTTGTATTGTTTTGATACACTTTATCCAAAAAGAATAAACATGTTTAAATCAAACACATCATCATGTTCATTACTGATCACAACAGCTCTGTAATCACTGCTGTTATCATTATCATCATCATTACAATTGTAATCATCAATGTCAAGAACATATCTTTCATGACGAATATAATGAATGTTACTGTTTCCATAACAACAATTATTATGATATCCATCATCAAAGTCATCACTTTCATTCGTAACATTCATGACTGCTATCAGGAACGTACCCCCCATGACGTAGACTTGTCGACCTGGAATACTCTGGACCATGGGCGTGGACGATCGAAGATTATGAGCCACAAAAGGGGGATCAGACTGGAAAAGAAGAACAGCAGAAAACAGGCGAGAGAGTAAGAACTGAATTTTCAGACCGCCAAAGAAATGAAACAAGAAAAAACCGAAAAACTCAAGTAGCTTGTTTCGGCCTCTCGGTCTTCTTCAGGCAAGACAAGCAAATGTGACAGACAAGAACAAACAGACAATGAAGAAATCATTCAGCTCTGAGGACGGTCTCTTTCCAATCAAGAGGAGGTGTGGTGAGATTTATTTTCATTTGGATTGATCTGAAGTTGCTAATGTAACTATTCAGTGTCTCATTAGTGTGAATTTAAAAATCAATCAATAAATGCATTAACAGTGAGGGATGAATTAGGAAATATAGGAATTACTTGGAGAAAAAAAATTTAAATGAGTGGCAGCAGATTAGTAAGTTATTAAAGAAACAAAACAAACAAAATAAAGAACAAAAAATAGCAACTAGATCATCAATAATACATAAAGTTAAACATCCACACATTTGATGGGACACACACACACACACACAAAATATGTAAGTGGAATTTATGAAAAGAATTTACACAGAAAAATCCTACAGTAATAAAGCATCCAAGATGCACACATTACATCAGAACAAAAATCAGTATCACATCTTATTGCAATGTCCTTCTTTTTCTTTATTTATATACTTGCTTCTTTGGTGCATTTTGTACAGCTAGCTGACTTCCTAGAGTCAAAATTTATGAATTAGTGGAAACAGAGGAATGCTCAGCTTTTATAATCAAAATATTCTTACACCCACATTTGAATTCATCAATACAGGATTTTTTTATAAAGGAATTATATACGTAATTATTGTCATTCACAGCACATCAGTTTGGCTTTCTCAGGAAATATTCCACTGCTCAGTAATATTCAGTACTTTTCCATTAATTTGGGATTTCCAGGAATGATTTTTAAAATGAAGAAATTCCTGAAACCCTGGAAGGCTTGGGCAGCCATGACTGTAGCTCCAGGGCTCAGCCGGTGAGGTGTAGTCTCCCCTGACTAGTCATTATGCAGCTGAAGAAAATTATACCGATCGCCATGCTATGTTTTGAAACTGACTTCTTTGCTTTCAGCTCTGAAACTGCTAGATTTGTGAATATGTTTCTGTGCAAAGATCCAACCACACTCCCGCAATGCTTTTGCACTGTTCATATTTCAAAACAAAAATTCCCATTTTTTGAGATCTAAATAACTGACCAATTGTGCATTCCCAACAATACAGCTTCTAGTCCTTGGAAGATCATTTTTGCGCCAGTGGCTTGTTTCAAAACGTTTATGTCACTTTTCATCATGATATAGACACAGAGTGTTAAAAGAAACATAGATGTTATTCAAGTACAGAACAGAATAAATACTTGTTTCTCAATCCCAACTACTCAATACTGAAACTTCCCATACCTTAAATTCTGGTGTATAACAAGCTTTTTACCAATGTGTACCTCCAGCCCACACTTTTTGTGTTTAGGCAATAAAGTTGAAAAAACCATTGCCAAAGATGACGCAGAGCTATTCAAAGCAGCCACTGCAGAGAGTGCAGAGAGCACAGGAGGAAGTATTAAAGAGAGAACCGAAACAACTGAATAAAATCAATTGGTCTCTCAAGCAGAAGTGATAACCCAAGGGGGAATAACACGAAGAAGACTCACACTAAAGGTAATTTGTCTCCCTTCCACTCTTTTCAGCGCAGATTTTACAATGGTAACTAAGGAGTGTTGAAGCCAGCAGAATATGGCTATACCTGAATCTTGTAAGTTTACAAGAGAGATTGATACATGTCACAGATGTATACAACAGTGGGACATGGCAATTACCCTGAAGGCTTGAGTGGTACTGGGACGGCTGACTTCGCTGCTGCTGTTGTTTCTCTCCCTCCCCCCATGCTTCCTGCCATCTTTGTTGTCAATGGCACTGCTGGCTCGGTGACCAAACTTATGATGAGAAGGCTGCACAAAGGATGTGCTGACTACTACAGAAACCCACTACCAATTATCACAAAGGAATGAAACACAAACTTACAGTTATGATGATGGCTGCACAAAGGATGTGCAGGCTACTACAGAAACCCACTACCAATTATCACAAAGGAATGAAACACAAAACTTACAGTTATGATGATGGCTGCACAAAGGATGTGTAGGCTACTACAGAAATCCACTACCAATTATCACAAAGGAATGAAACACAAACTTACAGTTATGATGATGGCTGCACAAAGGATGTGTAGGCTACTACAGAAATCCACTACCAATTATCACAAAGGAATGAAACACAAACTAAAAGTTATGATGATGGCTGCACAAAGGATGTGCAGGCTACTACAGAAACCCACTACCAATTATCACAAAGGAATGAAACACAAACTTACAGTTATGATGATAGCTGCACAAAGGATGTGTAGGCTACTACAGAAACCCACTACCAATTACAACAAAGGAATGAAACACAAACTTACAGTTATGATGATAGCTGCACAAAGGATGTGTAGGCTACTACAGAAATCCACTACCAATTATCACAAGGAATGAAACACAAACTAAAAGTTATGATGATGGCTGCACAAAGGATGTGTAGCTACTACCAGAAATCCACTACCATTATCACAAAGGAATGAAACAAACTTACAGTTATGATGATGGCTGCACAAGGATGTGTAGCTACTACAGAAATCCACTAACCAATTTAACAAAGGAATGAAAACACAACTAAATTATGATGATGGCTGCACAAAGATGTGTAGGCTACTGACAGAAATCCTACTACAATTATCATCTAAGAATGAAACACAAAACTAACAGATTGAAGATGGCTGCAGGAAAGGATGTTGTCAGAACTTGATCTTCAGAAAACCACTGCCAGTAATAGAACGTAAATGAAACGAATGACGAAAACTGATGATGAGATGGTTGCAGCACAGGATGTGTACAACACTTTAGGAAACCAAGACCAGTCATGTTAAAAGAAAAACACAAAACACAGGACAAATTCTATGATGATCAAGATGGCAGGCAGCATGAAAGAATGTTCAGTCTACTTTCAAAACATGATGATCAGTTACATTATTAAATGATGAAACAAATGACTAAAACTGTGACGAGATGGCTGCTGGATAGGACATGCATACTAGGTGAGAAAACCACCACCAGTTACCATAATATCATTATTGTCCCATGACAGTAGGTCTTTGGAGTGCTGCCATCACAGACACTTAGATAGTAATGGTTCTGCACTCTGTTCTCGGTCACGCACAACAGGTTACAGCCATTGTAACTCATTCAGTCCTTTCTGTTGTTCATTCAGGACTTGTTGTGTCTGCCTCCAGGATGTATATCCTCCTCTGTTGTAACTCATTCAGTTCTTTCTGTTGTTCATTCAGGACTTGTTGTGTCTGCCTCCAGGATGTATATCCTCCTCTGTTGTAACTCCGTCCAGTTCCTTTCTTTTTGTCATCAGGACTTGTTGTGTCTGCCTCACAGGAATGTTATCTTCCTCCTCTTGTTGTAACTCGTCCATTTTCTGTTGTTCATTCAGGACTTGTTGTGTCTGCCTCCAGGATGTATATCCTCCTCTGTTGTAACTCATCCAGTTCTTTCTGTTGTTCATTCAGGACTTGTTGTGTCTGCCTCCAGGATGTATATCCTCCTCTGTTGTAACTCGTCCAGTTCTTTCTGTTGTTCATTCAGGACTTGTGTGTCTGCCTCCAGGATGTATATCCTCCTCTGTTGTAACTCGTCCAGTTCTTTCTGTTGTTCATTCAGGACTTGTTGTGTCTGCCTCCAGGATGTATATCCTCCTCTGTTGTAACTCATCCAGTTCTTTCTTTGTTCATTCAGGACTTGTTGTGTCTGCCTCCAGGATGTATATCCTCCTCTGTTGTAACTCGTCCAGTTCTTTCTGTTGTTCATTCAGGACTTGTTGGTCTGCCTCCAGGATGTATATCCTCCTCTGTTGTAACTCATCCAGTTCTTTCTTTGTTCATTCAGGACTTGTTGGGTCTGCCTCCAGGATGTATATCCTCCTCTGTTGTAACTCGTCTAGTTCTTTCTGTTGTTCATTCAGGACTTGTTGGGTCTGCCTCCAGGATGTATATGCTCCTCTGTTGTAACTCGTCAGTTCTTTCTGTTGTTCATTCAGGACTTGTTGGGTCTGCCTCCACAATGTATATCTCCTCTATTCCCAACAGAATAGTCTTGGACAGGAAGTCATAATGAGATACATGCCTGTATCAGGCAAGCTTACTGTGTTTAACAACTGCAAGGTGAGGTTCTTGTCTAATGGTGAATGTGTTGAATTTTCGCATATTCATTCATCCTATGTTCCTTCTGAAAAATGTGGAGAACCTGGCTCTCAAATATTTATTCATGACCATCTGAAATTTTCAGGAAAACATGCAGGACACTACATGGAGAACTTAGCCTGGAGGGGAGGACAAGACAAATATCAGAAGAGCTCACTCCACAATGCCCATGGACTCTAAAGCTCCCACAAGTACAATCTACAGGAAGAAGTCCACCAGGTACATAGGTGAGAGGAGGGAACAAGAGAAAAACATCAGGGTGAACTCACCACATCCAAGGACTCTAAAAAGTAAAGTCAGACAGGAATCAGAGAGAAAGTGAAGGACACAACAAACCTCAACATGAACTAACTAACCATGCCCAAGCAGGACTCCAAACCTCATGATTAACTAACTCAACATGCCCTAGGAAGACTCTAAAAGGGGAATTTGAAA
Organism: Conus canariensis; assembly: GCA_033310375.1. NCBI lineage: Eukaryota > Metazoa > Mollusca > Gastropoda > Neogastropoda > Conidae > Conus > Conus canariensis. The sequence goes on from CM065715.1 coordinate 88,745,743, forward strand.
GCTCTGGTGGTGAGACAATGCAAAGGTCTGAAGTACTAACTCTACCATGCCCAAGGATGACTCTAACGAGGGAACTCAGACAGGTGAGACAGGCAGACAATGCAAAGATCTGAAGTACTAACTCAACCATGCCCAAGGACAACTCTAACGGGGGAACTCAGACAGGTGTCGAGGTGAGACAAGGCAAAGATCTGAAGTACTAACTCAATCATGCCCAAGGACAACTCTAACGAGGGAACTCAAACAATACTAACTCAGCCATGCCCAAAGATGACTCTAATGGGGGAACTCGGACAGGTATGAAGGTGAGACAAGCAGACAATGCAAAGATTGTGCATTGTCTGAAGTACTAGCTCACCATGCCAAAGGAGGACTCCAAAGGAGGAAGCCGGCCAGGTATGGAGCTAGGAGGGGAGGACAAGCGGTGAGGACTGGCCGGAACAATCTGCTTCCCTCGCAATGCATACTGAGGGCTGGGTTGGGAGGCACGACCCTCCTCCTGTCAGTACAAATAAAGTTGTTAAAAATTGAAAAACACAAACTGCATAATAGATACATGTGTAAGATGAATAAATGCATCATCAGTCAAATAAACCAGGAGACATTCCCTGCTCATCAATCTGCAAACTTTTCATACAACCAAAATAGTTCTCCTCCATGAGACAAGACAGCGCGCGCGCCACACACACACACACACACACACACACACAACACACACACACATACCAATGGCTCATTACCAGACACATTCACAGCACTGCTTACAGAAGATGAAAACCTGTGTTCAGATTCAATGCAATGCATATACACACAGTGTAATACCAGCATGGATCTAATCAAACAAAAAAATTACACATGCACAAGCTCTGTGCAAAGTACACTGATAGACCAGTGGAACTCTAAACTCTAACCCTGAAATATCCTAAAAACTGAATCTTTCAAGAAAGAAAGTGTTTACTGGGGGGGTTAAACCTAGTGCAAAGATGAAAATGTTCCACAAAAAGTCTTTAAACAGAAGGAATCTTTATTCACACTCTTTAGTGGCAGTTTCACTGTACTAATAAAGTGGACCTACACACGCACACTCAAGCAAAAGAACACACAAGATGAATGTTACGTACACTCCAGGCACTAATAACATTGGCATAAACGGCACAGAAAGAAAACCCATGCACTTTCTGTCTTTTTGCAGACCATCTTCTTTTTTTTTCTTTCTCTGTCTCATAGTCTCTGCCACTCTAGTGGCATTACCCCCATGCTACTTATTCCAGCTCCTTGTCCACAGTCACACTTCAGAGTGTTCCACTGCAGCCCCAGCACTGGCAATCCACAGGGACAGTCAATGTTATGTCATCTTGAGACAACCCACCAGAGAGGCACTGCTGCTGAGTCACTTTGGAGGCGCTTAGTGGTGTCTGTTCTGATCCAACATATACAGGACACCACCTACTAAGCTGCCTACTCATGACAAAACCTGCTAAGCTGCAGCACTAGAGTCAGTGAGCCTCCCTTTCTACAGCATACATCATGTCTGTCAAGCAATGGTCCCTGTCAACTTGTTGATGCTGGTGACCTCAATACTAACTCGCGAAGGGCACAGATGTGGGGAAGAAACTGAAACTGAGGTCACCATGATCACAGGGTATGAAGGGTCATAGAATCTGAGACATTTTCAAGCAGATCAATGAGAATCAGGATGATGAAGATGACGCTGTGTGGTTCCACTCTGGTCTGAGACAGCATGAGATGGCTGTACTCCACGCTTACTTTCCTAATGTATACCAACATCAGCCAGGCCCAGGAGTTACAGATACCTACAGTGTTGATCAGGAAAACTGAGCAACAATCCCTGAGTTACATCCATTACATGGATAAAACTAGACTATGCGGTTGCAGTCTTCCAAAGTGAGCCAATAGCAAACTGAACACTGTCAAGGAGTCGGTCATGGGTCAAAAAAAAAATTTTCATATCCACTGAAGTTGGATGGATTATAGAACAATATACAGTAATTAATATTTCTTTGCTCAAACAATTCATAGTAGCTGCCCACTACATACACAACACACAAATTTGGCACCGTGTACACACTCACTGCACAATCATACACTCAGAATATGACCAAACACACACACAACACACACACACACACACACACACACACACACACACACACACACCACATGACAGAAAAATCATCGCTACACCCAACTCACAGCACTGAACATTTTGGAGGGCTCTGGCAGAGGGTCCAGATGCTGGCTGTGACTCGGTCGTCTCCGAGGATGATGTATTGTAGAAGGACGACTGGCCATCATCTGCTGTGCTGAAAAAAAGGCCGTGTGGCTGCTCTCCCCTGCCACTGCAGGATCCCCCATGTCCGACGGAAGACAGACTGCAAACCAGGACAGAATGAACAAGATGCAAAGCATACAAACGTACTCCCAGTTTACTTTAATACGCATGGGGAGGGGGGGGCTGAAAAACGTCACAATCACACATGCGTCATAATGTATATGACGTCAAACATGCGTCATAATGTATTTCGTCACTCAGATATTCCATAAAGAAGAAAAACCACTTTGGGCTGTTATAGCCGATAGTAACAGCTATTCTGGTAAAACAAAACATTGGGCATCATCCGTGACCCATAATGAACATACCTACAAATTTTCAGAAAGATTGGCCCAGACGTTTTGTCTGGAGCGAGTGGAACACATTTTGACCACGGACACACAGACAGATGCACACACAGACCGCATTTCTTCGTTCCCATTGTAAAGTACTCCCTGTTCTATAAGAGCTGGGAGTACAAAAAGGGACAAACTTGAAGTCTCTCATCCATACTAGTGCTTATATGCTGTTGTCTGCTAAGGTTTACACATAAAAAAAGATCCAAATGACTGAAGTTATAATCACACACCTTTTCACTTTTTTTTTTTTTTTTTTGGGGGGGGGGGGGGGGTTAACAGGGGCAACAGGTCTCTTTCAGATCACGAAAACAAATAAAGACATATAGCCCTTGCAATGTTGTTGTAACCTTTAAAAGTTCATTCCTCTTTGTTTTGCTCCTTTTTTGCTGAAGATAAATGGGGGCAGGGGTGTGGCATCGGGGAAAAATAAAGGAGAGAGGGATGTGGGTAGAGGCAGGAAACTGGAGGAAAGACAGAGTAGGGGAAACTATTTTTTTTTCAGCGAGAGAGAGAGAGAGAGAGAGTGTGTGTGTGTGTGTGTTTGTTTGAGTGTGCATGCGTACCTGAGTGTATGCGTGTGCACGTGGGTGTGTGCCTGAGTGCATGTGTATGTGTTGTGTGTGTGTGTGTGTGTGTGGTGTGTGTGTGTGTGTGTGGCAAGCATATATGTGTGCATGTGTGCGTACATTTACAATACAACATCATCAATGATCTCCTCTACTTTAATCTAGCTTATCATCGCATATTCTACACTGTTACCTGTGGGAGTTTCTGTCACGAAGCGCCATCTTTGACACTTGAAGTAGAGGCAGCATTCCATCATGAGCATCCTGAGCACAGATGAGACAAAGGCTAGGGCACAAGGACTCACATGATCCTCAGCATCACACTACTAACAAGTCTGTTGCTAGTTC
>CM065715.1:88754347-88769347 GCA_033310375.1 Conus canariensis
CAAACAAACAAAACTGAAAACCAAACATGCACAACTGCATCTGCATAAACTAATTTTTTTTCAAATTAGTGTTTCAGGGTACATTTCAAAGGAACTGTTGGTAAATCATCACAACAGGCAGGTGTGAGAGACATACATACTGACTGAATAAAGAAAGGACAATAAACAAAACCACCACCACAACAATTCTGACACCCTATAAATTAATGACAATAATGACATAATCACAGCAACAAAACCAGACCAAGCACAATGCAGGCCAACCACTGACTTCCCAATACCTACCTCACTCCACATTTGATCGAAGGCTCCACTCAACACACTGTCTTTCACACTGGCGTTAGGGGTGATGGGAGGGTAGCCCACATGTCTCCGTCGGGGTGTGATCTGCTTCTTGTGTTCCATGTTCTCCTCATATCTGAAAGTGGACGCAGAAATGGAAAACATCTGAAGGAAATACTAAGCCATGAGAAAAATGTGTAAATACATCAATATACACGAAGCACCAAGCTAACAAATGGCCATTTCATCTGATCACAAATGTACCATACTCAGCTTTACTTTCCTACCTTAAAACTGTACCTGTGTTTTCCGCATGACAAGTATGTCATGTATGCATGAAAACGCAGTGAATACAGAATCAAAATGTATGGCTAGGCACATACACATGCCACTCATGGACATGTACTTTTTTCACCTCCTCTCTTACACACATTTGCACACATGAATTTATTTGCGCACAAACAAGCAAACACATATGCAAACACCAACAAACATATGCAACAACCAAACACATGCTAACACATTTTCTCTCACTCACATTCATGCACGCAATCACACATACACACAGATGCACACATGTGCGCGCGCACACACACACACAAGAACAACATTTATTCCTTTTGCCCATTTTGGGGTACGGAGGAAGGTTGAGTTAAAGCAATAACAGGAAAAGGAAAACAAACAAGCCAAAATAAAACATAAATTGCTAGTCACTGCTGACAAAGACCAACAATTTACATTTCAGATAATCTGATATACTTTGACAATAGAAGCATTTGTTTTCTATTAGCAGAAGACATCATTTGACAAAATTTATAGACAGATTTTGGGGAGAGAAATCATTTTGGCAATATGTGTTGTGCAAAGGAATGTATGGTGAACATTCCAAGATAAAATGAAATTTATCACCTATTGCAAACATGTCACATTTATTACATAACCTTTCTTCTTTTGGAATAGCAAATCAATGATCTACTTCAACTGGTAATTTATTATTAGAACATCTAAATTTGATAAGAGGGTAACACACACACACACACACACACACACACACACACACACAACACATGCTCATACACATATACTGACACACACACAACAGACACCAAACTTAGTCCCCAGTGTGCACACACACACACACACACACACACACACACACACACACACACACACACACACATGCTTATACACATAATCATACTGAGACACAAACACAACAGACACCAAACTCGGTCCCAGTGCTCACAATGCTTAGACTGCAAAGAAATTTCATATTCTTAATTATTTTTCATCAGTATAATAAGTTCTCTGCATCTTCCACCCATGTCAACTACATAAAAAATAACAGTCCCTGATCACTTAAAATCAGCACTGTCTTTGTATCTTTGAGCCTCATCAAGAGCTTCCTGAATACTAACATGCCCTTACTCTCCAATACAAAGATATCTTCAGTTGATCTTTGTGAACTGATCACATCACTCCAATACTTCACTGTATTAGCATCTTCCTAGACTGTCTTTGTGTAGTTACACAAACCTCTAGCAAGATTTACTTGTCCATTATAATACAATCATGGATGTTCTTTGTGTAGTCACCAGGATCCTCCAAAAAGACGTTTATGTCTCCATAGTCAACCATATCATCTTCACTGATGATTTTTGTGTGTTCATCAAATCCTCATATGAGAGGTTCTTACAGCACATGACGATGATCTCTTCATCTTTATCAACATTGTTTAGTCATTACAACACTCCAACAAGACTAATATGTCCTTACAGTCCACTGCAATCTTTAAGTGTGAGCTTCACAAACTCATCAGATTAATCCGTTCCTGTAAGTCTCACCGTCCATTCCTATGAGACATATGTCCTTACAGGCTGCTTCAATGAAATCTTTTTACATAAACTTTGTGTACCCATCACAATCCTGCAAACCTATGTGATCTACGTGTCCTTATAATTGCACTGCAGTGCTATCTTTCTACATGATCTTTGAGCACTCATCACAACTGTCGAGTCCTACACGACTTACATATCTTTATAGTCCACTGCAATGATGTCCTCATAGACGCCATCCTGAGCAAAAATCTCTTCATGAAGGAAGCTGAGGTCACTGCTGCTGTGATTGGAGTTTCTGGAATGACCCTCGGCCTGCAGCGATGTCTTGCTGCTAACCGACGGTGGGGCAAGGGTGGCCTTCACCTTTCGCCCTGACAAGGTTAGCCTGGGAAGAACAGAAGAATGAAGGAGATGCAGTAATGAACAAATGTCACCGCAGTCTTTTCTGCCAGCTTATATCAAGGAACCAAGCAGAAAAGAAAAGAGTTTGTTCCCAAAACTTTTACTTTCATGGAAATTCTTTTCAAGTTTAGTCTAGGCAATATTGAAAGATTTCTCTACTTTATTCTGGGCACCTCAGGTACTGTACTGTGCTTCTTGCATCCTTAAATTCAACCGTCAGAAAACCTCCTGAGATGCAGATGATAGCTGGTGAGAATTACTTTGCACCAGAATGCAGAACATTTTCTTAATTGCGAACGCTGGTCATAAATCATCATACTTTTTGCTGGTTAAACAAAAACACCTGGAGAACAATCCGACATAGATATATGAGAGCTCTTCAGACATTGCATACCTCCCACTCCTCTGATGAAATTTACCATTTGAACAGAAGCATTTGGATCGGATGAAAAAAAAAACATAAACAAAACACATGCACACATGCAGGCATGCATACAGACATGGATGCATGACCATGCTCACACAATGAATCCCTCAAAATACCACAAAAATTCTCTCAATCTTGTATACAATCTCTCATATTCAATCACACATTCACGCATGCACACACACACACACACACACACACACACACACACACACACACACACACATGTATGCAAATACATATGCATACATACATGCATTCATGCAATATCCCAGTCCATAAGCCACATAAATGTCCTTTACCACTAATACAAACTCTCTCTCTCTCTCTCTCTCTCTCTCTCTCTCCACACACACACACACACACACACACACACACAACACACACACACACACTAACACAACACACACACACACACACACACACACACACACACACACACTCCCACTCACATACACACACACACACACACACACACACACACACACACACACACACACTCCCACTCACACACACACACACCTCTGAGTTCCGCCTTACCCTTGAACATCTGACGCTGCTGACAGGTCATGCTCATGGATGCTGAGGTCAAAGGTACCTGAGGTAGATGATCGCTCAATGCCCAGGGTGCTGTTGGAGGCCACGAAGTTGTAACCCAAGTCCGTAGGAGCCATGAGTTGCTGACCCAGAACTCTGCCCACATTCACTGTCACCATAGTAACATACACCAAACAGCCAGACATTCACTGTCGACATGGTAACATACTTCATACAGCCAGAACACTGCAGACATTCACTGTCAACATAGCAACATACTTCATACAGCCAGAACACTGCAGACATTCACTGTCGACATAGCAACATACTTCATACAGCCAGAACACTGCAGACATTCACTGTCAACATAGCAATATACTTCATACAGCCAGAACACTGCAGACATTCACTGTCAAATTAGCAACATACTTCATACAGCCAGAACACTGCAGACATTCACTGTTGACATGGTAACATACTCCATAGGCCAGAACTCTGCCGACATTTATTGTCAACATAGTAACATACTTTGTACAGCCAGATCGCTAAACTGTTCTTTCACCACAAACTGCCTATTTATGGGGTGTCAGCAAAACCAAATTCACACACACATACACACACACACACACATACGCACGCACGCACACACACACCTACATGCACCTACACACACACACAACAAGAACAATATTTATTCCTTTTGCCCTTTTTGGGGTTTGGAGGAAGGGTGAGTTTAAAGCAATTACAGGAAAAGGAAAACAACCAAGCCAAAACACGCACACACGCAGACACACACACACACACACACACACACACACACACACAAAATCACTGGCTATTTTAAATCAACTTTCAAGACAAGGCACATCAACAGATCTACACTATCACCCAGCCTAGAATGAATCACAGAGGAAACATCTGAACTCGCCGGGCAGAACGAGCCATGGACTCTGCTGGGTTCTTTCTTTCAGAAAAGGTCCAGCTGCTGAGCCAGGCCTACCTGAGATGGGGGAACTGCGTGACCCACTCCTGGCACTCCCTGTAGACGCTGGACCCCGTCTCCTTGGGGCCCTCAAACAGCATGGACTCGAACTCCTCAAAGTGCTGGTTCACCGTGCTGGCCGCCTGACGGTCAAACTCCTGCAGCACAAAGAGGCGTTTGGCTCGTCACTACTCTGAACTTTTTTGTTTACCGATTCCTCATTCCCAACCCCCTCCACCAACATATGTTACCTGCCCGTTTGTTCGGGGGGGGGGGGGGGGGGGGGGGTTGTTCTGGGGGGGGGGGGGTTCACTTCTCTCTCTGTCTGTCTCTCTCTCTCTGTCTCTCTGTCTCTCTCTCTCCCTCTCTCTCATAATGCCCTTGCACTAATAGATCATAACTGGGTATAATATTCAGTAACACTCAAAGCTATGGTCATTTGGCTAGGCAAGTGGCACTACACAGCAGACAAAAACAGCTTTATGTTGCACATATTCCAAATGAGTTGCTGAAACAAAAGAATGGCACACCCACAACAGCCCATGCACAGTTCTCACATGAAACAGCTTAAAAACAGCATACCGTCAGTGTTTTGTTCATGCACACATGTAAACATTACATGCACACTTGCATGCACATATCATCTAGTACTTGAGTAAAAAAAATATTATACAAGAGCACACACACACACACACACATGCATTTTTTTTTTTTTTTTTTTTTTTTTTGCTGTCCCCAACCTCTGCGCCACCTCAGAGGCAGTGCACCCACGCCGCTCATTCCGACACCCCGTCCACAGCCACAGCCCGGTCGGCCCCGCCGCAGCCCCGGCACCGGCAATCCACAGGGAGCAGGCAATGTCAAGTCGTCAAGAGGCAACCCACCGGAGGAGACACTGCACTGCTGCCGAGTCACTTTGGTGGTGTTCAGTGGCGCCTGTTCTGATCTAACATACGCAGGACACCACCTACTAAGCCCCCTACTGACGACAATAATTGCTTAGTCGCGGAGCCGGCGTGAGTGAGCTCTCCCTCCGGAGGGCGCCACCACGTCCGTCCAACGACAGCTCCCATGGACTCGCCGATACCGGTGACCCCGACGGAACCAAACTAAGGCCAGAGACGTGGAGAGGACATCGAAACTGAGGTCACCATGAGAGCAGGGCATGAAGGGCCACAGAATTTGAGACATTTTTTTTTATGCTAATCGATGAGAATGAGGATGATTAAGATGATGCTACAGATTTCCATTTCGGTCTGAGACTACATGACAGGGCTGTACTCTACGCTTCCTTTCATAATATATCCCGGCGTCAACCAGGCCCGAGATATACAGGCACCTGCAGTGTTGGTCAGGAAATTTGAGCAACACTCTCAGAAACGCATCCATTAAGTGGATGAAACTCGACTGTGTGGTCCCAGTCTTCCCAACTGAGTCCGCAGCAACTCAACTCTGGGTAGGAGCCGGTCGGGGCAGAAAAACCCACATGACTTCTGATGGGATTCGAACCCACGACCTCCCAGCCGGGAGTCCGCGACGCTGACCACTTCGCCACGGCGGCTGGTTCACATGCATTATTATAAGGACACACAAATAGATACAAGCCGAGAAACAAGCATACTATATAAACTAAGGTATAACGGTAACTCTTCATTTACAACCTCTGCAAAACACACACACACACACACACCACACACACACACACACACACACACAAGTAAACACACACACACACACACACACACACACAGACACACACACACACATGTACACAAAACACACACACATAGTTACACACACAAATGCACATAGTCTCTCCCCTCTCTCTCTCTCTCTCTCTCTCCACACACAAAACAACACACCACACACACACACACACACACACACACACACACACACAGTTACACAGATATGAACACAGCAGAGCCTTCAACACCAATTTGGCCCGGCTCTAGACAAGGAAGAAGAAGAAGAAGAAGAAGAACACTGCAGATACTCACACGTACTCACACACTTTATATATCTATACATATACCGCTCTTATCATCACACATATTCTGTCTGTACATGCGTATTGTTCAAAACTAACATCTTTGGTTCCTGTTCATTTTCTCACTATCCATAAACCCTCTAAAATTCACTGCCCCATGATTATGTAACACAGAAAATACAGCTACTAAAAAGAAAAATTTTGTAATAAAAAAAACTAGTAAGGTAAGGTAATGTTGCTTATAGCCCAGCCGACCACAAGGGGCCATATGAGGGCTGTCATCACGTTAAAATCAACTAAAAAAAAACTGGCTACTTACCTGTTTAATGACCACTTTAACTAGCACTAGTAGCAGTCTGCTTTTTTCGGCCTATTTCCTTGCCGATCGTAACTGTCAAATACTTACAAGTGCAAGTGGATGTGAGTGTATCTCTGTCTCATAATTATTAATGGTAAGTATTGTGGTGCTTGGCTTGTACATGTTACATGTATGCATCTTTCTGTTATTTTACCTAAGATGTGTATTTCAACATGATTTGTTAGCCTCTAAGATTGTAAAGTACCTGGCGCAGGTTTCTGGATGCCTTAAATGGCCTTCACTATTACCATTATAATTGCTATCATTATCATCATCATCATCATCATTACTATTATTTCATCAACATTATTGCTATCAGTAGTAGTTGTAGTAGTAGTAGTAGTAGTAGTAGTAGTAGTAGTAGCAGTAGCAGTAGCAGTAGCAGCAGCAGTAGCAGTAGTAGTAGTCGTAATAGTTGTAGTAGCAGTAGTAGTCATAGTATTATCATCATACATGCAACTCTCTAAAAATGACTTCAATTATTCAGAACAAAAATTAAACTTTGCCACTGCCAGAATAACAGACCACCTATAAAACATCACAACTAATGTCGTGAAAGAAAAGGGGTTAGTTACCACCAAGGACACAGACAAACAGATTACAGGGCAAATTTCGAGCTCTTGGGTCTTCTTTAGGCAAAAATGGAAGAACAAGAAACCACTTATCTTCTCATATTCGGCACATGCACAAAATGGCTATTGGATCAAAACTAATGAATATCAATTTAAAATATTCCATCAGAAAGACAACAACATCAATAAGAGAAAAATAAATAATCTTATACTAAGTCTAGTATTCTGTCTCTACCGTTATCAACGGTCCTCCACCCAAGAGTAATTTTCAGTCTATCAAGGAGAGGAAAGTCTAGGAAACGGTTAGAACAGAACCTCTTCTTTTTACCTGCTATCAACTGGATTCACCTCAAAGTATTCTCAGCTTATCAAGCAGCGCAAGTCACAAGTCTCAGCAGCTTTCTTTTTTTTTTCTTTTACATACGCACATACGTACACAAAACAAAACCAGCTGCTCTAGAACCATGCATGTACGAAGCATAAGAGACTACACTGTTAAAAATCCAATAAACAGAAGCATCACAGAGGAAAGTGACCAAACATAATATAAGCTCTGCAAGAGTGTATAACTTTCTTTCTTTTCTTTCAGGCTAAAAGACAGACACAGGAAGAAAAAGACAAAACCATGCACTACTGTCTTTTCTTTCTCTTACTTCAGGATAGGTCCAGCAACACTGACAGGATCAAGAACAAAGTCCCCGCTTTTTTTTTCTCTCTCTCCTCTTGCTTTACGATGGAATGAAGTCAGACTAACAGAAAGAACAAGAATACACCCTGCAGGAGCCCACATTCTTTCTCTTACTTTAAGACAGATGGTGGACATTTCTATAAAGAAAAAACAAATTCTGTTAAAGTGCATTTTCTTTGTCTTACTTAAGATCAGGAGGTAGAAACTTACAACCGGAAGAACAAACTCTCCAAGTGTGTGTGTGTGTTGGGAGGGGGTGGGGGGGGGGGCATTTCCTTTGGGATAGAATAACGACTGGAAGTAGGACATAAACAAACTGTCAGGAGTGTGTTCACTTTCTTATACAACAGGGCGGAATAAGGACACTTACAGGAAGATTAAAAAGGAAACTCTGCAATAACATAGTTTCTTTCTCTTACTTCAAGACAGAATCAGCACACTTTACACGAGAAAGAAAAGCAAACTCTGCAAGACATCATCAACTTTCTGTTACTTCAGGACAGAAGGCTGACAACGACAGGAAGAAAAGCAAAAAACCCAGAACAACAGGAAGAAAAGCAAAAACTCGGCAAGACATCATCAACTTTCTGTTACTTCAGGATAGAAAGCTGACAGTAACAGGAAGCAAAGCAAAAACTCTGCAAGACATCATCAACTTTCTGTTACTTCAGGAGAGAAAGCTGACAGTAGCAGGAAGCAAAGCAAAAACTCTGCAAGACATCATCAACTTTCTGTTACTTCAGGAGAGAAAGCTGACAGTAGCAGGAAGCAAAGCAAAAACTCTGCAAGACATCATCAACTTTCTGTTACTTCAAGACAGAAGGCTGACACAGGAAGAAAAGCAAACTCTGTGAGACAGCATTTTCTTTTTCTTACTTCATGATAGGTCAAAGACAGCAACCAGAAGAATGGCAAATTGCACCTGTGTGTTTTCTTTCTCTTACTTTAGGATAGTAAGTGGACACTAACTTGAAGAAAACTAACAAACTCTGCAAGATGGCATTTTCCTTCTCTTACTTCTGGACAGAAGGTGGACTCTCATAAGAAGAACAAGAACTTCTCAAGAGTGTATCATCTTTCTTTCTTTTAACTTCAAGACAGAATGAGTCAGCCACTGACAAAATAAGCAGCGCAAAGGTGTATTTTGTTTCTCTTTTATTTAGTGCAAAGCTGCATTTTGTGCCTCTTTTATTTAGCAGACTTAAAACTGAGACCTTCTTTGTCATAATGAATTTACCAGTGTTCATGAAAGGCTGAAAAAACTAAGAAAAATACAAAAACAAAAGAGCACAGTATCATTCACCTGCTTTTATTTTCCTCCACCTCTTACTTCTTCAGCATCAAATGCAATGCAGCCAATGAACAACCAAATCTTAAAAAAAAAAAAAGAAAAGAAAGAAAATGAAATTCACCAATTCTTGAAACATAAATCCATCCCCTATGCAAACTGATGGTCAAGGGTATGGAACTATTGCTACTGGACAACATTTCTTCAGTACAAAATGCAATGCAGCCCAAAGAACAACCAAAACTTAACAAAAAAACAAAAAAAAGAAATTAACCAATTTCTGAAACATAAATCAATCCCCATGCAAACTCACGGTTATGGATATAGAACCATTGCTACTGGACAACAGGCCATCACTACCGGAAAAGCCATGAGCACTATTTTGCTGTCTAACGGTAGTCCCTTGACACTGTCGCTAAAGAAAAGAAAAATAAATGGGGTAGAGGATCACTCAGAAACACTGTCTTAAGTGTTTGAAATATCTGGAAAACAAATGCTGAGTAAAACATAGAAACACTTGCGATAAAATTCTTAAACATCAGCATCTATAGACAGCCATAATACAGAGCAATTCTTGTTTTTGTTTTTTGTTCTCTTTGTTTGTTCTTTCTCTTTTGTGTCTTTTAAAAGAATTGTACTGAAAAATATCAAAGGACAGCTAGTAAAACAATGATCCTGTTTTCATAACACATGTGCAGGCATGAACGCACCACCACACACACACACACACACACACACATGCATGCACACACGCATGCTCACATGCATGCACACGCGTGCGCGCGCACACACACACACACACACACACACACACACACTCAATCTCTCTCTCTCTCTCTCTCTCACACACACAAACACATACACTCTCTCTCTCTCTCTCTCTCACACACACACACACACACACACCACACACACACACACACACAAACACATACACGCATGCACAGACACATGCACCCACCCACACATGCATCCAGGCATGCATGCATGCGTGCACACACACACATACGCATGCACACACACATGGACACACACACACACACGGTCACACACATACACACACAAGAGAAACATGCACATGTTTTCAGAACAACACCCAGCACCATACCACACGCTGGATTTCCCAGTCCCACACCATCCAGGGACTACTCACATCCAGAGACTACTTATACTGAGGGACTACTTACATCCAGGTGAGTAGTCACATCCAGGGATTACTCACATCCAGGAGAGTACTCACATCCAGGGACTACTCACATCCTGGGACTACTCACATCCAGGAGAGTACTCACATCCAGGGACTACTCACATCCAGGGACTACTCACATCCAAGGACTACTCACATCCAGCAACTACTTACATCCAGGGACTACTCACATCCAAGGACTACTCACATCCAAGGACTACTTGCATCCAGGGACTACTTACATCCAGGGACTACTCACATCCAAGGATTACTTACATCCAAGGACTACTCACATCCAAGGACTACTTACATCCAAGGACTACTCACATCCAGGAGAGTACTCACATCCAGGGACCACACACATCCAGGAACTACTCACATCCAGGGACTACTCACATCCAGGGACTACTCACATCCAGGGACTACTTATATCTAGGGACTACTCACATCCAGGACAGTATTCACATCCAGGTCAGTACTCACATCCAGGACAGTATTCACATCCAGGGACTACTCACATCCAGGACAGTACTCACATCCAGGGACTACTCACATCCAGGACAGTACTCACATCCAGGACAGTACCCACATCCAGGACAGTACTCACATCCAGGGACTACTCACATCCAGGACAGTACTCACATCCAGGGACTACTCACATGCAGGACAGTACTCACATCCAGGACAGTACTCACATCCAGGAGAGTACTCACATCCAGGGACTACTCACATCCAGGGACTACTCACTACTCACATCCAGAGACCACTCATATCCAGGGACTACTCACATCCAGGGACAACTCACATCCAGGGACAACTCACATCCAGGGACTACTCACATCCAGGGACAACTCACATCCAGGAACAACTCACATCCAGGGACTACTCACATCCAGGGACTACTCACATCCAGGGACAAGTCACATCAAGGACTACTCACATCAAGGGACAACTCACATCCAGGGACAACTCACATCCAGGGACAAACTCACATCCAGGGACTACTCACATCCAGGACACTACTCACACATCTAAGGACTACTCACATCCAGGGACTACTCACATCCAGGGACTACTAACACATCTAGCGACTACTCACATCCAGGGACTACTCACATCCAGGGACTACTCACACATCTAGGGACTACTCACACATCCAGGGACTACTCACATCCAGGACACTACTCATACATCTAGGGACTACTCACATCCAGGGACTACTCACACATCTAGGGACTGCTCACACATCCAGGGACTACTCACATCCAGGGACTACTCACACATCTAGGGACTACTCACATCCAGGGACTACTCACACATCTAGGGACTACTCACATCCATGGACTACTCGCATCCAGGGACAACTCACATCCAGGGACAACTCACATCCAGCGACACTCACCCCAGAAAACTCACCAGCGACAACTCACATCCAGGACTACTCACATCCAGGGACTACTCACATCCAGGGACTACTCACTTCTAGGGACTACTCACATCCAGGGACTACTCACATCCAGGGACTACTCACACATCTAGGGACTACTCACATCCAGGGACTACTCACATCCAGGACACTACTCACACATCTAGGGACTACTCACATCCAGGACACTACTCACATCCATGGACTACTCATATCCAGGGACTACTAACACATCCAGGGACTACTAACACATCCAGGGACTACTCACATCCAGGGACTTCTCACACATCTAGGGACTACTCACATCCAGGGAGTAGCAGGAGGAGTCCACGCTGCTCCTCTCGGTGGTGTTGCCCGTAGTCCACCCCTCCTGGGACACGGCCATAGCGCCCCGCGCCTCCATGAGGGCAGGGGACGACCGCCCACTGCTGGCCGGGGTGGTGTGTCGGTTGTAACTGTCAACAACAGGGAACAAACAAGTCAACTGACCGTGACAACTGCGCTTGAGAATGGGATATAACTCCTGCCTGCTTAAAGCACAACATGGAAAAGAACTCATGTCTGAGATCATGCTGTTTTTCCTGTTTAATCGACTCGCTTGTGAACAGCTCTCTCTCTCTCTCTCTCTCTCTCTCTCTCCTCTCTCTCTCTCTCTCAGTCGGTCTGTCTGTTTCTCTCCCTCTCTTTGTTGTGTGTGTGTGTGTGTGTGTGTGTGTGGAGACCATGTGCATTTGCGTGTGAGTGAGTGTGTGTGTGTGTGTGTGTGTGTGTGTGTGTGTGTGTGTGTGTGTGTGTGTGTGTGTGTACATGCGTGTGTGTGTGTGTGTGTGTGTGTGTGTGTCTGTGAGTGACTGTGTGAACAAGATTGCATGATAGTGCCGTTCTCAGTATTCTTTGTTTCATCTGCCTGCCTGCAGGCCTGTCTCTATATCTGTAAATCTACCTGTATCTCGTATTGTCTGAGACACATTGTCTAGCCCTTGTCGCTCCTTTCAGCTGTCTAAATGTCACACCTAGCCTCTTTGTGTGCGTGTGTGTGTGTGTTGTGTGTGTGTGTGTGTGTGTGTTGTGTGTGTGTGTATGTGTATGTGTGTGAGTGAGTGCGTGCGTGAGTGAGCGCGCACGTGTGTGGGTATATGTGTGTGTGTATATGTGTGCATGCATGTGCACGTGTTTATGTGTGTGTACATGCATGCAAGCATACACTGAGCATATGTGGTCCATACTGGGCCGGTGCCGGAATAACTGAGTTGGTAGAGTGCCGGACTCGTGATTCTGAGGTTACGGGTTCGAATTTCGGTACAGGGGGATTTTTCCCTCGGAGTTAACATTGGTTCTGACTCCATTCCCCACACAGTCCTTCGAATGAGACTATAAACCGAGGTTCCGTGTGTGAACGCACGCATAACATCTTGCACACATGTAAAATCCCATCACCAACTTTCGGAAGAGAAGGCCAGTTTGGCCGTTGGTATGGATGACACATTACACATAGCATGCACCCTGCGTGAGAAATTGAAAGAATGGAGGAAGTAAGGATACTGAGTGAACGATACTGGACGATATTGACTGTATGACACGGGAAACGACTGAATGAAGTGCCAGCTGGCAGCTCTTCAGTCGGCACTACCCAGGTAGGCAGTCCGTTGTGTAAACGAGTGTGGATTGTAAAGCGCTTAGAGCTTGGTCTCTAGCCGAGAATAGGCGCTATGTAAGTATTCATTATTATTATTATTATTAATATACTACACTGCACCATTCAGTTGTGGCTGCACACCAAAAATTAATGCGCCAAGGCCTTGCCTTAAGCAGTCAAGTATTTATAGACTGAAGTAATTAGATCATTTTGAGAATACCTATTGTGTCTGAAAGTTGATTCCTTTTGTTTTCTTTCCTATGGCCATCAAAGTATGAGCCTGGTGGTTCCAAGCAGGTAGATTAAAATTAAAAGAATTGGACTATTTGGGGGCTACCACCTGATGCAAAGATTGGGTCACAGGTGAGTGCAAAGGCCTGAAATGTGGCATCAACTAAGGGAAAGGTCATGTATTTGAAGATTGTATGTGAAGCGATCAACAGAAATCCCACAAAAATGAGGGGAATAATTGGTGGGGAGTTGTTCTTTTGATCAATCACCAGTTTAACATTAATTCCTGGCTAAAACTTGTAGTAGGCCTCATAACGCTTACTTGGATTAGATAGTGATTTAGAGCAAAATCCTATCTGTGGTGTGTGGTCTGTTTTTATTACAAACTTACTTGCCTCCCTTTCAAAGATTCACAAGTGAACTGTGCTGGCCTGGATCACAGTGAGCTTGGCAGGCAGCCCTGCGGCCCTGACGTTCAGCTGAGCAGAGTGTGTGTGTGTGTGTGTGTGTGTGTGTGTGTGTGTGTGTGTGTGTGTGTGTGTGTGTGTGTGTGTGCACGCGCTTGAACCTATGCATACATGCGTGATTGTGTGTGTGTGTGTGTGTGTGTGTGTGTATGCACATGCATGCGTGTTTGTGTGTGTGTGTGTAAATGCATGTGTGTCTGGGTGAGAGAGAGAGACAGAAGAGGGGGTGGGAAGAAAGAGAGAAAGACAGAGGGAGAGAAACAGAGACAGAGAAAGAGAGACAGAGAGCAATATTAGAAATGGTTACAACGCATCTGCCATTCTAAGAACTGCAAAACAGAGAAAAAGATGGGGTGGGAAAGGGGATGTACAATGACAAACAGAGAGTGGGAAGAGAGAGAGAGAAAGAGAAAGGAATGCATGGACATGAAAGCACATCTATCAGGATAGTTTCCCCCTCCATGTGGACTGAGCTGTAAACAACAATCAGACCTTTGAGCAAAGACACTTTCCGACTCCAGGTTATTCATGTTTTTGTGTGTTCTGACTCAGAGTCTAATGAAATTAACCTGAGGGAAATTTTCGGCCAGCTATTGCTGGTCTTCATCAGCCCAGACTGACTGGTAGTTGTGGTGGGTGTTGGTGTCCTCTGAGTTGTCATCTCAGGTGGGGTGATTGGTGTTCAGCACA
>CM065715.1:88776847-88791847 GCA_033310375.1 Conus canariensis
GGGCAAGAGCGGCTGAGAGTGAGCCATGGACGACCACTCTCTCAGGGAGTCATCGATCCCCTCATCAAGATGGTCCGTTGAACGTCGGGAGGGGAAGAGCAACGGGGGCTGCCAGGTCAAGGCTTGAAATCCCAACGAGTTCGGGAACACCAGCTCCACGCATTTAGGTTGTGACGATGCTACATACATTTCAGCTTATGTGCAGCAGATGAAGACACCACAGTTTCGTGAAAACGTATTTTTCTTGGTCGGAATGCCGTCTCAGGTTGATGATCTACAGAAACTGTTACCTTCCCACAGCTGTGTTTAAACAGACGCGTTAAGTGTTGAGAAAGGCAGCGTAAATCCTTTCAGAGCATCAACGGCAGCTGACTGCCACGCGGACGGACATCTGTCACTTGAGTCCACTTAAGTTTTCATCATTTTGGAAGTACGTGCACTGCTTCTGGTTTCTGCCTTCTCTTTACTTCTAAAACGAAGAGAACAGTCCGCCGAGAAGATACAGTAGCCAGAACATTCGACATAGAAACATGGCACTCACTTTTAACGCAGGTGTGCGAAGGTGAAACGAAACATCCGAACTGAACATGCAGTAGGCTTCTATAAGCTAGCGAGGCTTCACTAAATTTGCACGCACAGGCCAAGGGTTTTGTGCCTCCGTATTTTTTTTCTTTAAAGAGAAACCAAAATTAACTGTGACGTAACATACACTCTGAGGAACAATGCTTAAAAAGCGATCGTGAATAATTCCGCCCGAGCCGAAAACCAAATCCGATCAGAAATGATGAATACGCAATTTCACCTACAAGTGTCACTGATTACACCTTTATTTTCTGTATCTTTAATTCTCAGAACATGACGGTATTCATGGCCTGGACTGGAGGCAAGCGACCTGATATTTCTCAGTACACATGTGGCAGCAGTCTTTCCGTGCATTTCTGAGCAAATCACCGAAGAAAAACTGACAAGCTGTACACAGTTTACTCAACACACGGAGGAAGAAAACCGGGTAAGTCGCAAGTGCCTAGATAAAAGCTCCTTCAATCTGTACATTCATCGTCATGTTACGGCTGGGAACCTTAACGCCAAACAAAAACCAAAAACTTGTAGGGTGCAAAATCAAATGACCACCTACAAGAAGTCATAATGTGGGCACTGTATGACTGCAAAGGGTTGCTTAACCTTTCTTAAAGAAACAACACAAGTATGGTTTCCGTGACAAAAAGGCTTTAGCAGCTGTACATGTTCCAAGGATACTATGCAGCTATCATAGCGGATGAAAAAAACAAAAAGTGCTAGTTTCGAAATCTGTGTAAGGCTGAGTCTCAATTACAAACTGATTTGGACGAAACGATCATAAAGCAAGTACACCCAGACTACTTATATCTTTGTCAATGCAGCGGTCACTAGTTTTCACTCTCGGCATGAAACTCTGGATCACAAAACGGTGGATAGCTGACTTCTTTTTTTTCCTTTTCTTCAAAGCAGTCTTTCTCACCTTACCTTATGCAGTAATCCAAACAATCACATCAAACAATCTCTGACACACCAGTAAATTCACACATCGAAAAAAAATCGGACATTGTTGACGATAGACAGCCGCTGAAACGCCACACCGTAAAAGCGCTCCAGTGGTCTAAATGTACACCCCTTTCTCTTTAAACTTTACACCATGAAAAAAGGAAGCATCTTCACGGTAGCTTTTTTCTAATCAATTTTCTCACAGATCCGGTCGAAATTAACGATCCAGATCTCTTTCTTTTTTCCCCTACACTCTGATTTGCTTCCACTTGCCTCCGGCACTGCAGTGACCTACTCCTGGACCGAGTTCGTTCACAAACCAACAACCAACCCGGCCACTGTACAGTACAGGCAAAGGGTCCACCATCGCCCGGCCTACCTCAGGTAGAGAGTAACACCCTTCACTCTAAGATCGGTACCCAAGTGGGTTATCTTGACTTGGCATGGACACACTAAACGTGGTGAGCCAGGGACACACGGGGGTGGATGGAGGAGGAACAGGAGGAGGAGGAGGAGGAGGGGGGTGGGGGTGGGGGTGGGGGAGTGGGGGGTTAGTGAGTCAACAAACAGTCAGCGCGCACCCAAGATAGCTTTATTGATGGCAGCTGTGCTTACACCTTAGTGACCTACAGACGGTAACGGTGGGGAGGTGGGTTTACTTTCTTACTTACTCCAAGGAACCAAGGCAGAATGGAGAAGAGCGAAATCCATTCCATAGCATCTTCGGACACACACACACACACACACACACACACACACACACACACACACGCACACACACACACACAGTGGCACGCGTGCGCGTGCTATTCTTACATTTTATAATCAATACCAATCCAACCCGCTTGTATTCCAGTAGAAAATATGTCTCAAACAGTACAAATAGACGAAGCTTTGAAGAATCTTATTTTTGCAAAATTACACACACCACACACACACACACACACACCACACACACACACACACACACAAACGCGCGGATATAAGAACGTCGAACTCAAAAGGCTTAAATTAACACACGTGCACACATACACATACATAAGACGTCACTCTTTAACTATAGAAAATTTTAAAGAAAAATACATTCCCATAGATCATCACAGAGTTTTCTCAAACGTTAGGGTCCAAGCGCTCTGCTCAAACGCAGGGTATGATTATAACGCTGGGTTTCCCCATAATCTTCGGTCTGAATAGTAAGACTTGTTTATCGGCAGTGTTATCATGAACTAATCAATCGAGGACAACAACAAAACCGTCTTCTCAGAGCGCGTGCGCTTCATCTGCGCCTAGCGCTTGCTAGATGCAACTTACTGTGTATTCCATGTGCATACTGATTTTATGCTCTGAACAACAACAACAAAAAATCTTTTTCATTCATTTAAATATATGCATGGATACATACGTATGTAAATTTAACCTCTCTCTCTCTATCTGTGTGTTTACAATTACATGCATGCACACATAATATGTAAATTTGATGCTCTCTCTCTCTCTCTCTCTCTCTCTCTCTCTCTCTCTTTGTTTACATATACGCATGCATACATATATATGCAAATTTGATTCTCTCTCTCTCTCTCTCTCTCTCTCTCTCTCTCTCTCTCTCTCTCTCTCTCTCTCTCTCTACGTATGCATACGTGCGCACGACCCAGTGTGAGGGAAGCAAGGCTACCTTCACAGAAGACCCGCAGACGCAGAAGCGGGGAAGCACGCACTGTGCGGGGCACCTAGCAATGGCAAAGCCCCGGCAGTTACCGGTGACCAAGGAACTCCGGCGGGAAGCCGAGCGACACAAACCCGGCGATAATCGGGCTGTATTACACGACTGCTCGGCCCTGCCAGGATCAAGCCATGGCTCTATGGGCCACGGCTTGTGCTTGTGTCGCAACAGTCCGCCCGGCCAGGGCCGGGTATGGGGGGAGGGGGGGGGGGGAGAGAAGGTGTGTGAATGGCTAAGGGGTATTGGGGGGGGGAGGGTTAATGTGTTCTGATTTTCCCCTCTTTTCTCCTTTCTCTCCTCTCCTTCTGCCCGGAAAAAGAGCAATTCTCGACCTAGATTTTTGCAAACGTGTGGGAAGTTAGTTTGCACGCGTGCGGGGAAGGAGGAGGAGGGGGGAGGGCGGGGGGAGGGAGGGAGGGTCATTACAGCGCGCAGGATTCAGGTCCCAACCGGGACCTGGGACGGAAGCTCCTATTTTTTAAAATAAATTTATTTTCCACATTACAATCACGTAGCTTTACAAAAAAAATGTGAAAATTTGAACATCAACAAGCTAATGCTTATAGTGTGTTCCAATGTTTATAATTACACATGTGACAAGGAAATGGCAGGAGACTATTAAAGTTACTTTGCTTGTTGTTTGTTGTTGTTGTGGGGTTGTTCTGTCCATCTCAACCAACTTCTTGTTTGCATAAAGTAATCAATACCTCGTGCTATGTCTTTGCAGTGTGACAGTTTCGCGAAGAATTCATATCAGTGAAGGGCGGTTCGCTGTGTATGTTCCCCTGACTTTGTGAGGGGAAGATGAGGGTGGGTAAATGACTGAGGTAACGTCGAATCATATGCGGGGACTAGAGAGGACACGCTGGTACTGGTAGTAAGTTTAAATATTTGACTCCTATCAGACGTATCAAAATACAATCTGAATATGGCCGTTACAAGGATCTCAACATGAACTAGAAAGGCTTTACTCTAAGCAAATGCTTCAAAACGCAAACTAAACAGGAACGTACGACGTCTCAAAATGGTCTTGAAAGGCTTTGCTTCAGCAGACGTTTGAAATTTACTGAATATGGCTGATACAACGGTCTCAAAATGGACCTTATGGCTTTACTTCAAGCAGACGTTTGAAACACGCTGAATGTGGCCGTTACAACAGTCTAAAAATGGAATCACAAGGCTTTACTCCCAGTAAACGTTTCAAACAATGTGAACATGGCTGTTAAAACGGTCTCAAAACGGACTCAAAAGGCTTAACTCCCAGCAAACGTTTCAGACAATGTGAACATGGCCGTTACAACGGTCTCAGAACGGACCTCAAAGACTTTACTCTTAAAAGACGATTCAAAATACAAACTAAATATAGCCGTTGCGACGGTCTAAACACGGACACGTGTCTTCCAATGCCAACAAAAATACTCTCTGTCTGTCTGTCTGTCTCTGTCTCTCTCTCTCTCATTAAAATCCTAGTCCTTCCATCCATTTTTGACAGGGGAATGGGGTAGGGGCGGTATGAAGGGGGGTGAGGGGAGAGGGGGAGGGGGGGAGGGGGGACAAAAATTCGAGTACCACGATGTAACATAGACAATCAATGCATCTAAACGTTGTAGAAATAATTTCTGAAGCATTATCGAAATGCGTGGAAATGTTGTAGCAATAATTTCTGAAACATACAGCAAGTTTCTCGGACTTTCGGGAAGGTTCGCAAAGAGAATATGGATAGGAGGCATGGGGGGGGGGGGGGGGGGGATAGAGGTCGGAGGACGGGCAGGACGGGAGATGGGCAGAATACGGGATTGCGGGCAGCAGGAGTAATCTAGAAGCCTCGGAACTATTTCGCGTTTGTGTCGGTTGTACATACGCCTTCTGGTGAATAAACATCATGCAGACCAGTCCTTTAAGACATCGACAGCAAAACCAAATACTCGCTACGTTCGCAAATCACTGGATTCGAAACAGCCAACGATGCAAGACAAAGTTGATCTATTGGTAACATTGGCGTTTGTTTGTTTTTTGTTTGTTTGTTTGTTTGTTTTGTTTTCTGGATGGCAGCAGAGGACATCTGGAGATCGACGCCGAAAGTAATCCGTGATGGATGAGATTTACGTCCCATTCGCCGGAGGCCCTTGAGGACACAAGGTTTCCCGAAGCTCTAGTCTGTGTAGTTCTCAGCGTTGCTGTTCCCGACGGTGATTGGTCGGAGTAGATGTTGTTGGTCGTCTGCTCTCTGTGGCAGTCTAACGACGCCGAAAGCGTACAGAACTACAAGTAACGTTGAGGACCGATCCCATATCGACTATGCAGCCCAAAGTACTGTAGTCTGCTGCTGGCACTGTCCGTATCTGACCTGACGACCTGTATACTGCCGCGCGAGAGTCATCGAAACTTCTACACTAACCTACATGCCAGGCAGTCCAGCTTGGTGCTATTCCGGAATGAAAACCAAGCAAGCAAGCAACAAACATGGGGAAAGGTAAAGAGGTGGAGTAGCAAACGGGGTAAACTTAGAACAAGAAAGAAAGAAGTAAAACAAAAAGTAGGGAGACCTAAGGAAAAGTAGAACAATAGCAGGAGGTAGGGGTGGGGGTAATTCGGGGGGAAAAACCCGAAGGAAAGCGTAAGGGGAAGAGAAAGTACTAAAAATAAATAAGGTTAAGAAAAATGTAAAAAAAAAAATTTAAAAAAAAAGGAACGGGGGAGGGGGAGGGGGCAAGTGAAGGTAGGGGAAAAAAAAGATAGGCGAAAGCAATAGATGATGGGGAAAAAGCAGAAAAAGCATGGATAAGTTTTTTAAGGCGATGAAAAGATATACGCAAACTGGGGAAAAAAAGTATGGAAAACTAACAAACGCCCAGGCGCCTGAAACTCAACCTGCCACGAGCAAACGAAACTGAAGATTGGGAGAAACTGGATGCAAAAATCGTCCAAAGACTCGATGCACTGATAGGGAAAAGCACCCTGGAACACAAACTAGCCACATATGGGGACATTGTGTATGCCACATGTAGAGACGCCTATGGAGCAAAACTACCCAAAGAGAAAACACCTCCAAAGAAATCCAGACGCCAAGAAAAGATGGACAAGATCAGGGTCCAAAAGAAAAACCTCAAGATGCAAATGAAGACCGCACTGCCAGCTGAAAAACAAGGCTTGGAAAAACTGTGGAAAGACCTGAAAGAAAAACACAGCGCCCTCAGCAAAGCGGAATCTGCGAGGAAGAGGAAGAGCAAAAAGAAGAAGACACAAGAGCGCTTCTTCAGAGACCCCTTCCAGTTTGCCAGAACACTGTTTGAGCAGCCAAAATCTGGGACCCTAAGTGTGGACAAAGGAGTTCTTGAGCAGCATCTGAGGAAAACATACTCTGACCCACAGAGCAAAGCACCACTCGACATTCAAGGTCTGGTGTGGCCAACCAACCCTGAGGAACAGTTCAATGGCAAGCCTCCAACGTTGGCGGAAATCAAGAAGGTGGTCGACAAAGCCAGAGCCAAATCATCACCAGGGCCAAACGGAATACCTTACCAGCTTTACAAGAAATGTCCCAAGGCGCTGGAGTGGCTCCACAGGCTGCTGCGATCGGCTTGGAGAAACCAGAAGATCAGCGGCCAGTGGATGACGGCAGATGGTGTGTACATCCCCAAAGAGCAAAACTCAAGTGACATCAGCCAGTTCAGGCCAATATCACTACTGAACGTCGAAGGGAAAATCTTCTTCTCTGTCATGGCAGCAAGGCTGACCAAGTACCTGATGGAAAACAAGTACTTGGATGTGTCAGTCCAGAAAGGTGGCATCCCAGGCGTGGCTGGCTGTGTAGAACACGCCACAATGATCTGGGACGCAATCCAAAAAGCAAAAACAGAAAAGAGATACCTGGACGTAGTGTGGCTTGATCTGGCAAACGCATACGGATCTGTGCCCCATGAGATGATACAGTTGGCTCTTGAGATGTACCATGTGCCAAAGAACATCCGCGACATGCTCAAGAAGTACTTCAATGGCTTCTCAATGCGGTTCTCTACCAAGGAGTACACAACAGACTGGATCAACTTGGAAGTGGGTATTGCAATGGGCTGTGCAATTTCCCCAGTACTGCTCGTGCTGGCAATGGAACTCATCTTGAAAGCAGCAACAAACAACGCGAGACAAACAGACCTTGGCGATGGATACAAGATGCCTCCTCTCAAGGCCTTCATGGATGACACTACAGTGATTTCATCCAGAGAAGACGAGACACGTCATGTGCTGGAGAGGCTGGACGACATAGTTGCCTCATCCAGAATGAAGTTCAAGCCAAAGAAATCACGGAGTCTCTCACTGAGGAAAGGAAAAGTGGCCGGATCTGTGGTCTTCAGTGTTGCCAACCAGGCCATTCCAACAGTCACAGAAGAACCAGTCAAGAGCCTTGGAAGATGGTATGATGATACGCTGAAAGACACACAAAGAGCAAAAGAAACCAAGCAGATGGCGGAGGAAGGCTTGGAGACCATTGACCAGTGTGGGCTCCCTGGCAAATACAAGGTCTGGAGTCTGCAGTTCATGCTGATACCAAAGCTCCTATGGCCTCTGATGATATACGACATCTGCACCAGCATAGTGGAGGCAATGGAAGCCAAAATCAACAAGTTCACAAGGAAATGGCTTGGTGTCCCACCCTGTCTGACTGACATAGCGCTGTACTGTCGCCAAGCAAAGCTGAAACTGCCACTGAAATCCATCCTGGAGGAATACAAAGCAGGGAAGATCAGACTTCAAAGCATGCTGGAGGACTCAGGAGACAAGGTGGTAGAAGCAATCACGCCCCAGCTGAAGACAGGCAGAAAATGGAAAGTTCAAGAGGCGATGGATTCTGCAAAAGAAAGTCTCAAGATCAGAGAAATAACAGGACACACACAGACCAACAGACAAGGACTGGGGGTGACCAAAACTGAATGGTGGTCAAAGGCCAAAGGAAAAGCCAAAAGAGACATGATGATTCAGGAGATGAGAAAAGAAGAAGACCAAAAAAGACTCCAAAAAGCAGTCCAGCAGAGCCAGCAAGGGCAATGGACAACGTGGGAGAATGCACTCCAAAGAAGTCTCACTTGGAATGACATTTGGCACATGGCCCCTCTCAGGATCAGCTTCATTCTCAGATCTGCATATGACCTTCTGCCCTCAAATGCAAACCTGGTGAAGTGGGGGAAAACAGACGATCCTGCATGCCCCCTCTGCCATGAAAAACAAACAGTGGAGCATGTCCTAAGCTCATGTAAAGTAGCCCTGGCTCAAGGAAGGTACACATGGAGGCACAACCAAGTGCTCAAAGAGATTGTACAAGTAGTCTGGGCTAGTACCAACACCACAAAAGGGAAAATCAGGACTCCAAAAGCACCCGCAACATTCTTCACGGCAGGAGGCAGCAAATCATGGCCAAGAACAACAGTGCCACTCGAAACATGCAGGCAGAGTCTGCTGGACGGGGCAGATGACTGGGAGTGCACTGCAGACCTCCCAGAATGGAAGAGTCACCCAGAGATCATCAGCAAGAGTGGCATGAGACCAGACATAGTAGTCCACTCTAAGTCAACCAAGCAGCTGATCATGATCGAGCTCACGGTGCCATATGAGAACAGAATGGAGGCAGCTCAAATCTACAAGACTGAAAAGTATGCTGATCTGGCAAACAGCCTGAGGAGAGAAGGCTATCAGGTCAAAGTCCTCACTGCAGAAATTGGAGCTAGGGGGTTTGTAGGAACGTCTGCATACAGCCTCATGAAACAGCTCTCAGTTGCAGGGAAGGAAAAAACCAGAGCCCTGAAAGCAATGGCAGAAGCGGCAGAGGGGTGTTCAAGCTGGATCTGGTCAAGGAGGAACAAAAGTGAACTTCATAAGGCTTAATTTCCCTACAAATATCAGGTGTCCCTGTGGCTCAGTGGTTAAAGCGCGAGTCATTAAGTGGAAAATGAGCATGTCCAGAGGGTCATGGGTTCGAATCCCAGCCATGGCTCGTCCCAAGATGGGAAAAAAAAAGGGGGGCAGCAGAGGGACATCCGGAGTCATGAACCGGGTGTGGCCCAACCCCCCTGGAGTGTCAGGAGATAAGGGCCGAAACACTTGCTTGAAGGGGGCTTCTCTTCTGAGGACTCTCTGCTGCCACGCTCTCCACGAGTTTCTTTCTACTCTACTTAGGGCCAATTACCGATCGGGCTGTGTCCGCCACCTACATCAACAGAAAAGCAGAAAAAAGGGGAGAGAGAGAGAGAGAGAGAGAGGGCAGAAAAAAAGAGAGAGAGAGAGAGAGAGAGAGAGAGAGAGAGAGAGAGAGAGAACCAGCATCTGTACTACGTGGAGGGCAAACCTTTCTCACATGTATCCCCGATAACTGGTGATGTTCTCTACGTCTGATCGGAGGCCGGTCACGGTGACATTCGTCACCAATTCAATCCTTTCACGTTCCAGACAACGGGTGACAAAGAGAGCATAAATCGCTATTCAGGCGTTGCGAGTTCGCGTAACGCTGTCATTCCTCAATGATGCTTGTCAAAACGCTGTCACTGCTACATTATACTCGTCAATTTCCTCGCCTATCGTCGATATTTTACGAGGTGGTTCTGGTGGAAGTACAGAGTGTCTGTCTCTGTCTCTCTCTCTGTCTCTGTCTGTCTGTCTGTCTCTCTCTCTCTCTCTCTCTCTCTCTCTCTCTCTTACACACACACAACACACACACACACACACACACACACACACACACACACACACACACACCGGGTAAGCGACAGACAGACAGTGAGACAGACAACAGACAGAGTGAGGGAGGGAGAGAGACAGACAGTGAAACAGACAGATGACTAGAAAGATAGGAGGAGAGGGAAAGGGCGTATACTGGGCTTCCTGGATTAGTATGTGTGCTCATACTCTGTGTGTGTGTGTGTGTGTGTGTGTGTGTGTGTGTGTGTGTGTGTGTGTGTGTGTTGTGTATGCGAGTCTGTGCGTGCGTTGTGTATGTGTGTGTCTGTGTGTGTGTGTGTGTGTGTGTGTGTGTGTGTGTGTGTGTGTGTGTGTGTGTGTGTGTGTGTGCGTGCGTGTGTGCGAGTGTGAACACTCAGAGAGCCAAAATGTGGTCTGACGACGAAAAGTATACATTTGGACAATCAAGGAAAGACTGTCGAGCGTGTTGCGGTGCTGAACGTACAACTGAGGGTGGTTCCCACCTTTTCCTTTCAACTAGCCTGAAATCTTGTGAGAGAAGTTCCAGAAAGTTAAGTTATAAGACATGTGGTGTCGGTTTAAGCTTTTAAATGACCAGTGCATCAATATCACATACGAAACATGCACAACATCGTAACAGGAAACCTTAAACTTGTAAAGCAAGAAACAAGCACCAAAACTTTTTTTTAAGTCTGATGGATTTGACAGCCCGTTGAACGCGCGCGCGCGCGCGGCTGGGGCGTGTGTGTGTGTGTGTGTGTGTGTGTGTGTGTGTGTGTGTGGATCACAGCGGAAAAACAAGATAAAAAGTTGTAACTTTTTTCCCAGCATTTCGGTAATATTGCCTTCCGTAGAGAAACTTGATTTCTTTCTGATCAAAGCGCAGATTACACTGATACCCGACTACTACAAGGGCAATCATTAAGTATTGCTCACTTACATCCAAAAACATCGTAAGGATTGACAAAAAATTCCCCCCCCCCTCCTCCCAATATAAACACACAAATAGACAGATACATAGACAGATAGATCAATAGATCGATAGATCAATAGATCGATAGATCGTAGATAGGTAGATAGATATCCAAAGAGAGAGAGAGAGAGAGAGAGAGAGAGAGAGAGAGAAATCACTGGATCAGAATTCGCTGTGGGCACTTGTTGCAGCCTCCCAAAAAGAAGTGTAAACACAACTGGATAATACATACCTATCAAAGCCAGACAAACAGTCATTGTGAGCATTCTGTTACAATGGAATAGTTTGAACCCTCGCATGCTGTGGAGGTCCCCTTTTACCAGGTAACACCTCTTTTTTCTGAGAGTTACTGTTTTCACGCTATGTCCGTATTCTCAGCAAAATTTGGAGGCATACGTGCGTGCGTGCGTGCGCGCATGCGTGCGTGCGTGCATGTCCGGCGGTTTTCGTCGATTCTATTCTCTTTTCGTGACAATCGATCGAGAAACAAAGAATTTCCCTTCAACCTGACATGACGGCGTGGGGTGACAGAGTCAAATGGGGGAAAGGAAGGAAGGAAGGAGCTTCTGGGAAGGGAGTAAAGGTGGGTAGTGGGTTGGCAGGCTGGGCTCGTTTTCGCTATGTCAGTGACAGTCTTTTGGGGTTGAACCATTTTCTTGAACGAGGTTTAGCAGATCGGATTCGGCAAGGTGACGAGGGGGGGGGGGGGGGGGGGGGTGAGGGGGGGTGGAGTGCAAGGGATGATGTGGGGCGGGGGAAGGGGGGGGAGAAAAGAAGAGAGGACGGAGGAAGGGGGTTGGGGGGGATCTGAGCCCCTTCAGTGCCAATTTAGTAAAAGCCTACTGTCGACCGCAAAGTGACACTTCATCTGGACTGATGCTATGACTCCCTTCCCCTCCCTCTCTCTTCAGATGTTCCTCCTTCTTTTTCTCTCACCTGCTGCCTCTCTTCCTGCGCGCCGAAGGGATGTGGATGATGCTGGCGTCCTGAGGGCCAGGGTGGGACGGGGAGGGATACACGACGGAGGGCGACCCCGCCCTCCCCCCGTCCCCACGACTGTCCAGCAGACCCAGGCGGCTGAGGAGGTTGGCCCGTGGACTGGACCCCACCACCTCCAGGTTGATCATGATGACCTCGCACCACCACCACCACACCACCACCACCACCACCACCACCCCCTCGGGGGGCCAAGACAACTTCTAAGCGCTTGCTGCGGTGGGTGTCCTTTTTTGCTGGGTTGAAGTGCTGAAGCCAGTCCACCCACCAGAGTTCAAAGACCTCACTCGGCTGTTAACATACGTTGTGAACGCCCACCATTGTCGTGTGTGGGGGAAGCTGATACAGAGAGATACGAGAGTATGCGGTTGATCAATCCCCAGACTTCAGGTTATGGGCTCGATGCCGTCCTTCCAAAGCTTTGAGGAGCTCAAACAGGGTGTAGGGTTGTACGTTAAAACTTTGCCTCCTACCTCTCTTCTCTCTCTTCTCAGACAGACGCGGGCAACCACACGCCCAGGTCGAGTTGAAATGTCGGGTAACAATTAATATATAATTACTGTTTACGGTTACTCACATGGTTACCGAATGACAGACCAGATCAAAACAAAGAAGGAGGGGAGGGGATGGGGGTAAAAAAAAAAAAAAAAACAGAAAAAAGCTTTCCTCCTCCGATACGAAATGTGCACTCGATTGATCGTTTCACACTACCGACGAAGAAATGGCGCACTGGAGCAGGTCTCCGCACCAACTTGACATTTTATTCAATAACCGCCGATTACACGGGTGTGGACGTCGCGTCTCCAGCTCTTGTGCGACACCAGCGCCTGGAAGTCGCCACTTGGTGCTGTGGCACTAACACTGCACAAGCATTGCACAGACGTGTCTCCTGTCTCGCTACCTTTGTTTTGTAGTCCCTGCACGTCCGCTTCACCCTGCCCCATAATCAGGTTACATTCCACATTGTGATCAGTCAAACTCAACTGAAAGTCTGTGCCGTTTTCGTCTGCCAGTTGTGTAACCAGAGCTCCGTCGGTTGGTAATAAGACCCACCCAAAGAGTCTCGATCAATCCCTATCAGTCTCAGCTCTGAGGACGCACGCGCTCGGGATACAGCGCGGTCTCATCGCAGCCGAAAGACAAGAACATTCTCCGTCGTTCCGTTTTCGGCGGCGTCCCTGCTTCCAGCAGCCCCCCAAATTGATTTTTGTGCTGTTGTGCTGGAGGAGTACAGCGGAGGCTCAGGGTCCGTCCTCCTCTGACAGCCAGCCAGACTTGGTGAGCAAACACTACCACCACACACAGCCGCGCAGGAGCTCCAGGTAGAGAGACATAAATCCCCGTCACACCTATCTCCCCACCGTTGAAATCTACACGACGCCAAGCGGTCGCTGTCACGGTCTATTCAAGCCATTAGCACTCCCAAGAGAAACGACCCAGAGAGAGGGGGTGGGGTGGGGGGAGGGGGTGAAGTAGTAGTAGTCGCAGCGGCCCAGAACGAAAAGGGTGGAAGGTTGGTTCTTCACTCCTTTTTTTTTTTTTCTTTTTTTTTTCAACCCCCCTTTTCACAGCTGGGCCGGTCGATCTCCACTGCATTTACTTTGCGCCACGAACACAAAGCTCTGGGATTTCTGTCAAAGAAGCGATTCACACCTCGGTGCCAGAGGAAAACTCGCATTATTACCGCCACAAAGCAGCAAGGTAGGTTAGACAGCTACAGCGCTGACAGCTGCAGTTTTTGTTTGTTTGTTTGTTTGTTTTGTTCTTTTTTCATTCTGTCAAAGAAAAGCCCTCGCCTGGAGGAAAGAAAAAAAAACAATAACAAAACAACAACAAAACCTGTGGCACTGCCCTGCTAGAGGAGCACAATGACAACACTACTCGATTCACACATATGCCCCAAACCAGGAGGCCATTAGAAAAGAAAAAAAAAGAAAGAAAGAAAGAGAGAAAGAAAGAATGAATGAAAGAAAGAAAGAAAGAAGAGAAAGAAAGAAAGAAAAACAAAAGGCAAAAAAAAGGGGGCGGGCGAGACAAAGAAGTCAATGCACGCTTGCATGTATCCAGCAGCAAAGCACTGTACTGTTGTTTCACCACCCACCCAGCCCTGGAGACACACACACACACACACACACACACACACACACACACACACACACACACACACACACACACCACGGCAGGCAATAAACGGACGCTGCAACCGATCGGCTTTCCCAGTGGAGCGCCGGGGCCAAAGTCAGTCGGGTTGATCGAATATAACCTCCACCACCAACTACCACTACGGGTGCCACGCGGCTTGCTTTTTCCTTTTTTTTTTCCTCTCTTTTTTCTTTTTCCTTTTTTTTTTTTTTTTCCCCTCTGTGCGGTGCCTTCTGGCTACCTGCCTTCCTGAAAAGCCTCTCCGCTGAAAGCCTTCTCTCGCTCGCCTGCCTTTGTTTTCCACTTCAATTAGCGCATTGACACATTCCTTGCCCGCCTTCATCCTGCTGCCAGGGCTACGACTGTACCAGGGACAAAAGGAGGGCTGATCTCCGGGGCCTACTGATATACACACAGCTAGCACGCCCCCTCCCCCTCCCCGTCCAGACCGACACCATCCCGGGGATTCGAACCCTAGATCCCAGCTCAGCCCCCACAGTCACTCAGGATTTGACTGCTGGTCTTGTGCGTGTGTGTGTGTGTGCGTGTGTGTGTGTGTGTGTGTGTGTGTGTGTGTGTGTGGGGTGTGTGTGTGTGGTGTGTTGGGGTGTGTGTGTGTGTGTGGTGTGTGTGTGTGTGTGTGTGTGTGTGTGTGTGTGTGTTGTGTGTGTGTGTTGTGTGTGTGTGGTGTGTGTGTGTGTGTGTGTGTGTGTGTGAGTGTGTGCACGCCGCGTGTGCGTGGTGGTCATGGTGTGTGTGTATGTGATGTGTGTGTGTATGTGTGCGTGTGCGTGCGTGGTGTGGTGTGTGTGTTGTGTTGTGCGGCGCGCGCGCGCCGTGCGCGCGTGTGTGTGTAGAAAAGAGAGACAGATGAGAGAGAGTTGGAAAGACAGAGAGGGGACAGGGGGAGCTAGGAAAAAAAATGTAGCATACACTGTCGTAGCGTGCCTACCTGTAGTGTGGT
>CM065715.1:88796847-88801847 GCA_033310375.1 Conus canariensis
ATAACGAATCTCGGAGTCGACCATCCCCAAGAGACACAGACACCCGCAGTGCTGGTCAGAAGTTTTGAGCAACACTCCTAGACACGCATCCATTCAGAGGATGAAAATCGAACGTGCGGTCCATGTCTTCTCACCTGAACTCATGGCAAACTCAGCTCCCGATAGGAGCTGATCGGGGCAGAAAAATCCCACAGATAAATAGCTCTAGTGGGAATCGAACCCACAGCCTCCAGCCGGGAGTCCGCGAACGCTAACTACTTCGCCATGATACAGCTGGTCAGACTGCCTTTCTAGTTATTCCTGCACCCTCATCTGCAATTACTCTCACCTCCTAGTGAAAGTAAGAGATTTGGTTGGCCCAAATCAACTCCAGTTCTGATCAAACTGGTGAAAGGTACGATCTGAATCGCCAGCATCACTGAAACCCTGACTGACAGCAGGTGAAGGGTGGATCCCAATTATTCTGATCTCCCGGGTCAACATGGGCACAGATCAGTTAGACCGTCAACCCTTTTCAGACATACAGATATGTAAGACAAATCTGTCTGTCTGTCTGTCTGTCTGTCTGTCTGTCTATCTATCTATCTATATCCTATACGGCCAAGCAACTATTTAATGTCACAAATAGTCTCCTAGGCAAAGTCAGCTACTCCCCCCTTCCCACCATCTTCCAAACTCAAGAGCTCCCTCAGAAATTCTTAGAGTTTTTCAATGGAAAAATTGACACTATCCGTGAAAAGCTAGATTCTACTGCACCTGTACATCCTCTGAATGACAAAGTTTACTGTGGACCTCCTTTGGCTTGTTTTAGTCCTGTTAGTCAAGACTATGTCAAAAAACTTTGTTTGCGATGCAGCCCTAAATCATGTGAACTTGATGCCATTCCAACTAACTTGCTCTTTCAGTGCATTGATGATGTCCTACCCCATCTTACTCATGTTATCAATACCTCTTTGTCCTCTGGTCACGTTCCTGAAATCTTCCGGTCCGAGTGGTACGTCCATTGATCAAGAAACCTTCATTAGATAAAAATGTTTTAAAGAATTATCGGCCTGTATCAAATTTATCATTTCTATCAAAATTATTGGAGAAGATCGTTTTGGAACAAATTCTAGAACATCTGAAAAGAATCACCTTTTGAATCCTCATCAATCTGCTTACAGACAAGGCCATAGTTGTGAGACAGCACTCCTCCGTATAGTCAATGACCTCCTCTGCGGGCTTGACGATGGGAATGTTTCCTTATTAGCGATGTTAGACCTCTCTGCAGCATTTGACACGATCGATCATAATATTTTGTTCTCACGGCTTCAAACTTCCTTTGGATTCAAAGACACAGCTCTCGACTGGATTATCTCTTACTTGACTGGACGGACTCAGACAGTGTGTGTACAGGGAAGATACTCAGACAGTTCTCCTCTTAGGTACGGTGTGCCTCAGGGTTCTGTACTTGGGCCAGTCCTTTTTGTGCTGTATGCTAGTCCTGTGTCTGACGTCATCAGTGGTCACGCCATGTCGCATGAAAGCTTTGCTGACGATACTCAGCTTCATCAGTCGGCTCCCATTGCTGAAACTGACTCACTGATTTCTCGGACGCGGGGCTGCATTGCAGACCTGAAGGACTGGATGACAACCAACAAACTACAACTAAACGACGACAAGACGGAACTCATGCTCGTGACAAAACAGCCTAACCATCCTTCTCTGCCTTCAACTGTCACTATCAATGACTGTGCTGTCTCTGTCTCCACCTCTGTCCGCAGTCTAGGGGTCATACTTGACCAATCCCTCTCCTTTGAGAAACAGGTTTCAAATATTTGCAAGATTGCCTATTTAGAACTAAGAAGAATCAGCTCTGTACGTCACCTTCTCTCTACAGATGCTACAAAAACTCTCATTTGTGCATTTGTCTTATCTAGAATAGATTACTGCAAGTCACTTTTGGCCGGCCTTCCAAAATACCTGATTGAAAGATTACAGCGAATCCAAAATCATGCAGCCCGAGTCGTCTGTAGAGCAAGAAAACATGCTCACATTTCGCCTCTCCTCCACTCTCTTCACTGGCTATCTGTCTCAAACCGTATCTCGTACAAAATCTCAACTCTCACTTTCTCTGCTCTCTTTGAAAATGGACCTTCTTATCTCTCAGATCTCCTTAAAATCTATACCCCCTCTCGACAACTACGCTCCTGTGCTGACGACGGCCTTCTGCGAATGACTCGCTTCAGGACTACTACTGGTGAAAGATCTTTCTCTTTTCAAGCTCCAGCGACGTGGAACAGACTGCCAGACTGTCTCAGACATTCAGATTCTATCTCTTCTTTCAAGTCTAAACTTAAAACCCATCTATTTTCTCATAATTAGTCAATGCTGTGGGGAGAGGGGGGGGGGGGGTACAACCTAACTCACAGCCGTCTGGGCCTTTTCAAATGTAGCGTTTTGTGTATGTTCTCTATTATATGTATTCG
Source organism: Conus canariensis (assembly GCA_033310375.1). Taxonomy (NCBI): domain Eukaryota; kingdom Metazoa; phylum Mollusca; class Gastropoda; order Neogastropoda; family Conidae; genus Conus; species Conus canariensis. The sequence goes on from CM065715.1 coordinate 88,799,316, forward strand.
TTGTATGATTGAACGTTATAGGATTAAGTTTTTGTAGTGATATTTGAAGAATAAGTGAATGTCACATTGGTAGGTTTAGGATTTGTTAGTTATTGTAGTAATAGTATTTGTAGTTGGGTGTAAGGTGTATTATTGTATATGAGAAGGGTGAATGTAGTATGACTTTGTAAAGTGCTTAGAGAAATTCGTTTGATTAAGCGCTATATAAGAAATCATTATTATTATTATTATTATCCTTCCGTTCTGGGACTCTCGGAGAGTAGGAGACCACGGCCGAGAATTTGCCCACACTTGATTAATCATTTCATGTAATGCTGAGATGGACATCCCAAAACCAAACCCAATGCCTATGGCTAAAGATGACGCCATTACACACGGCTTAAGACAGCGTCGTTATACATGGATGCAGACAGAGGCAACAGGCATGACTGAAGACACTGTCGTTACCCATGGCCGAAGGCAGTGTTGTTACACTTGACTGAAAACAGCACTGTTACTCCAGGCTGAAGACAAAATCGTTACACATGGCTGAATGCAGTATGGTTACACACGGCTAAAAATGTGTTCTTACGCACGGCTGCAGACAGTGTTGTTACACATGACTTAAAACAGTATCACTACAGAAGGCTGAAGACAGTGTCACTGCACGTAGTGGAAACCAGTGTCATTTCAGTTAGCTGAAAACCGTGTTGTTATACACTCTTAAGACAGTGTTGTTATACACTCTTAAGACAGTGTTGTTACACATGGAGTGAAGGCAGTGTTGTTACACATGGGGTGAAGACAGTGTTGTTACACATGGGGGTGAAGACAGTGTTGTTACACATGGGGTAAAGACAGTGTTGTTACACATGGCTGAAGACCGTGTTGTTACACATGGGATGAAGACAGTGCTGTTACACATGGCGTGAAGACAGTGTTGTTACACATGGGCTGAAGACTGTGTTGTTACACATGGGATGAAGACAGTGTTGTTACACATGGCTGAAGACCGTGTTGTTACACATGGGATGAAGACAGTGCTGTTACACATGGGGTGAAGACAGTGTTGTTATACATGGGGTGAAGACAGAGTTGTTACACATGGCTGAAGACAGTGTTGTTACACATGGGGTGAAGACAGTGTTGTCACACATGGGGTGAAGACAGTGTTGTTACACATGGCTGAAGACAGTGTTGTTACACATATGTGAAGACAATCTTGTTGCAGTTGACCACAATGATGTTGGTAGCATGGTGATCATGATAATGATGAATGATGAGATGCAACATAGAATCAGACCTGACCCATCTTTATGATCGCCATGCGACACAATACCTTAAAAAGCACATAAAAACCAATGTTTTTAGTTGTTGTTTTTTTTTTTTTTAAAGAAGCAAACACTGAGTTTATTAAACAAGTGGTTGCAACTGACTCGAAATGAAACATGTGTCCCAAGTTTCAACCTCAAAGTGAGTACAGTTGTTCGTCTGGGACAGACATTCCTCAGCGGTCTGTGGGTGAATTCATTATCTACTGGAGTGGGAAGCTGAGACTATTGAAGGCAGACTTTTGAGACAAATACACACATTATATATTCTAAAAGTATTCAAACAACAAAGGATGTTCTTGCTTGATACTTCCCTATGGAAAATTTTGTATCATCAGTAAAAGATCTGCTACAAAATTGGGGGTGGGGTGGGGTTGGCACTTCAGAAAGTATTATTCACCTCTACAGATAACAAACTAAAACATTGATATGACTTTTGAAACAAAAGATTAATGATCATGCTCATCACGATATAATCCAGTGAACATGCCTGTTTGATAACAGAACTGATAAAATGAATATTCATGCACACCTTCATACAAATCATGGCCGCTGAGTACATCAGCACTAAAATTTTCACGTTCAGTTTAAGTTTTGTTAAGCATGTGTCACCACACACGAACTAGTCCTTTTCACTCTATACGACATCTGCTTAAATTATGAGGCCACATTGTAACAGGGCTTACAGCTAAATGAATAAATAAGTAAACAGCAAAGAAGTTGACATGCGGGGCTTATGAGCAGGACTTAAGATATGCCTGACCTACACATTAAGCCAACATACCGGTCAGGTCTTTTCTTCACGCATGACTTGACAGGTTAATATACTTCCTGGACATGAACTTTGTTTCTTGACAGCCTATTTCTCCATGAACTCTAGATTTTTCTTAAGCTTGATATAGTGTAGTGTGAATGTTTATGACAGAAGGCGCATTTGGGAACTCTGAATGTATTTGATTAAAATTTGATTTTGGGAAAAAAAAATTCTTCAAAAAAAAAAAAAAAAAAAAATCACATTTGGGATATGACAATATTCAGAAGTTGAAACATCTTCAAAATGGTCTCTATCTATATACATACTTGTTTGTGACATATATGTTGTCATATGCGGCTGTGTGAAATATATAGGCCTACTGTATTGCATGTTCCGGAGGGTCTAAGACCCAATATATATCTAGAGTAAGATTTAAGACTGGTTTAACTTTGTAAAAAAAATTTTTTT
>CM065715.1:88806847-88884347 GCA_033310375.1 Conus canariensis
CAGGAACGAACTAAGTAGATGATCGGTCAGGTGCAGAAAACAATTTTTTTCTATTGTTCTGGTAATCTGCGCATGCGCGGCTCTTTCATCAACTTCCATGTGTGCATTGTTTGAATCCAGAATGGCTACGAACCCCCTTGCAGCTAAAAAGGCTCGAGTTGGTAGTGGGCGACACCTCAAAGAGTGTGTGTGTGTGTGTGTGTGTGTGTGTGTGTGGTGTGTGTTGTGTGTGTTTTGTGTGTGTGTGTGTGTGTGAAGAAGTTCTGCCCGATACTGAGTATCACATTGTGTTCACAGCAATTTTTGTTTATGTTTTTGCGTTTTCCGTAATGTATACGGTTTTGGGGCTCAGAATAAGGGAAAAAGTACTTTTCAATATGGGAAGTTGTAAAATGAGGAAAATTGGGTTGACACCTATGTGTCCTAGAGGCACTTTTTGGAATACCTAAATCAAGAAATATATCTTCGGAGACAATAGCAAAATCAACCATTTGATTCTTATTGCAAAAATGTGTATATACTATAAGTATACAAAAAGACAAACTCTAAAGCACCATTGTCTATTATTTTTGAAAACCAGCTTACCATTCGTAAACTTTAATTAAACATACATGTATACATACACAATTAAGCTTTGCAAGCTTTCAGACATGCATGAACACCCATAAGAGCTAACAACCAATTAAACACAAATGCACATGGAACACAGGTGAACACATACACACATACACATACACATACACACACACACACACACATGCACACACACACACACACAACACACCACACACACACACATACAGATTCAATATTTTGATAATCAGCAAATGCTAGCATTTCTGGGACAATCATCAATACTTTCTGCCATTAAAAAGCACCTTTGTGACACTAGTTTTGTGTGTGTGTGTTGTGTTTGTTTTTTTTTTTGTTCAAACTGCTCCAAACTTAAAACAAGTACCACACTGAAAACAAAGACATGTATATGGCCTTATACATCCTTAGCCATAATAATCAGTATTCCATGCTGTGCAGAGGTGTCGAAAACTATCTTGATGACTGGGCTCACTGTCTTTACAACATGACATAAAGCAGAAATCTATTTTGTTTCTGTGTTCCCCAGCCCTTTACCAAAACTGCAGGATAGTGCCAGGCGCCATAGTGCAGTGGTTAGCATTGCAGATTTCCAGATGGGAGGTCATGAGTTTGATTCCCATCAGACCCATAAATTTATATTTGTGTAGTGTTTAGGCCCATAGTCGGCCCCTTCTCAGAGTTAAGTTTCATACATGGGCTCAACTGGGAAGACAAGAGCCACACAGTCAAACTTTATCTATCCAAATTCAAATGGATGTGACTCTGCATGTTGCTCAAGTTGCCTGCAGGTGCCTGTATCATTTGTGCCTGGATGATATTAGGACAAGCTATACTGGTAAGTGTAGAGTACAGTCCAGTCTTGCAGTCAGACTAGAATGGAACTTCAAAGCATCGTTTTCATCATCCACATACTCAGTGAACTGTCAAAAGTCTCAAATTCTATGGTCCTTCAAATTAATCTGTATGTCTATTCCTTGGTGGGTATCATCATCCACATACTCAATAAACTGTCAAAAGTCTCAAATTCTATGGTCCTTCAAATTAATCTCTATGTCTATTCCTTGGTGGGTTCATGTCAAGATGGTCTGCGAGTTCATGGGGACTGGCATTGAACAAGTGTCATTCGCACCTTCCACAGGGGAACTCTCACTCATGCTGGCTTCATGACTTTGCAATTACTGTCATCAGTAGGAAGCTTAAAAGGTGGCTTCCTGTGTATGACGGATCAGAACTGGCAGTACTGAACACCACCAGTGACTCAGCAGCAGTGCAGCATTTCAGCTTACGAGTTGCCTCATGATGATTTGACATTCAGCCTCCCGAGTCCTGTGGATTGCCAGTCACAGGGCTGCAATAGGATACAGAGAGCTGGAATGAGCGACGTGGGGTAACGCCACTGAAGTAGCACAGAATATCAGACCAAACAAAACCAAAACTGGAAGATGGTGAAAACATGCAATCAGTAAGAACATAGTGCAATACAACAAAACAATTTCAAGCTCTTCTAGCTGTTGGAGGGCCGGTATTCTGACAGACTTTTGCGTCAGTTAGATAGCTTTATTGTCTTTTACGCACCAATCTGAGGACAAAACATCGGCCATTTTCTCTACCATGTGAGAAAGCCTAATACTCGAGTGTACTCTCACCAATGTCTTGCCCTGTTAGCTATAAGAATGTACTAACCCACAATCCTAAAAACTTGCAAGATTAAAGTCCCGTAGCCTAATATTTATATGGCTGTAAGGGCAGTGAACTTGTCAGCAGTTCATTGGGACATGGGATGACAAAGGCTGGGGACCATCCCTCTCCTTCCACCACCTTCAATGCTTCCCTGAACTGGTTCAGGCTGACATTTATTGCTCACTGGACAGAGAGAGTTTTCAAAATACATGAGGCAATCTAACTCCTTTTTTCAGCTATGGGAATGAAAAGCTGTCAGATATATTTACTGAACCTGACCATGAAACCTCGAGCAGCATGGAATTGAAGTGTGTCAGTCCCTTAATGATTTGATGGGATCTGGTTGGGTGCTCTTATCAGATCACTCTCCAAAGCCAGTCATGAGGACTGAAACAAAATAATATTAAAACATCCTGTGATGGTATTGGTATGCTCGCTACACATTGAACAGATCCCGGAAGTTTGAACAATAAATAGCACACTGCCAAAATTGTGTCTCGGTCTGTTACTTACGTTTCCGACGGAACTGTTTTTCGTACGTAACGACTCGTCATCGTGGTAGTTGTATTCGTTGCTCTCTGACGCTTTCTACGGTCGATTTGTCAAATTCTTCTCGTTTCATTTTCTGCTGTCGTACACAACCACAAAATGTTTCAGTTCCCGAAGCCAGTATAATAAGAAAAATATAACTGGCCAGCAATTAGTAAGATTCTGAAAGCAGAATTCGGATTTCTTCAAATTATCATGTGCTACACATTAGACTAGCAGTTTATCCTCGTTACACCACAAGGGGACCGTCCCTCAAAGTTTTTGACTTCAATCATGAGGCTGGAAATAATCTATGAAAGTTATGCAGAACAATACACTATGACATGCGTTATCACTGTGTAAATCCATCGCTTCTGGATCCATAGAACAAGACAATAATTCGCCGTTCCACACGAAAGAACAAACCAAAACAAAAATAAATGGACTCCACTTTCGATCCCACATCTCCTGTTCAGTTCACACGAGCATGCGCACGGTAGATATTGCCGCTTATGACATGAAAAATGATAGAAGCCATTGCTTAGCAACAAGTGTTATGAAACGTCTGAGAAGAAGTAAGCAGTTCAGTGACGCTAAAGATATACACATTATTGAAATCCACAGAGAGTCTGAAAGATTAATACCGCATGTCGCCTCGAAAAGAGCCGGCAGACCAACTAAGAAAGGGGGAAAAAAAATTAATCATATCCAAGGGAGGTCATCATCAATACTCACTGTAGTACATTGTTGTATTACCAGTAACCGCCCTTCTTTAGACAGTGTCTGCTTTGTTTTAGGGTTTTCTCTGTTCTTTGTTCTGCTTCTCTTTCTTCTGATATCAACAGCAACAACAACACTTACAATAATAATAATGAATAATAAATGTCTTTTTGAGGATTTTCAGAAGATTAAAAAAAACAACAACAACAAGATGCAAAGCATATAAAAGTACTCCCAGTTTGTCTTGAATACGCGTGAGATATTCCATAAAAAGGAAAACCCGTTTTGGGCCGTTATAGCCATTAGTAACGGCTATTCTGGTAAACATCGGCCATCATCTGTGACCCATAATGAACATACCTACACATTTTCAGAAAGAACGGCCAAGTACTTTCTGAGATATTCCATAAAGAAGAAAAACCGTTATGGGCCGTTATAGCCGTTAGTAACAGATATAACGGTAAAACAAAACATCGGGCATCATCCGTGACCATAATGAACATACCTACAAATTTTCAGAAAGATCGGCCACGTACTTTCTTGAGATATTCCATAAAAAAACAAAAGCCGTTATTGGCCGTTATAGCCGTTAGTAAAAGATATAACGGTAAAATAAAACAACAGGCATCATCCATGATCAATAATGAACATACCTACAAATTTTCAGAAAGATCGGCCAAGTACTTTCTGAGATATTCCATAAAGAAGAAAAACCGTTATGGGCCGTTATAGCCGTCAGTAACAGATATAACGGTAAAATAAAACATCGGGCATCATCTGTGACCCATAGTGAAGATACATACACATTTTCAGAAAGATCGACCAAGTATTTTCTGAGATATTCCATAAAGAAGAAAAACCGTTTTGGGCCGTTATAGCCGTTACTAACAGATATAACGGTAAAATAAAACATCGGGCATCATCCGTGACCCATAATGAACATACCTACAAGTTTTCAGAAAGATCGGCCCAGCAGTTTTGTCTGCAGCGAGTGGAACACATTTTGACCACGTACGGACAGACACACACACACACACACACACACACACACACACACACAGAGCATTTCTTCGTTCCCATTGTAAAGTACTCCCTGTTCTAAAAGAACTGGGGTACAAGAAAACCATGTCCAACCTCAAATAAAAAAAGATGCGAAGCATATAAACGTACTCCCAGTTTTCCAAACCGCTTATAAATCGGCCAAGTGCTTTGTGAGATAAGAAATAAAGGCAAAATAACGGTTTTAACGGTTATTTAACCGATGTACACTTTTGAAACTGGTATTTTAGTCCTCACTGGGCTAAAGCCTGTGTACATACCAAATTTCATCCAAATCGGACAATATGTCAAGAATAACGGTTTTTAACGGTCAGATTTTGAAACACTACATGGAAGTGCCATTTGTGTGTGATAACCTTTCTATATACAAAATTTCATTAAAACCCACCAATATATAAAAAAAAAAAAAATAACGGCAAAATAACGGTTTAACGGTTATATAACCGATATACACTTTTGAAACTGGTATTTTAGTCCTCACTGGGCTAAAGCCTGTGTACATACCAAATTTCATCCAAATCGGACAATATGTCAAGAATAACGGTTTTTAACGGTCAAATTTTGAAACACTATATAGAAGTGCCATTTGTGTGTGATAACCTTTCTATATACCAAATTTCATTAAAAATCCACCGATATATAGGAAATAACGGCAGAATAACGGTTTTTAACGGTTGTTTAATCCATTTTCAGCATTACATCACTTACATATGGACTGAGGCTCCGATTTGTCACAAGATCATCCAAACCGCTTATAAATTGGCCAAGTACTTTCTGAGATATTCCATAAAGAAGAAAAAACCGTTACAGGCCGTTACAGCTGTTAGTAACGGCTATAGCGGTAAACTAAAACATCGGGCATCATCCGTGGCCCACAATGAACATACCTACAAATTTTCAGAAAGATCGGCCCAGTAGTTTTGTCTGGAGCGAGTGGAACACATTCTGACCACGGACACATAGACACACAGACAGGATTTCTTCGTTCCCATTCTAAAGTACTCCCTGTTCTATAAGAACTGGGAGTACAAAAAGGAAAACAGAACAAATATCTAGTTGCAAAGCAATTCAACGCCTTCCTCCTTGCGCTGAACCCTGTGAAGTGATCTGAAGCGATCAAAGCTAAGTGAATTTTCGTTGTTTTATTCGTTTATGTCTCACCCGATGAAGACCTAAGAGGTCGAAACGCGTTGTGTTTCGTCTTGTGACTCGTTTGTCCACGTTCTCTGGGCGGTTCGCTAACATTTATTTAAGATTTGTTTAGAACAAATATCGACAACGTTTCGGTCATAGACCTTCTTCAGGACGTGTGACATAAAAAGAAAAGAAAAACAAATAACTAGGTATAGGAAATGACGTATGAAAACATATACGTAAGCAGATGATGACGTGTTAAAGGTGTGTGTGTGTGTGTGTGTGTGTGTGTGTGTGTGTGTGTGTGTGCGCGCGCGCGCGCGCGCGGCGCCTACGTGATTGCGTGCGTGCCTGCTCACGCGTTCGCTGTAGTTGAATAGCAGCAGCAGCTGTCTATAGGTGGCAGTGGTAACAGCAGCAGCGACAACAACAATAGTAGTAGTAGTAGTAGTAGTAGTAGTAGTAGTGGTGGTGGTGGTGGTGGTTGGAGTAGTAGTAGTAGTAGTAGCAGCAGCAGCAGCAGCAGTAGTGGTAGTAGTAGCAGTAGTAGTAAGTAGTAGCAGAAGTAATAGTAGTAGTAGTAGTAGTAATTGTAGTAGCAGTAGTAGTTGTTGTTGTTGTAGCAGCAGCAGCAGTAGTGGTGGTGGTGGTGGTGGTGATGGTGGTAACAAACAGATGCAAAGGAAACTGACCATTCATACATCTAACATTAAGCGCGTTCAATCTATTTGTCTGCCTGCCTGCCTGTCTGTCTGCCTGTCTGTCTGTCTATCTGTTTTTTTGTATCTGTCTTTAATTTTTGCTGTTTATAAGCATCCACAGTTTCTATCGGATCTTCAAAATTGACGGGAAGGGCGGGGAGGGGGGGGGGGGGGGGGGGGGGGGTGCGAGAGATGAAAGGGAGGGGGTGGGAACAAGCAGTGTGTTCATGTTCAAGAAAGTTGTACATGCAAAACAAATGCTCCAAACATCTGAATGTGCGTAAATATGGCTCATTTATAGATAATACTGCGGACCTGATTTTGTTATACCGTCGTTAGACAAACAAAAGTACAACAACAAAAATAAAATAAGATGAAATAAAATAAAATGAAATAAAATAAGGTCTAGTTGCAAAGCGAGAGGACTGCAGGCGGAAATCTAAACAAATCTTAAATAAATGTTAGCGAACCGCCCAGAGAACGTGGACAAACGAGTCACAAGACGAAACACAACTAGTTTCGACCTCTTAGGTCTTCATCAGGTGAGACATTAACGAATAAAACAATGAAAATTCACTTAGCTTTGATCGCTTCAGATCACTTGGTAGGGTTCAGCGCAAGGAAGAAGGCGTTGAATGAGAACGAGGCTGTTGGAAGGGAAATAGTGAGCGAGTCAAAGTCGTAATGAAGATAATAATATTACTGATAGGAATACTAATAATGGTCAAAATACTGAGAAAAAAAAAAAAAAAAAAAAAGGGACAAGATTACTACCAATCTGTGTCAATAAGTATGGGTATGGGAGAAAGGAGAGTGGGTTAGAGGATTCTTAAACAGCAGGGTTGCCGTGGCAACAGTCCCAGAGGCGAAGGCGATGGTGATGTCAATGCCAGTGGTAGTATCAATACTAGCAATAGTATTACTGAATGATACTGCTAACAACGATAGTGAAGGTTAAGGTAATGAAAGCATGATACAGAAATATATTTAGAAAATACAATTTTTATAATAATCAAATAAATAAATAAATGAAACATTAAAAATAATAATAAATTAAAAAATCAGTAAATAATAATAATAATAATAATGATAATAAATGCATAAATAAGATAGCTATAAGTTGTGTGAGGTGAATAGTGGGAGATAAGGTAGTATGTGTGTGTGTGGTGGGAGGATATTATGGGCTGAGATAGAAGTGGTGGGTTGGTACATGTTACTTTAAGGTGTAGATGCTATGAGGGTGGAGGGAAGAAGGGGATGGGTTTACGTACTAACTGGGGGAGGGGGAGGGGCAACATATTCACACCTATACACAATCTCTCTCTCTCTCTCTCTCTCTCTCTCTCCCCCCCCCCCCCCCCCCCCTTTCACGACCAACGATAAAGGAGCCAGCATTCTATTTATTATGTGTGTGTGTATGTGTGAGTGTGAGTGTGTGTGTGTGTGTGTGTGTGTGTGTGTGTGTGTGTGTGTGTGTGTGTGTGTGTGTGTGTGTTCCATTTGTAATATCAGCCTTATTCATTGGTTACCCCCACCTCCACCCCCAGCAACCGCCATATCCACCAACCGCCATATCCACCAACGTTTTTAGTCGTGTACGTGCGATCGCAATCAGGCACTCCTGACCTCTCAACTCTAAGAACCTAAATCAGAAAATAATGCCGGCCCCCCAATTCCTCTCCCGTACACATGCCAGTTTTCACCAGTCTATTCATTTTCTGCCACCTATCATCCAGCCATTTGCACTAGGATATGCTAAAACACAGTTTCAGAAAACGAAATCTGCATCTCATCTCAACTTTCTAAAACAATGCATTCGACTGCGAATCACCCCTCGCGGCTTCTCACTTTCTCACACCCCATCCGATCTTCATAACACCGCTCTTACCACTACCACTACAAGAATTCTATTCCAAGCCAGCCGTAGACTCATGTTGGCACATATCAAAACACTCAATTCATCCCTGGAATCTCTCTCCCGTCTTCTTCAACATTTCAAACAACAAACCACAATCATCATGCCCATAGCCACTGCTTCAAGACTCAGACAGCTCATCCATACACACAACCAGCTCATTCACAATCACTGCTACCAGATTAAGCAAGACAAGCTATCAAAATTACGAAACAAACACGAGGCAAACCCAGACCAGTTGAATCCCCCTACACACAACACTGACCCTTCTATCACCCATGAGCAACACCGCCACCTTGTTCGCTGCATTCCTGATAATCTGACTCTCACCAATGATGAAAGATCAGTCCTGGCAAAAGGTCTGAAATTTATTCCCATTCAGCCTGCCACCAATAAATATCAAAACCACGTTGATGTTGAAAGATTCTTTAGAAAATTAAGATGGATGGCTGCACTTGACGGTGTGCCCAAGCCCCCTCTACCAGACAGCTCAGACATTTTTACCCACCTTTTTCGAACTCCAGTGCTTCGCCAGCCACCTCTTGACAAATCCACTGAAGTTGAACTCTACATCAAAAAGTGTAGAAAAGAAATCTCTCAAGTTAAATCCAAACCTGTCCGCAGTTCCAACCTCTCACGGGATGAACAAAAAGCCCTTGAATCACTGAGACAAAGACAAGACATTGTCATCAAACCAGCAGACAAGGGTGGTGCAGTGGTGGTCTGGGACAAACAGTTGTACATAAAAGAAGCACACAGACAACTGTCAGACACAAATTTCTATACACCACTCACAGCATCACCCCTCCCCCAACACCAGAAACTCATCTCAACCACAGTTAAACAAGAAATCAAACACAACAACTTACCGAAGACAGCCAAACTCCTCATAATGACAGACACCAAACAACCCACCTTCTACCTGCTCCCTAAAATACACAAAACCAATACTCCCGGCAGACCCATAGTATCTGCATGCAGCTGCCCTACAGAACACATTTCACAGTACTTAGACTCTCTCCTCCAACCCATAGTACAAGGCCTCCCCACATACCTCAAAGACACTACACACACACTCAACATGATTAATTCATACAACACAGATCCCACTTTCAAACCCAGCCTCCTCTTTACCCTTGATGTCGTCTCTCTCTACACTTCCATCCCTCATGCTGATGGACTGAAGGCCCTCGCATTCTTTCTTAACAAACGGCCCCCCAACCAACAACACCCTCCCACAGCTACACTAGTCAGACTTGCAGAATTAGTCCTCACCCTCAATACTTTTGAATTCAACAACCACACATTCTCACAAATCAGTGGTGTTGCTATGGGAACCAAAATGGGACCATCCTATGCCTGCCTCTTCATGGGACACCTAGAACACCGCCTACTAACCTCTTACACAGGCCCAACACCAGAGCTCTACAAAAGATACATAGATGATGGATTGGGAGCCACATCCATGCCAGAACATGACCTCCAGAATTTCCTCAACTTTGCACAGACCTTCCATCCATCCATCCAGCTGACCTACACCATTTCACAGTCAGTTAATTTCCTGGACATCACTATCTCCCTCAAAGATGGACTGCTTCAAACCTCAGTCTTCTACAAACCTACTGATGCGCACTCATACCTGGACTACACATCTTCCCACCACCAGTCCACTAAAAATAGCATTCCATATTCTGAATTCCTTCGCCTACGCAGACTGTGCTCTAGCGAAGAGGATTTCACTATACAAGCAGCCAAAATGTCTGATTTTTTCACCAACCGTGGATACCCTAGTGCCGTCATCAGTGATGCTCTCAGCCGCACTGCAGCTAAATCCAGAACATCTACTCTGGAAACTAAACCTCCCAAAGAGACAGACAGACCCACTGCCTGCCTTCTCTTCCATCCTCACAATCTGCCCATCTGCAGGATCCTGAAGTCTAACTGGCACATAGTAGAAAACCATAAACCTGCCTTTGAGACCACACCAATGATCACTTTCAAACGTGACAAAAACCTCAACGACCTACTGGTGCGCTCTAAGCTGAACAAAATCTCAACACCTAAGCCACCAGGTACTTTCCCCTGCTCAAAACCCAACTGCAAAATCTGCTCTCTCACCAAACCAGACACCATCCTACATGGCCCCACAGGCTCTTTCACTATTAAACGCACTTTCTCCTGCCAGAGCCACAACATTGTGTATGCCATCCACTGTCAGCTGTGCGGTAAGATCTATGTAGGTGAGACATCTCGCACACTTGAGACGCGCATCTCTGAACACCTGGCCGACATCCGCCACCATCGGCCCAAACCAGTCGCTCTACACTTCAACCATGCCCAACACAACATCAACCATGTCAAAGTCTTGGCACTTTGGCAATCTAAGAGTGACAGCTTGGAACGCCTTATGCAGGAATCTCATCTCATTGCCAAACTGGGCACCGTCCACCCTCATGGCATCAACGTCCAAAAGTAGTATGTACCATTCCATCTCTGCAGCTCCAGCCTGAAATATCCCCCACCTACACACACCCATACCACCCTACCTCCCTCTGTTTACCTCAGACATAGGTTGCAGCTATCATCATCTTCCCTTTTCCTACACTCTCTGAGTCTCTCCATTTGCTACATCAATCGACTTACTCCCCCCTCCCCCTGCCCTAGTAATGATGTGTGTAGGGGTGTTGGTGGATATGGCGGTTGCTGGGGGTGGAGGTGGGGGTAACCAATGAATAAGGCTGATATTACAAATGGAACACACACACACACACACACACACACACACACACACACACACACACACACACACACACTCACTCACACTCACACATACACACACACATAATAAATAGAATGCTGGCTCCTTTATCGTTGGTCGTGAAAGGGGGGGGGGGGGGAGAGAGAGAGAGAGAGAGAGAGAGAGAGAGAGAGAGATTGTGTATAGGTGTGAATATGTTGCCCCTCCCCTCCCCCAGTTAGTACGTAAACCCATCCCCTTCTTCCCTCCACCCTCATAGCATCTACACCTTAAAGTAACATGTACCAACCCACCACTTCTATCTCAGCCCATAATATCCTCCCACCACACACACACATACTACCTTATCTCCCACTATTCACCTCACACAACTTATAGCTATCTTATTTATGCATTTATTATCATTATTATTATTATTTACTGATTTTTTAATTTATTATTATTTTTAATGTTTCATTTATTTATTTATTTGATTATTATAAAAATTGTATTTTCTAAATATATTTCTGTATCATGCTTTCATTACCTTAACCTTCACTATCGTTGTTAGCAGTATCATTCAGTAATACTATTGCTAGTATTGATACTACCACTGGCATTGACATCACCATCGCCTTCGCCTCTGGGACTGTTGCCACGGCAACCCTGCTGTTTAAGAATCCTCTAACCCACTCTCCTTTCTCCCATACCCATACTTATTGACACAGATTGGTAGTAATCTTGTCCCTTTTTTTTTTTTTTTTTTTCTCAGTATTTTGACCATTATTAGTATTCCTATCAGTAATATTATTATCTTCATTACGACTTTGACTCGCTCACTATTTCCCTTCCAACAGCCTCGTTCTCATTCAACGCCTTCTTCCTTGCGCTGAACCCTACCAAGTGATCTGAAGCGATCAAAGCTAAGTGAATTTTCATTGTTTTATTCGTTAATGTCTCACCTGATGAAGACCTAAGAGGTCGAAACTAGTTGTGTTTCGTCTTGTGACTCGTTTGTCCACGTTCTCTGGGCGGTTCGCTAACATTTATTTAAGATTTGTTGAAATAAAATAAGATAAAATAAAGGAAACAAATTTGATGCCGAATTGTTCAGTAAGAATACATCGATCAGTCTATGTTGCTAAAAGGGTAGCTATATTTTTCGCCTTGATATAGACCTACGTTATATTTATGGCCTTGATAGAGGCCTATCTTATACTTATGGCCATGATATATAGGCCTACGTTATACTTATGGTATTGATATTATAAGCCTGCGTTATACCTATGGTATTGATATTATAAGCCTGCGTTATACCTATGGTATTGATATTATAAGCCAATGGTATTGATACAAGCCTACGTTATATTCATGGCATTGATACAGGCCTACGTTATACTTATGGCATTGATATAAGCCTACTTTATATCTATGGTATTTACACAGGCCCACGTTATACTTATGGCATTGATATAGGCCAAAGTTATACTTTTGGACATCCATACAGGCCTACGTAATACGTATAACATTGAAACAGGCCGACATTATACTTATGGTATTGATATAGAGATACGGATGAAAATGAGTCTGCTTGAAATGGGTGTGCAGCTGATGACACTGCCTGCAATTTCTTTCCGTACGATGAAGGCCACCCCGTACTCATGTTTCTTCTCTTCCCCAGAGAACCAGATCTTATGTCCTTCTTCTGTTGTTGTTTCACCGAAGCCAGTCCATCTGACTTCGCAAAGTCCTATGATGTCCCAGCGATAGCGCTTCAGTTCGTGGGTAAGTTCTTGTAGCTTGCCACAGGCATAAAGGGTGCGAACATTCCATGTCCCGATGGTTGTGCTTTGGGTGGTTATGTTGATGTTTTTCACTCCAGTAGCCCACTTGTCGCTCCCATCCTGAAGTGAGTCAGTGGGACGCGCGGTCGTTGTTAATCCGGGCCCCGACCGATCCGGCTTGGTATTCTTTTGCTTCCTCATCATGTCCTTTCAGTGGGCTTGTTGAAGCTTGGCGGAGCCCATCTCCTCTCCAAGCCAGGACCGCTAGCCATAGTCCACAGAATACGGAGTGGTACGCCCTCGGTCGTGTACACTTAGCCGTTCAGTCTATCGTGGGACCCTTCAGCCCTGGCCGTTGGCTGCTTGCTGCAGCTCTTCCACCCAGTGGTGCAGTGTAAACACCACCCCCTCACGTGGTTTAGCCCGCCAGCTGAAGCGGTTTACCGGGGTGTGGTGCTTGGAGCCAACACGTGAGAAATTTAGGGGGTGAATGAGGTCCAGTGATGCCCGTCCAACCTAACTAGTAGGAAGCAGCATGCCAGACATCAAAGGTACTACTTCTATCCAGAGCCCCCTACACACCTCATTTTCATCCGTATCTCTGCAAAACCCCACAACCTGACGATCATCCGGGCCTATGCTCCAACGTCGGACCATGACGACGAGGAAATCGAGGAGTTCTACGAGCAGACTGACTCCGTCATAGCAACAGTGCCAAAGAAAGATATGCTCATAATCCAGGGAGACTGGAATGCCAAGGTTGGCCCAGATGCTTACCGGAATTGGGCAGGAACAGCAGGAAAATTTGGCATTGGGGAACCAACGACAGAGGCCTTAGACTGCTGGAGTTTGCCAAAAGCCATCGACTTACCCTAGCCAACACTCTCCACCCACACAAGCTGTCCAGAATCACAACTTGGCACTCACGAAATGGGCAAGTTCACAACCAAGTAGACTTCATTCTGGCCCCACAACGCTACAAGTCCAGCATCAACAAAGCAAACACAAGAACATTCCCAGGCGCCGACATTGGCAGCGATCACGATCTCGTCCTGGCAACCTTCAAGCTCAAGCTAAAATGTAAGCGGTGTCCAAAGAACCCTCGCATTCGCTTTGACCTAGAAAAGTTGAAGGACCCCGAAATTGCAGAGGTGTTCCAGGCTCGAGTAGGCGGGAAGTTTGCTCTCCTCAACTTAGTGGACAGCGATGTAGACACCCTTGCTAATAACATCAAAGAGGTGCTAACTACAACAGCTGAAGAAGTTGTGGGAAAGAAACAGAAGAAGATCCAGCCTTGGGTTACAAACGAGGTCTTAGATCTATGTGACAAGAGGCGGGAACTAAGAGGAAAGAAATACTCCAGCGACGAAGCCAGGATGCAGTACCAACAGGTGAACAGAGAAGTCAGGAAGAAGATGAAGACAGCCGAGGAAAACTGGATAGAGGAGCAGTGCGAAGCAATCGAGAAAGGCATGGAAGCAGGGAACAGCAAAGAAGCCTACAACACACTCAAGACCCTCAATAAGACTAACCAGACAAGATCAGCGGTCATCGAAGATAAGGATGGCAAGCTACTGACAGAGAATGAAGTCCTGAAGAGGTGGACAGAATACTGTGAGGGCCTCTACAATTACCAGCTCAACCCGGACACATCCATTTTGCAGGACAACCAACGACCCGCAGACAGCGAGAACGGTCTCCAAGTACTGAAGGAGGAGGTTGAGGCCGCGATACAGAGTCTGAAGCCTTGGATATCCCCAGGAGTGGACAATGTCCCAGCTGAGCTTGTGAAATACGGAGGGAAAGAGACCACAGAGGCACTAACAGTGCTTTGTCAGAAGATCTGGACAGAAAAGAAGTGGCCAACAGAGTGGACCCAGTCATTGGTGATTCCCTTACCCAAGAAAGGCAACCTCAAACAATGCCAAAATTACAGGACTATAAGTCTGATCAGCCACCCCAGCAAAGTCATGCTTCGCATCATCCTCAACCGACTGAATTCCAAGGCTGAGGAACTGCTATCAGAAGAACAAGCAGGTTTTAGAAGAGGGCGGAGCACTGTGGAACAAATTTTCAACCGCCGAGTCCTGATTGAAAAGCATCTGCAACACCAAAAGGACCTCTTCCACAACTTCATTGACTTTAAGAAGGCATTCGACCGGGTGTGGCACAACGGCCTATGGCAGGTTCTCAGAGACTTCAACATTGATGAGAGGCTCGTTCAAGTCATCCAGGCCCTCTACGAACACTCCAGCAGCACAGTACTTCTCAATAGCCAGCAGGGCCAGTTCTTTCCGACCACAGTCGGAGTTAGGCGAGGGTGCCTACTATCTCCAGTCCTTTTCAACATCTTTCTGGAGAGAATCAAGCAAGAGACCCTAGAAGAACACCACACCTCCATCAGCATTAGCGGCAAGCCGGTCTGCAACCTTCGTTTCGCAGACGATATCGACCTCATGGGGGGCAGCAACACCGAGCTCCAGGATCTCACAAACAGACTTGTCACAAGAGCAAGTGCCTACGGCATGGAGGTCAGCACAGAGAAGTCAAAGGTCATGGTCAACAGCACGACTAACAGCAGTGCCAACATAACCATGAATGGTGAGCCCCTGGAAGAAGTGACCAGCTTCAGGTACTTGGGAGCAACCCTGTCCAAAGATGGCACCTGCACAGCAGAAATCCGAATCAGGATCAACTCCACATCAACAGCGATGGCCAGACTGAACAGAGTGTGGAAGAGCAACATCAATTTCCACACAAAATTCCGGCTCTACAAGTCACTAGTGGTCTCGATCCTCTTATATGGTTGCGAGACATGGACATTGATGGCCGAAACAGAAAGAAGAATCCAGGCGTTTGAGACCAGGTGCCTGAGGAAACTACTCCGCATCTCCTACAAAGAACACAAGACCAATGATTATGTGCGGAACCTGGTCACTAACCTAGTTGGGCCCCACGAACCACTTCTGGCAACCGTCAAACGACGGAAGATGGCATGGTTTAGCCACGTCATTCGTCACAACACCCTCTCCAAAACCATCCTTCAAGGTACCGTTGAAGGAGGGCGCAGACGAAGACGGCAGAGAAAGAGCTGGTCCGACAATATAAAGGACTGGACCAAAATGACCATGCCAGATCTCCTCAAGACAGCCACCAACAGAAGAGCCTGGAGAGAAACGGCGGCTGCCTCATCACGTCCCCCCAACGACCCCAGCGGTCAAGGGAATGACTGACTGACTGACTGATTGATATAGGCCTACGTTATACCTATGGCATTGATACAGGCCTACGTTACACTTATGGCATTGATATAGGCCTACGTTATACGTATGGCCTTGATATAGGGCATACATTATACGTTTGGCATTGATACAAGCCTACGTTATACTTATGGTATTGATATAGGCCTACGTTATACCTATTGCATTGATACAGGCCTACGTTATACCTATGGCATTGTTATAGGCCTGCGTTATACGTATGGCCTTGATATATGGGCATACGTTATACGTTTGGCATTGATACAAGCCTACGTTATACTTATGGCATTGATATAGGCCTACGTTATACTTATGGCATTGATATAGGCCTACGTTATACTTTTGGCATTGATATAGGCCTGCGGTATACTTACGGCATTGATAAAGGCCAACGTTATACTTATAGTATTGATATAGGCCTACGTTGTACCTATGGCATTGATACAGGCCTACGGTATACTTATGGCATTAATAAAGGTCAACGTTGAACTTATGGCATTGATATAGGCCTACGTTATACTTATGGTATTGATGAAGTCCTATGTTATACCTATGGCATTGATATAGACCTATGTTATACGTATGGCCTTAATATAGACCTACGTTATACTTTCGGCATTGATATAGACCTACGTCATACTTATGGCATTGATATAGGCCTACGTCATATCTATGGCATTGATATAGGCCTGCGGTATACTTACGGCATTGATAAAGGCCAACGTTATACTTATAGTATTGATATAGGCCTACGCTATACTTATGGTATTGATACAGGCCTATGTTAGACCTATGGCATTGATATAGACCTATGTTATACGTATGGCCTTAATATAGACCTACGTTATACTTTTGGCATTGATACAGGCCTACGTCATACTTACGGCATTGATACAGGCCTACGTTGTACTTTTGGCATTAATATAGGCCTACGTTATACTTATGGCATTGATAAAGGCCTACATTATACTTATGGCATGATACAGGCCTATGTTATACTTATGGCATTGATATAGGCCAGCATTATACTTATGGCATTGATACAGGCCTATGTTATACTATGGCATTGATATAGGCCTATGTTATACTTATGGCATTGATATAGGCCAAAGTTATACCTATGGCATTTGATAAAGGCCTACGTTATACTGATGGCGTTGATATAGGCCTACGTTATACTTATGGCATTGATATAGGCCAGCGTTATACTTATGGCATTGATATAGGCCTATGTTATACTTATGGCATTGATATAGGCCTACGTTAAACTGATGGCGTTGATATAGGCCAACGTTATACTTATGGCATTGATATAGGCCTACTTATACTTAAGGCATTGATATAGGCCAGCGTTATACTTATGGCATTGATACAGGCCTACGTTATACTTAAGGTATCGATATAGGTCAGCGTTATACCTATGGCATTGATACAGGCCTACGTTATACTTATGGCATTGATATAGGTCAGCGTTATACCTATGGCATTGATATAGGCCAGCGTTATACTGATGGCATTGATACAGGCTACGTTATACTTAGGATTGATATAGGTCAGCGTTATACCTATGGCATTGATACAGGCCTACGTTATACTTATGGCATTGATATAGGCCAGCGTTATACTGATGGCATTGATATAGGCCTACGTTATACTTATGGCATTGATATAGGCCAGCGTTATACTGATGGCATTGATATAGGCCTGCGTTATACGTATGGCATTGATATAGGCCAGCGTTATACTGATGGCATTGATATAGGCCTACGTTATACTTATGGCATTGATACAGGCCTACGTTATACTTTTGGCATTGATATAGGCCTATGTTATACTTATGGCATTGATATAGGCCTATGTTATACTTATGGCATTGATATAGGCCAGCGTTATACTTATGGCATTGATACAGGCCTACGTTATACTGATGGCGTTGATATAGGCCAGCGTTATACTGATGGCATTGATATAGGCCACGTTATACTTATGGCATTGATATAGGCCAGTTATACTATGGCATTGATATAGGCCAGCATTATACTATGGCATTGATACAGGCCTATGTTATACTATCTATAGGCCCATTTGATATATAGGCCTACGTTTGCGTTATACCTGATTGGCATTGATATAGGCCAGCATTATACCTATGGCATTTGATAAAGGTCTACGTTATACTGATGGCGTTGATATAGGCCTACGTTATACTGATGGCGTGATGCAGATTATAATGGCCTACGTTATACTGATGGCGTTGATATAGGCCTACGTTATACTGATGGCGTTGATATAGGCCTACGTTATACTGATGGCGTTGATATAGGCCTACGTTATACTTTTGGCATTGATAAAGGTCTACGTTATACTTTTAGCCTTGATATCGGCCAAGGTTATACTTATGGCATTGATATAGGCCAACGTTATACTAAAGGCCGTTGATGTGGGCCTATGTTATATTTACGACTTTGATATAGGCTTACGTTATACCTTAGGCTTTGATATAAGCCTACGTTGTTCTTTTGGCCTTGATATAGGTCTACGTTATGTTTATGGCCTTTGTGTAGGCCTACGTCATACTTCTGACTTCGATATTGGCCAACGTTATACTTATAACCTTGAGTAGGCTTACGTCCTACATTTGGCCTTGGTATGGTCCTTCGCTATACTTATGGCCTACAAATCTTAAATAAATGTTAGCGAACCGCCCAGAGAAACGTGGACAAACGAGTCACAAGACAAAACACAACGCGTTTCGACCTCTTAGGTCTTCTTCAGGTGAGACACAAACGAATAAAATAACGAAAATTCACATAGCATATGGCCTACGTTATACTTTTGGCCATGATGTAGCCCTACGTCACACGTATGGCCTTTGCCTTTGATATGGGCCTACGTTATATTTACGGTCTTGATATAGGCCTACGTTATACAAATGGCCTTGATACAGACATACGTCATACTTATGGCCTTGATGCAGATCTACGTCATAGTTATGTCTTAATATAGACCTACGTCGTAGTTATGATCTTGATGTAGTTCCACGTTATACTTATGGCCTTAAATATAGGCCTAGCTAATTGATCTATCATCGGCAAGACCTTACATTCTGTTTTGGTTACATTCGATCCCAGCACTAGAATATATGAAGTTTCTCAAGTCAGGTACAAACAAACAAGAACCACCACCAACAACAAAACTATTGGAAATATGCCATTTAATCCATATATTATCGTAGAAAGTAAGATGTCGGAAGCGAGATGACAGATAGCTCCCGAAAGTCTGACCAGGCTGCAGACCGAAAATTAATGCGCCATGGCCTTGCTCGAGGTCGAGTATTTATACACTGGCACGATTACATTGTTCTGAGAATTTTTAGTTGTGTCTGAAAGTTGATTTCTCCTTATTTTCTTCCATACACATGCTATGTGGTTGTAAGCAAATAGATTAGAATCAAAGAAATGGGACCGTTCCGGGTTAACGAGCTGGTGCAAAGATAGGGGCACGGGTGAGCGTAGAGGCCTGAAATGCGACGCCAATTAAGGGGGCAGATCATGCATTTCTAGATTATGAATGATGTCATCGGAAGAAATCTACAGAAACAAATGGCATGATTGATGAGGTGTCGTTCATTCGATCTTTCATCATTTTAATATTATTGTGGCTCACGTTTATGCTATGCCTCAAAACGCTTACATGGTTTGTTTCGCTACCACCCGTGGCATGAAGATCCACAGAACAAAGATGGGATGTGTGAAGACTCATCTGAATGAGCAGCAGCGCACTGCATCAGCAGATAAGACGTCGGAAGACCAAGGCCAGGATTTAAACCACAGTGCCAAGGACATCCACGCTGTTGGTTCGGATGAGGAATTTGCACAGGCCCTCGATGCCAGGCGCCTGAAACTCAACCTGCCACGAGCAAACGAAACTGAAGATTGGGAGAAACTGGATGCAAAAATCGTCCAAAGACTCGATGCACTGATAGGGAAAAGCACCCTGGAACACAAACTAGCCACATATGGGGACATTGTGTATGCCACATGTAGAGACGCCTATGGAGCAAAACTACCCAAAGAGAAAACACCTCCAAAGAAATCCAGACGCCAAGAAAAGATGGACAAGATCAGGGTCCAAAAGAAAAACCTCAAGATGCAAATGAAGACCGCACTGCCAGCTGAAAAACAAGGCTTGGAAAAACTGTGGAAAGACCTGAAAGAAAAACACAGCGCCCTCAGCAAAGCGGAATCTGCGAGGAAGAGGAAGAGCAAAAAGAAGAAGACACAAGAGCGCTTCTTCAGAGACCCCTTCCAGTTTGCCAGAACACTGTTTGAGCAGCCAAAATCTGGGACCCTAAGTGTGGACAAAGGAGTTCTTGAGCAGCATCTGAGGAAAACATACTCTGACCCACAGAGCAAAGCACCACTCGACATTCAAGGTCTGGTGTGGCCAACCAACCCTGAGGAACAGTTCAATGGCAAGCCTCCAACGTTGGCGGAAATCAAGAAGGTGGTCGACAAAGCCAGAGCCAAATCATCACCAGGGCCAAACGGAATACCTTACCAGCTTTACAAGAAATGTCCCAAGGTGCTGGAGTGGCTCCACAGGCTGCTGCGATCGGCTTGGAGAAACCAGAAGATCAGCGGCCAGTGGATGACGGCAGATGGTGTGTACATCCCCAAAGAGCAAAACTCAAGTGACATCAGCCAGTTCAGGCCAATATCACTACTGAACGTCGAAGGGAAAATCTTCTTCTCTGTCATAGCAGCAAGGCTGACCAAGTACCTGATGGGGTGACCAAAACTGAATGGTGGTCAAAGGCCAAAGGAAAAGCCAAAAGAGACATGATGATTCAGGAGATGAGAAAAGAAGAAGACCAAAAAAGACTCCAAAAAGCAGTCCAGCAGAGCCAGCAAGGGCAATGGACAACGTGGGAGAATGCACTCCAAAGAAGTCTCACTTGGAATGACATTTGGCACATGGCCCCTCTCAGGATCAGCTTCATTCTCAGATCTGCATATGACCTTCTGCCCTCAAATGCAAACCTGGTGAAGTGGGGAAAACAGACGATCCTGCATGCCCCCTCTGCCATGAAAAACAAACAGTGGAGCATGTCCTAAGCTCATGTAAAGTAGCCCTGGCTCAAGGAAGGTACACATGGAGGCACAACCAAGTGCTCAAAGAGATTGTACAAGTAGTCTGGGCTAGTACCAACACCACAAAAGGGAAAATCAGGACTCCAAAAGCACCCGCAACATTCTTCACGGCAGGAGGCAGCAAATCATGGCCAAGAACAACAGTGCCACTCGAAACATGCAGGCAGAGTCTGCTGGACGGGGCAGATGACTGGGAGTGCACTGCAGACCTCCCAGAATGGAAGAGTCACCCAGAGATCATCAGCAAGAGTGGCATGAGACCAGACATAGTAGTCCACTCTAAGTCAACCAAGCAGCTGATCATGATCGAGCTCACGGTGCCATATGAGAACAGAATGGAGGCAGCTCAAATCTACAAGACTGAAAAGTACGCTGATCTGGCAAACAGCCTGAGGAGAGAAGGCTATCAGGTCAAAGTCCTCACTGCAGAAATTGGAGCTAGGGGGTTTGTAGGAACGTCTGCATACAGCCTCATGAAACAGCTCTCAGTTGCAGGGAAGGAAAAAACCAGAGCCCTGAAAGCAATGGCAGAAGCGGCAGAGAGGTGTTCAAGCTGGATCTGGTCAAGGAGGAACAAAAGTGAACTTCATAAGGCTTAATTTCCCTACAAATATCAGGTGTCCCTGTGGCTCAGTGGTTAAAGCGCGAGTCATTAAGTGGAAAATGAGCATGTCCAGAGGGTCATGGGTTCGAATCCCAGCCATGGCTCGTCCCAAGATGGGAAAAAAAGGGGCAGCAGAGGGACATCCGGAGTCATGAACCGGGTGTGGCCCAACCCCCCTAGAGTGTCAGGAGATAAGGGCCGAAACACTTGCTTGAAGGGGGCTTCTCTTCTGAGGACTCTCTGCTGCCACGCTCTCCACGAGTTTCTTTCTACTGATTTGGTGCATATTCCTGTGGCGTGTGTCCGGCAGATTGACAACAGGGCGGAGCACCTTACGTTCTCGCCGAAGGAATGACGGTAGGCTTGGCTCACGAGTCGATTGGCTCCTGTTAATGTGGGGCGGCCTGGTGACGAAGTGCCATTCCCTGCATTACCTGAGGCCGGGATGAAGCCATGCTCTGGGTTAGAGCATGGCTGGTACCGGCCACACGCCACTTGTTAGGATTTTGCACAAAATCACCATATAAACCATGTAAGTGTTGTGAGGTGCAGCATAGATTTTGAGCCATAGACTGATATCAAACTGATACTAAATCAAACGACAACTTCCAAACGAATCATTTCAATTGTTTTCAGGGATTGCTGCCGACGGTATTATTCACATTCTGGAAATACATGAGCTACCCCTTTCCTGACGACACATTTCAGGCCTTTGCACCCACCCGTGACATTTGTGCCAGGTGTTCTCCCCAAAGTGGTCCTATTTCTAAATTTTGATCTGTCTGCTTGGAACCATCTGGCACGTACCTTGATGGGCATATGAAAGGAAAGAAAGTAAATCAACTTTCAGACACAATGAAGATTATCAAAACATTCAGACACAATGAAAATTATCAAAACAGCCTTACTGCACCTGTATATAAATACTAGTCTGCTTAAGCAACGCCTTGACGCGTTCTGTTTTTGGTATGCAGCCTGTATACTCTCTTAGAGTGTGAAAACACCCCCTCGACCATATGGGGTAAACCCACAAAGCGGCTCGTCAAGAGCCTTCCTGCTCTGCCATTGAGTCGACCTCCCGCGGGTCCATGCTGCTGCCACTTGAGCATGAAGACATGCTGCCCGATGGCTCTGAAAGCAGCCTGGATATGGGGAACCTGGCGTCATACTGCAGACAGGAGATCTACCCAGGACAGGTACCATGTTTCCTTAACTCCTGTCTGCGTCCAAGCAACATCTTCGGGTGAAATGGAATCAAGACTTCGTCTGGAGACAACTATTTCAAGAAAATAAACGAACGAGTAAGATAACTCTTGCTCCCATGACAAAATAATTACATGCCCATAACTCCAAACGAAAACCGACACCAAATCGCCTACCATAAATGTCAACACAGAGCACACGGAACACAATTATGGGCGTGTCATTATTTTGTTATGGGAGCAAGAGTTACCCTACTTGTTCGTTGTTCACTATTTGCTATTCCCTGTCTCATTTAAGATTTCCTTTCATCCCAAGAAAAGCCTGTACACGAACACAAAGCCCACGTCATCTAACCACGGTCTGAATACAAGAGATTGACACTACAAACGACACTGCACTACTTTCGCCTTCATCTTCATCATCATCACATCTACAGACAACAGACTTTTGTCTGGGATGCTGTGTTATAAGGGGCCCCAGGACGCTAGGACGTAAATCTCACCACGCTTGACTCATACAAGATCAAATGGTATTGACTTCAAGCTACTGGTGATCAACAAATATGTTGCTGCTTGTGTCTGATTATGTTGATGCTTTTATTTATTCATTTATTTCTTTACTCATTTATGTACTTATATATTTGTTTACCTATTTATTTATTTTCAATTATAAAATTGACTAGAGATGCTTAGTCGAATTTCGGACTATTTGAAAATATTTACTGTTTCTATAATTTCCACAACGAACACAAACAACGCCTTGTATTATTCAACCAGTTGAAAACTGCTATGATAATCTGTACGTTGACACTACGTTTGCTTCCGTTATATCATCAACCATGGAGAATAACAAGAGCTTTTTGTAAACCGTATTTGACGTCTTTGATAATAAACTTTTCCACCGTGGACATAAATACAGGGTGTAATATGATTATGCATGTTTACGATCACTCGAAGGATCTTTACATTAATCTCGTGCTTAATGAGTTTTGTGACTGTACCTGTTGCTACGGCGCGAGTCCAACGCTTTCTTGAAGTCAGCGTAAGAGCAAAACAATCGGTTCTTTTTTCTAACGGCTAAAACCTCTTTGAAAGCTTTAAAAAATAAATATGTCATCCGATGTTGAATGACAGCGTCGGGAGGAATCTGGCTGGTTTCAAGAAGTTTAGTCAGAGGACTATTCAAGACTGCCGTGAACAGCATTTACGTGCAGCTCAGTAAAGTAATACCCTGATTGTAGAAGTTAACTTTGCTAAGTTAACTTTGCTACTTATGAAGTTCTACGAAATCGAAACAAGTCTCACCACCCTCTCAGGTGGAATGACACCTGTCCTCCTAACAACGTTGTTAAAGAAAAAGAAATGCAATGACTTACTGTCATTAAGAGTGTACTGTTCTTTCAGAATCCTGTATGATTTACCACAAGCATATTCATTTCCAGTGTCTGTTTCGCAGTTTCTGTATCTTCCATCATTCAGTTCAGAACTCCCAGATCATAACCAGTAACCTAAAGGAGATATTCATCAGCTGTATTATTATCATATAACGAAAGAAATAGATTTTTTTGTAATTAAGCCTGTTACCGTGATGTCAGTCTCATCTGGTTAACTGTGCTGTTAAAGTTTTTTTTTCTCGCGATAAATATGGATCTCTACGTCCGTTGACCATGGCCCCACCTTGAACAGGTAAAGCAGGCTAATACCTGCACGGGTGACTGACTTGGCCAGTGACTGTGCAAGGTCCATTCTGGTTACCCCATGCAATCTACCCAACCCTGAAGCAGACGGGAGCGTTCCCAGGCGTGGCGCAATAAGCTCCGTGCAACTGGTTAAGGGATCCAGTGTTACAAAATTCAGGGGAGAGTCTAGTCGCTGTTTGTTGTTGGCTGGACTGAACGCGCATGAAGCCTTGTGAGTGCACGGTCGACATAGCAGTAGGTCGCACGAGTTTACATTATCATAATGAGGTTGCGAGTTCGAATCTCATTGTGGCCAACATAAGTAATTGTAATTTTTTGTCCGCCCTGTTTTAATTGTTGTCGTTCTGGTGTTGTCCATGTATTGTTAGTTACGATATGAACGAATCGTCATTTAAAAAGAAAAAGGCCGTTAAAACTCTCTCTCTCTCTCTCTCTCTCTCTCTCTCTCTCTCTCTCTCTCTCTCTCTCTCTCTCTCTCTGTGAGTGTGTGTGTGATTTGTGGTGCGGGCGCGCGCGCGCGCGCGCGCGGGTGTGTGTGTGTGTGTGTGTATGAGAGAGAGAGAGAGAGAGAGAGGAGGGTCATGGCAAAACAAGAGAAGCAAACAATTCCTTTGTCAGTATTACAATAACTTACCAAGATCAAATGAAACAAGAGTAAAAGAGTGGAGTAGGTAAAAGAGGGGTAATGAAAGGGGTGAAGAAGTGGACTCCAACGTGTGAACTGTCAATATCTCAACTGATCGCATATAGACGCCATAGAGCACTGTCTCATGAACTGAATCAGGAACTCCTGTCTGGAGACGACTTTCGTCATTTGGTTCAGACTCGTCAGTAGGTCCAGCATGGCCGTGACAGTCCATCCATAATACATGACTGAGGCATACCACTTAGGATTCTGTGCTAGGCGTAATCTCACCTCTTCTGACGGAGGCACATATACATATCACGATGAAATGGAAAAAAAAAAAAGAAGAAAACGAACACTCAGTTAAAACCTATCTTTCAGGTAATGTCTCAAATTACAGATTTGGACCTATGTACAGTCCTACACACACACACACACACACACACACACACACACACACACACACACACAACACACAAACAACTAGTATCACAATATATACTATACGTATGTATGTATGTACTTATACGCGGCGTCTGAATCCAACAAATTTACAGTATTTTGAGCTGTAGACGAACATGCCTCTCAAGCCTCTGTAATCAGCTTCTGGTCTGATTCCCGTCACGGCCAAATCCCTTCATGGCGCTGAGCCAGAATGCCGCTGTCAGTCAATGTAACAGCAGATTTTCCTCGGGTTAACACTTGGCCCCTATTGTAGTCTAATGTGACCTGTATGGCTGCGCTCTGTGAATCAGAATTAATGTGATTTATGGCCGGTATCGAAGAGCACTAGAATTCACTGGAAACAATACTTAGTCGACTGCGCAGACTTTTGTGGTGCATGTGGCAGATTGACTGTTTAAGTGTGTTGCAGTAATCATGAGCTGTCTCCTGTCTGACCCTGCTAAGTGTTAGAGGATGGCAAAAACGGAAGTGTGTGTACACTCGAGATTTGTTGTCAACGTTGGTACGACACATTTGAAAATATTAGAACGGTTTCTTCAGATTACCAAGCCTTCGCCTTAAGGGTACCCTAGATATTGTGAATAACGACTTTGGCTCTCTTGAAAGAAAGAAAAAACAATTCTGATGATGTTGGTCCTTTGAGGGAAAATACATAAATGTGTACGCAGTGCAGTTCGTGACATGCCAGTTGAACAAAGAAACGTGTGAACTTTTGAACTGTGCGAGAATGTAAAAGCGAAGAAAAAGGAGAGAGAGAAAAACATGCAGGAAAAAGAAGGTAGGAATTTAAACAAGAAAGATAAAGAATGAAGGAAACAAGAAGGACTTGAAGAAGACAGGAAGGAAGGAGGGAAGGAAGAAAGGAAGGAAGAAAGGAATAAAAAAAAAAAGACACAAACGACAGAAGAAAACAACAAACGACAGAACAGCAGACACAAAAGCCTTTCTTACGTTCTCTCATCAGAATAAGAAGAGCTCCAGGTGTAAAGATGGGTGCAAAGTGCTTCCAGATTGCCAGCATGCTATTCATCTTTGGTGCTTCGGCCGTTTTCCTCGCTGCCTTCGCCGGCAGAGCTTGGCTGGTGGGAGCCAAGTATGAGTACGGTCTGTGGAGGATGTGTGAGACCAACACCACCGGCAGTGAGAATTGCCAGAACCTCGCCCTGGCCAAACAGGAAGGTATGTTAGTTGGCAAGCTGGTGTGATACAGGGTGTCCTGCTTGAACCCTCTGTTTTTTGTTATGTCCCTGTGTGTGTGTGTGTGTATGTGTGTGTGTGTGTGTGTGTGTGTGTGTGTGTGTGTGTGTGTGTGTGTGTGTGTGTGTGTGTGTGTGTGTGACAGACAGATAGACAGACAGACAGAGGTGCGTGCGTGCGCGCGCGCGCGTGTGTGTGTGTGTGTGTGTGTGTGTGTGTGCGTGCCTGCGTGCGTGCATGCGTGTGTGCGTACATGTGTGTAGTTGTGTGTGTGTGCTGTGTGTGTGTGTGTGTGTGTGTGTGTGTGTGTGTGTGTGTGTGTGCGCGCGCGCCTGTGTGTGTGTGTGTGTGTGTGTGTGTGTGTGTGTGTGTGTGTGTGTGTGCGCGCGCGTGTGTGTAATATTTTACCATAGCTGTGGTTGCTGTTGTACTCATCATGATGATCATTATCATCATAAGTAAGCAGCAGCAGCAGCATTAGTAGTTGCAGTGAGTTGTGTCATCATTTCCTCTACTTCTTCTCTGTCTTATCAACATCATCATCATCATCATCATCATCATCATCATCATCATCATCATCCTCACCATCGTCGTCGTCGTCGTTGTCTTCCTCCTCATCATCATCATCATTACAATTATTATTATTGTGATTATCATCATTTTTCAATTATCATCGTTGTCGTCGTCGTCGTCGTCATCATCATCATATCATCAGCAGCAGCAGCAGCAGCAGCAGCAGCACAGCAGCACAGCATCGTCATCATCATCATCATCATCATCATCATCACAACGAAAGCAGCGAGTTAATTTCTTTTTTTCCTGTTCTTGCCACGATCGTGACGGTCGATTTTTTTTTTTCAGGTTACTTCGAAGCTAGCAGAACCCTGGCAACTTTCGCTCTGCTGGTCAGTGTGATCTGCATTGTGGCTTGCTTCGTGGACGAGAATGACTCGGACACTGGCCTCAGGAAGGCCTGCTACCGATATTTCTTCTGTGTTTCCACCCTGATCCTTGGTAAGCTTTCCATCCTGTCTTTTTCTTCTTTTTTTTCTCCTTTCAATTATTTTCTTTTTCCCATTCTTTTCCTTTGTTTTTCTTTATTCATTTCACTTTTTTTGCTCTCTTTCCTGCCTTTCCTACTTTTTTCTTTTCTTTATTGTTCATGTTTTGTTTGATTTATTGTCTTTGTTTCAGTCTTTACTTCCTTGCTTCTTTCTTCTTTTCGTTTTGTTGACTGGTTTGTTTGTTTCTTGTGACATGCTTTGGGTTTTTTCCCTATTTCTTTCTTTTTCTTTTTTTCTTTTCTTTCTTCTTTTTTTTTCCCTTCCTTCTGTCGTTAACTTTTTTTCTTTCTATCTATCTTCCTCTCGTCCTTTCTTCTTTCTTTTTTGTTGTTGTTGTTGTTCTTTCCATGGAATCAACAATCACAGGATGGGCCAAGAGTAATTGTCGAATTAGCAACGAATTGTCTAATGTTCCCCGGAAACGAACATATGTTCGTTTAGCCAGCTAGGCCATTCAGACTGGTGAGATGGTTCACCCAGATGGCAATTAACTTGTACGTGTCCATAGTCAATTCGCTTCAATTTTGTTTCTGCACTAGACTGTTTATTTGTGTCTGCCGACCCAAAGCTGTTTTAGAGAGAACGCCATTATCCGCAAAAAGTCAAATGAACACCTCAATAAAACAACGTGAAAATGCTACCCTGTTTCTGCCGTCATATATTACTTCCAATGCAAGTTTATTTATCAAAACAGAAAAGAAAATGTCTACAGACATCTCCTCCCTGCTTAACATCTCAAGTACAATAAACATAACTTCTTAATCTACCCCTGCATCTCAACCTAATCTTAGCTTCATAATAATACTCTTTACATGATAATACAGCTTACCCTTGATACAATTCGTAATTAGAATTGGTTATAGAAGTTTTCTAGAAGTCATATATTAAAAGCTTTTTCAAAATCAATAAATGTTACGAGTTTATGATTACTTGCTAAATGTTTTTTTTGTGTGTTTTTTTTTAAGTAGCCAAAAATGTGAACATATGCTTTGTGGTAGAATAATTTTTCTTGAAAACTGTTCGATATTCACCTGTAATGTTGATCGTGAATCCATTCTTTTTATCTGTATTTTACAATAAAGCTGTATAATATGTCGATCACATTACATAATAATATCCCCCAATAGTTGGTGGCGTCATTTGTGTCTTCCTCCTTACAGAGGTACCAAAATAAACTCTGTCCACTTTTCAAGAGATACAATGTATCAAGCAGTGTATTGAATTATATGACAAGGCTGTCTACGACAATATCAATACACTGCTCAAATAATTCGTTCAGAAGGTTATACGGTCCAGTTGCTTTACAATGTTTAGCTTTCTGATGGCCAGAAGAACCTCTTCCTTACTGGACAAAGTGGGATCTTCTATTTCTGACAAGACATTCTGATTATTCTGTTCATATTCTTCTTCTCAGACGCGTGACTTGTTCAAACTAATTGTTTACAGCGATTTTATTTCCAGGTTGCGAATTTCTACACAACAGTTGTTTTTACATGTTAACCAAATTGTTTCTAATATTTGACTGAATTTTTAACTATTCTAGTAATGCGGGTTTTTTTTTCTAGGTGTAGAAGTTTTTGTTGTTACCTCCTGGTTATAGTAAAACTCCAGCTGGTATTTCTTTTCGGAAGATTTCGCACTTTCTACTACGTCATCTCGCGTTCTTCTTCGAGGCGTCACACTCAGCAGGGCACCAATCAGACCTTGTGTGCTTTATTTACAGACACTCTTTTTTCATGCAAACGGCTTGTTCTTTTGAAATGTTCTTTAAAAAAACAAAAAAAGGCCAAGCTTTATCCAGATCAGTATCAATTATTTTCAAAGCTTGAAGTGACTTTTTAAGTTGACAGTCAGATTCCATATCTTTTCTCACTTTTAAAGCTAGGTGTCCACGTAAATTGTTTTCAATTCTTCGTGTTTCTTTGTGTACATATAAATTGGCTTCTCCTTATCAATGGTGTTAGAAAATTCAAGAGGCAAGCAATCATATTCTATTCTTTTCCGAACTCACGAATAGGTTGTATTTCTGTTTAGCTCAAACAGGTCCGCAGAGACCAAGCAACGATAGCAACACTTGCTTCATTTTCTGAAACATAATGTCGCGACCATTAAGGGTCCCATTTGGTAGTCCTTCAATAAGATAATTACTGAAACATTATTCATGTGCATTCAAACACTGTTTACCGCATGTATTGAAACTGACATCATCCGGACATCTGATACAATTATAAAACAATGTATCACAATAACCTTTTCAGTTTAAATGTAAATAGTCATTTTCTATATAACATGGCAATTGACTGGGTATTCTGCACTCGTTTAGATCGTAAAAATGTCAACAAATCATTCATCTAAATGATAAACGCCAATGTTAACACCGATGCTATCATTGAATGATAACTGTTCAGGATGCACCTAAGCATACACATTCAAAATATTCCTTGGCAGGTGTATTAAGTACATACGTAGCAAAACCTCACGACCATCTCGTTACAGTTGTTTAACATTAGGCAATAAACAAATAAATATAATATAAACTATACAATCAGATCCGCGTTCATGCCCTGTAATTTTAACTTTTGGTTTTGCAAACACCGTGGTGGACGTGAAATCTTCAATGCATGTTTCTATAAAACAAACGTAATGGAAATGGTCTACATACGATAAAACATCAGGAGCCTACAACTAAGAAACAAGTCTACTCACCTTCCTATGCAGAAAAAAATTACTCACTGAACCAGAAAGCCCGTTAACCCCGTCACCACCTCCTCGTGATCATCGTGTGTGTGTGTGTGTGTGTGTGTGTGTGTGTGTGTGTGTGTGTGTGTGTGTGTGTGTGTGTGTGTGTGTGTGTGTGTGTGCCTGTCTGTATGTCTGTTTGTCTGTGTGTGTGTGTGTGTGTGTGTGTGTGTGTGTGTGTGTGTGTGTGTGTGTGTGTGAGCGCGAGCGCACGCGGGCGTGTGTGTGTCTGTGTTTGTTAGTGTATGTGTTTGTGTTGTTTGTCTGTCTGCGCGCGCGCGCGCGCGCGCGCGCGTGTGTGTGTGTGTGTGTCGCGCGCGCGCGCGCGCGCGCGCATGCGCGCTTCAACGAGAGTAAGTGTGTATTTGAATGTATACAGGTACCAGGTGCATGCGTGCGCGCGCGCGCGCGCGCGCGCGCGCGCGCGTGTGTTGTGTGTGTGTGTGTGTGTGTGTGTGTGTGTGTGTGTGTGGTGTGTTGTGTTAGTTGTGTATGTGTGTGTGTTATGTGTGTGTGTGAAGCCAGAAAAGGAATACACACACACACACACACACACACACACACACACACACACACACACACACACACACGCACGCACCACCGCGCACGCACCACACACACACACACACCACACACACACAACCACATCCACACGCGCGCGCGCGCACGCACACACACACATACACACGCGCGCGCGCACGCACACACGCATGCACGCAGCATGCAAGCACACTCGCACGAACGCGGCACACACGCACACACACGCGCGCGCGCACGACCACACGCACACACACAACACACATCGCGCGCGCGCGCGCGCACACACACACACACACACACACACACACACACACATACACACACACACACATTTTCCCTTTTTTTTCAATTTCTAACCCTTTTCTCCTTTTCTTTCTTTCTCTGTTTAATTGTCTTTCTTCATTCTTCCCGATTTCTTCCAGTCTTCTTGAAAGCAATCACTGGATACTTACCGCAAAATGATCTGCTGCTAGTCTTCTGCATGTCTGCTCCGTTCATTCGTGAGCTTTTCTTTGTCCTTCTGTCTGTTTCTTTCTTTGTTTGTCTCTTCGTTTATTTCTCTCTTCCTTTATTCCTTTCTTTCTTTCGCTTTTTTTTAAAATTATTTTATTCTTTACTCATTTTTTTTTCCTTTGTTCTTTACTTCCCTTCGCCATTTAATATTGCTGCAAGCATTTCTGGGATTCATGACGTGGAAGCGGCCCGGTGTCCTTCGAGTATAAGAGTTCAGGGCAAAAAGCCTTGTCTGAGGAGGGCCATTGTTCTCTGAAGACCTGCTGTCCTGGTCTTCTTTCCTCCTCTTGTTCTTGTTCTTTGTTGTTGTTGTTCTTTTTCTTCTTCTTCTTCTCTTCTTCTTCTTCTTCTTCTTCTTCTTCTTCTTCTTGTCTTTCTTTTTTTTTTCTATTCCTCCCGCCCCTCCTCTTCGTCCTTCTCCTTATTCGTGTATTCCTTCTTCTTTTTCTTCTGCTTGTCCCGCATTCACTTCTCTTTTCTCCTCGATCTCTGTTATTTCTTGTGTTTTATTCGTTCTCCTCTACCTTCTCCTACTGTGTCTTCCTCTTTTTTCCTTTTTAAGTCTTCTTTGATTCATGTCCTTCTCTGTCGTCATGAAGACGACAGCCATAACAGAGACGATGCTGAGATTGGTAACATGTCACTTTTGACATCCATCACGACGAAGAAAATCATGAATGATGTTTATACGAGGGTATGGATTGTAAAGCGCTCAAAAGTTGGTCTCTAATTGAGCACAGACGCTGTATGAAAACAGGCGAATACAGTGATCCAACAAATGATAATAATGTTAATGATTAAGACGATGCGAACGATAAAGCATTAATGGTGTCCACGCTGAGGATGAAGACGATTGTGTCAACATGGACGATAGTGATGAAAATAGTAGTGAAGCTGGTGGTGGTTGTGGTACAAGTGATGATGGTGGTAGTTACTCTTCAAATGATCTGCATGCCAGTAACAGAAAGGAACTATGGTGGTGGTGGTGGTGGTGTGGTGGTGGTGATGATGATGATGATGATGATGATGAGATGATGATGATGGATGATGATGATACGATGATGATGACGACGACGATGGTGTCGACCACAACCATAGCAGCGAGTGGAGTGGGGAATGACGATCATAATGATGATGGCGACGGTGGTCTGGTGTGGTGATGGTTCTGCAAATCATTACCAAAGCGGCAGGGGGAGGAGGGGGGAGGAGGGGGGGAGGAGAGAGAAGACGATGAATTGCAGTGCTGACGATGACTTCAACGACGACAATGATGAAGACGATGATAATGGTGATGATGATGACAACGACGACGACGACAACAGAGACGACGACGATGACGACGACGACGACGACGACGACGACGACACGACGATGATGATGATGATGATGATGATGATGATGATGGATGGATGATGATGATGATGATTACGACTACGACGGCGGCGGCAGTGGCGACGACAACGACGACGACGATGATGATGATGAGGAGGAGGAGGAGGAGGAGGATGGCAATGATGAAGATAGTTGTTGTGATGATGATGATGATGATGATGATGGTGGTGGTGGTGGTGGTGGTGTTGACAGTGGCTCTGCAAATCCTCTCCATAGCCGTGATGGGAGGGAACTACAAGGAGGACCCCCAGCTGAAGGGTCAGGGGGTGGAGCCTGGATGGTGCGTTGCCCTGACAGGAATGGCAGCGGCTCTGGCCTTCCTCAGCTGTGTCTGCAGGTAGGGGTGTGTGTGTGTGTGTGTGTGTGTGTGTGTGTGTGTGTGTGTGTGTGTGTGTGTGTGTGTGTGTGTGTATGTGTGTGTGTGCGCGCGCGCGCGCGTGTGTGTGTGTATGTGTGTGTGTGTGTGTGAGTGTGTGTGTGTGTGGGTGTGGGTGTGGGTGTGTGGGTGGGTGGGTGCACGCGCTCGCGTGCGCACGCGCCGGTGTGCTTGTGCTCTCAGGTGCATATGAGATAGTTACTGGAGGAAGAGAGAGAAATGAAGTAGTGGAAGTGAGAAAAGGAAAACAGAGAGAGAGAGAGAGAGAGAGAGAGAGAGAGAGAGAGAGAGAGAGAGAAGAGACAGAGACAGAGACAGAGAGAGACAGAGAGAGACAGCGAGAGATATAGACAGATAGAGAGAGTATGCGTGTCTGTATGTAATCTGTGTGTGTATGTGTGTGTATATATACATGTGTGTGTGTGTGTGTGTGTGTGTGTGTGTGTGTGTGTGTGTGTGTGTGTGTGTGTGTGTGTGTGTGTACACGAATGTGTTTCCACATACATCCACATGGTTAAGTTCCCGTAGGAAGAGAGAGGTAGACATGACTGTGTCTGTGTTTACATATGCGTTTTTGTGTCGGTAATCTCTCTCTCTCTCTCTCTCTCTCTCTCTCTCTCTCTCTCACACACACACACACACACACACACACACACACACACACACACACACACACACACACACACACATATATATATATATATATATATTCAATTATAAACATATTCAATTATGAACAATTATAAAACGGTACTTATCCTTGGAATTTATTAGTTTATTTTATATATATATATATATATATATATATATATAAGTATAGCGTGCGTCTGTGTGTGTGTGTGTGTGTGTGTGTGTGTGTGTGTGTGTGTGTGTGTGTGTGTTGTCTGTCTGTCTGTGTGTTGTGTGTGTGTGTGTGTGTGTGTGTGTGGCGTGCGCACGTGCGTATAAGTGTGTGTGTGTGTGTGTGTGTGTGTGTGTGTGTGTGTGTGTGTGTGTGTGTGTGTGCGTGTGCGTGCGTGTGAGTGTTTGTGTGTGTGAGTGTGTGTGTGTGTGTGCGTGCGTGCGTGTTGTGTGTGTGTGTGTGTGTGTGTGTGTGTGTGTGTGTGTGTGTGTGTGTGTGTGTGTGTGTGTGTGTGTGTGTGTGTGTGTGTGTGTGTGTGTGTGTGTGTGTGTGTGTGTGAGTGCGTGTGAGTGTGTGTGTATGTGTGTGTGTGTGTGTGTGTGTGTGTGTGTGTGTGTGTGTGTGTGTGTGTGTGTGTGTGTGGATAGGAAGGCAGATGGGTAGATCAGCACAGATCACTGCGCGAGCAGAACCTTTAATGACCAAATGGTTTTCTTACCATACCCCACCCAGATATATCCGATTCCTTTCAGGTTTAGGGTCATCACCGCAGAACAAACCTCCAACCCCTGCTGTCTGGACGACTGCCGGGACGACCGGGCCAAGACAGGGCCCTCTTCCCACACCGAACTGAATATCTCCCAGGACTCCACCGCCACTGCTGATGCCATGCGAGCCCAGCTCCCTTCCTCTGTCATCCGAAGGACGTCTTCAGCCAATTCGGATGGTCTGGACGGAAGGATTGCTCATCTGCCGCCGCTACCCTTGAAGCCCCGGGGGACCTTGCCTCGAAGCAGCAGCTTGAGGTCGACGGACAGCGGCCTGGATTCCAAAGATGTGTCCCGGGATAGCATTCTGGATGAGATGACAGGTGGAGGGAATGTGTGTGGGGGTTGGGGGGGGGGTGGAGTGTGGATGGGGGTCGGGATGAGGTGGGGGTAGGGGAGTTGTGTGTGTGTGTGTGTGTGTGTGTGTGTGTGTGTGTGTGTGTGTGTGTGTGTGTGTGTGTGTGTGTGTGTGTGTGTTTTCTGCATTTTTATATGTGCGCGCGGATCATGAAGACCTCAACAGCTCAGAGAAGACATGGGATCCAGTGGACACCCTGGACGCAGCTTGACGATTTGGACTTCGCCGACGACCTGGCACTACTTTCGCACACTCAGCATCAGATACAAGAGAAGACAAGCAACGTAGCAGCCACGTCAGCAGAAGTAGGGCTCAACATCCATAAAGGCAAGAGCAAGATTCTCAAGGCCAACACTGTCAGCACCAAGTCGATCATGCTGGACAGCCACAGCAAGACGCTAGAGGAAGTAGAAGCCTTTACCTACCTGGACAGTGTCATCGGCAAGCAGGGGGGTACAGACGCCGACGTCAGAGCAAGGATCGAAAAGGCCAGGACAGCGTTCGTACAGCTACGGAACATCTGGAGCTCCAATGAACTGTCAGTCAACACCAAAGTCAGGCTCTTCAACACCAACATCAAAGCAGTTCTATTGTTTCCAGCGGAAACCTGGAGAACTACTGTTGCCACCACCAAGAAAGTGCAGGTGTTCATCAACAACTGCCTGCGCAAGATTCTCCGCATCCGATGGCCAGACACCATCAACAACAACGAGCTCTGGGAGAGAACAAACCAGCTGCCCGCAGAACAGGAAATCAAGAAACGACGTTGGGGCTGGATTGGACATACGCTGCGGAAGCCTGCAAGCAACATCACCAGACAAGCCCTAACATG
Source organism: Conus canariensis (assembly GCA_033310375.1). Classification (NCBI taxonomy): domain Eukaryota; kingdom Metazoa; phylum Mollusca; class Gastropoda; order Neogastropoda; family Conidae; genus Conus; species Conus canariensis. The sequence goes on from CM065715.1 coordinate 88,843,109, forward strand.
GAACCCCTAAGGAAAACGAAAAAGAGGTCGGCCAAGGAACACCTGGCGCAGGGACCTGGAAGCAGACATCAGGAACATGGGGATGACTTGGAACCAGCTGGAGAAAAGAGCCCAGGACAGAGATGCCTGGAGGTCCTTGGTTGGCAGCCTGTACCCCAGGAGGGGTAATAGGCGATGATGATGATGATATGTGCGCGTGCGTGTGCATGCGATTGTGAGTGTATGTGTGTGTGTGTGTGTGTTGTGTGTGTGTGTGTGAGTGTGTGTGTGTGTGCGCGCGCGTGTGTGTGTGTGTGTGTGTGTGTGTGTGTGTGTGTGTGTACACTTATTTACTGCAAGGTGAGTTCGTCTGTGGGAAGAAAGAAACGTGATGCTGAACAGGAACTGACCTGTACCTTCCAGGTCCTCTACCGCTGTCTGTGGAGATGCTGAGACGTCATGACCGTCGACTGAGCGGCGCAGCGGGAAGGAGGACCGTTGACGACCGCCGCCGCCGCCCCGCCTTCTCCTCCACCACCTCCCTATCCACCACCGACTCCCAGTCCTCCGCCGAGCTGGCCCCCAGGGTCCACACCCCGACCAACCTGAAACGCGTCCACTACGACGACATCCCAAAACAACGCCGACCACGCCCTGAGGAAGAAGGAGAAGCACCTGCCACACCTGGTGAGTCCCAGGCTCTTCAAGAGCCGGGAGCTGGTCTGGGAGCTGGGGGAGGCCAGGCGCCGCCTATCATCTCCTTCCCCATCAAGGTGCAGGGCGTGGAACTCTCCAGGGCCAAGACCAACGCCAGGACGTCGTCCACCATCGATAACCTGCGATCCATGTCGTCGGCACTGCAGAGATGGAGAGGGGCGGCGCCTGAGACGATCGTGGAGGAGGACAGAGTCGGGACGGAGTCTGGTACGGCGGCGGAGGAGGGGACTGAAGAGTCCGCATCGTCCAGCAAGAAGACGAAGAAGAAGACAACGTCGAAGAAGAAAAAGAGTAAAAGATCCAGTACGAAGAGTCACGCTGCTGAGCGAGAATAACAGACTCAGCCTGTATTATTTTAGACATCCTCATGTGGGTGAAATTCAACCAGAATCATTTCGGACATTCTTATGTGGGCGAGACACAGCCGGTATTATTTTCGACATTCTCATGTGGCCGAGACTGAACGTGTATCATTTTAGACATGTTCATGTGGGCGAGACACAGCCTGTATTGTTTCAGATATTCTCATAGAGGCGAGACTCAAACTGCCGAGCGAGAATGACATCCTCAGCCTGTATTATTTTAGACATTCTCATGTGGGTGAGACTCAACCCTGGGCGAGACTCAAGCTATATTAATTTAGATAGTCTCATGAGGGCGAGACTCAACCTATATTATTTTAGATATTCTCATGAGGGCGAGACTCAACCTATATTATTTCAGACATGCTCATGAGGGCGAGACTCAACCTATATTATTTTAGATATTCTCATGAGGGTGAGACTCAACCTGTATTATTTCAGACATGCTCATGAGGGCGAGACTCAAACTGCCGAGCGAGAATGACAGACTCAACCTGTATTATTATAGACATTCGCATGTGGGCGAGACTCAACGTGTATTATTTTAGACATTCTCATGTGGTCGAGACTTTAACTGTATTATTTTTATGCATTCTCATGTGGGTAAAACTCAAACTGCATCATATCAGACATTCTCACGCGGTCAAGACTCAAACTGTATTATTTTAGACATTCTCATGTGGATGGCCACTCTGGTTCCATTAAAGGGCGGAGTTCATTGTCAGTCGGTGTGCGTTGGTATTCTCCAGGCGCCCAGTAGAAACACAGACATGTTTGGCTGTGGGTTGATTTCCTGATGGCATCCGGGTAGTGCCAGATTGACGGTTTTTTTTTTTTTTTGGATGGTCATCGAGGTCTTCTATATCACTTGACGTGGGTGTGGGCATGGAACCTAACATTTGTCCTAAATTTATGTGCGTGGCCTATCATAAAACGAAAAAAATGGTCTTGAGGAGCATAGACCAAAGGTGATTTTTTTTTCCCATAGAAGGACGTTTTCATGGTAATGAAAGCACTTTTTGTTGTTGTTGTTGTCCGTTTTTGTTTGTTTGTTTTTTACCTGTGTGTTGAGGACAAACAATGTGATAAGGGCATCAGCGAGTTTGAGGTTTCTTGTCCAAGAACGCTTGCACATTATGATCTCAGATTTAAATCTGCACTCTCACCCTTGCCCATTAAGTAAGCGTGCGCATCAGTGCCAGTATGCGTGCATGTGCGTGCGTTTGTGTGTGTGTGTGTGTGTGTGTGTGTGTGTGTGTGTGTGTGTGTGTGTGTGTGTGTATGTGTGTGTGCGTGTGTGTGTGTGTGTGTGTGTGTGTGTGTGGATGGGCGTGTGTGTGTGTGTGTGTGTGTGTGTGTGTGTGTGTGTGTGTGTGTGTGTGTGTGTGTGTGTGTGTGTGTGGATGGGTGTGTGTGTGTGTGTGTGTGTGTGTGTGTGTGTGTGTGTGTGTGTGTGTGTGTGTGTGTGTGCTATCAGGTGTATGTGAAAATGTTACTGTAAACAGAGCAGAATAACAAAAAGTGAGAAATGAAAGAGAGAGAAGAGAGAGAGAAGAGAGAGAGAGAGAGAGAGAGATTGTGGTCAGTGTTTGTATGTATGTGTTGCTCTTATGTCTGTATGTGTGTGTATGCTCTTACGTTTATATGGCTAAGATCTGGAGGAAGAGAGAGAGAGAGAGAGAGAGAGAGGAGAGAGAGATGAGAGAGAGAGAGAGAGAGAGAGAGAGAGAGAGAGACAAGACAAGACAAGACAAGACAAATCTTTATTAACGAGGACAATAGATAAGCACTGATTTTGCTTTTTTTGCATCCAGTCCTCGCCCTGAGTAGGGTCAACAATGTAAAATAATTACATCAGTCCTCGCCTGAGTAGGGTCAACAATGTAAAATAATTACATCCAGTCCTCGCCCTGAGTAGGGTCAACAATGTAAAATAATTACATCCAGTCCTCGCCCTGAGTAGGTCAACAATGTAAAATAATTTACATCCAGTCCTCGCCCTGAGTAGGGTCAACAATGTAAAATGAGGCAATAGAAGAAGCATGTAAAAATGGCTAGAACAAAAATTAGACACGGAATTTTTTTTTAATGTAAATAAAGAGAGAGAAAGGGGGGGGGAACGAGAGAGACGCAGGAGTGAAAGGAGTGCAGGGAAGGGCGAGAGAGAGAGAGAGAGAGAGAGAGAGAGAGAGAGAGGAGAGAGAGAGGGGGGGGAGGGAGAGACGGAGAGGGAGAAAGAGGCGAGATTGGGGTGCGGGAAAGAGCATGTTTAGAATAGTCTGACAATCAAAAGATACCAAGAAGTTGCAAGACAATCGATTTTGAAGCACCAGGAAGGAAAACCACACACACACACACACACACACACACACACACACACACACACACACACACACACACACACACACACACACACAAATGGAGAAAAAAATGCATAATGATAGCCCAGTCACCACGGGTACAAGGGGGAGGGGGGTGTCATATAGATAATAAATCAAGTCATTCCAGCAGAACCGTGAGAGACAGAGGGAGAGAGAGAGAGAGAGAGAGAGAAGAGAGAGAGAGAGAGATAGAGAGAGAGACAGACAGACAGACAGACAGACAGACAGACAGACAGACAGAGAGTCACATAAGAATACAAGCATTACGACATAGTGACGAGAGGGCAAGAGGTAGTAGGAAAACACACACACACACACACACACACACACACACACACACACACACACACACACACACACACACACACACACACGCACACACATACACACACGCGCGCGCGCGCATACTTACATAAGACATACTTATTGAACAGAGTAGCATGTGCATTTCAAGTACAAATCACTTCATAATAATCAGGTTCATACATAAGGTAAAGAGGGTGGTAGTGGTTGGTGGTGGATTTATGGCGGAGTATGCGAGTATTTGCACATAAGATGGATGAAATAATGGTGTTTGAAGGTTGATGTGCATTGGTGTTGCTTGGCTGACTCAGGGAGCGAGTTCCATTGACAGGAACCTGAATATGTTAAACTGGATTTGAATAAAAATCGGAAATGAAATGAGGCAGGGAACAGTAAACGATAAACAGTAAACAAGTTGGGTATTTTTTGCTCCCATAAGAAAACCTAACACAGAGTAACTTTTATTCAAGACTGGCACAGCCTTTTAAACTTGAATAAAGTCAGACAAATACATAGACGAACAATCTAATAGTGGGGGAAAAAAACAAGCGCAGGCCAACAACTGAACTATCTTCATAGTAATGACTTGGCAAAGATTTGGACTTAAGGAGGGGGGGGGGGGGGGGGTAATTTGAAGATGGAGAAACTGGGAACATGAAATTAAGAAAATATGTTACAGATATGAAAACTCTTCACTAGCTGCATAAGGGAACCATCGCAACCTCTTTTGAAGGCAGATATATTGTATTGCCTGCTCCGAGGATTTGAATAAGTCAATTCTAGGAACAGGGACATGTAGTTTGGGTACAGTCCTTGAGGAATTAATTGAGAATCTGCGAACTAATGTTGAGGGTGCCTTCCCAGACATAATTCTGTGCATTATGATCCCTTTGTTGTATTCTAATCTCAGACTTAAGGGGAGAATTTGAACCTTTTTATAGTCTGACTCTAGGAGACTACTGATTTTTAGGAGGACTAATTTGAGTGCTCGCTTGTGTAGGCTTAGCAATGGTTTGAGGGTGTTAGCGCTAGCAGAGTCCCATAGAGTAGACCATAGTCTATGTATGATTGAATATGAGATTGAAAACAGAGCTTGCGTGAATGCAGGTCGAGGAGAGAGAGAGAGAGAGAGAGAGAGAGAGAGAGAGAGAGAGAGAGAGAGAGAGGAGAGAGAGAGAAAGAGAGAGAAAAGAGAGAGAGAGAGAGAGAGAGGAGTGGATATATTCGTAGTACGATTTTTACTGAATTTTAAATGTTATTTTTTTTAATATGCTTTAGGATTTAATCCATGTCTGTGATATAAAAATACTGTTGATTATTTTATTTTCAGTTGACAATTGTCAATAAAACCCGAGTTAGTCTGACAGTGAACTGGTTTCAGTGTGTGTTTGTGTGCGTGGTGCGTGTATGTGTGTGTGTGTGTGTGTGTGTGTGTGTGTGTGTGTGTGTGTGTGTGTGTGTGTGCATGCGTGCGTGCGTGCGTGCGTGCATGCGTGTGTGTGTGTGTGTGTGTGTGTGTGTGTGTGTGTGTGTGTGTTTGCGTGTGTTAGTGTGTGTTAGTGTATGTGTGTGTGTTTGTTTGTGTTTGTGTGTGTTAGTGTGTGTTTGTGTTAGTATGTTAGTGTGTGTGTGAATGAGAGAGAGAGAGTGAGTGTGTGTGTGTGTGTGTGTGTGTGTGTGTGTGTGTGTGTGTGTGTGTGTGTGTGTGTGTGTGTGTGTGTGTGTTGGCTTATGAGATTAGCTAGATGACGTACTGTGACGTGTAGGTGTGACAGGTGTGGTATCTTTGGGAATGACTCAGAGCGTGTTCTCTGTTAGAATTATAGAGTGATTTTCATCAGCTTTCACCTCCATTCTCTTACTAGTGGTGGAAAAAAGCAACCTTCCAGTACCTGTCATTGAAACAATGTTTTTGTTTCTTCAGGACTGCTAAAATTACTCAAGGATGGCCCAGAAGTTATTCATCGTAGGCTTAAGCACTTACAAGTGCTTATGCTCTAAGTGACAGGCAGAATTAGAGATAGGTTCAAACGTGAACTGATGTATGAACCACAAATTGAATAACACAAGCTAATTGCAGTTTCACTCACAAAGCCGTACTGTGTGCACAAGAGTAAAATATACAAATTGACAGAACTTCGATAGAATCCGTCTTTACTTGGGCTGACTTTTTTTTTCCCCACCTTATCTCATCATAAAGGGAAGTAAACTCTTGATGGGATTTGAGCTGTAGTCCAATGGGGACACAATGACTTAGAATTGCAGGTGGAGAGTTGTGCAGGTCTGTCTTCAGTTGCTGGTGACTACCTTGGAGGTGGAGAGGTGTGCAAGTCTCTCTCTCTCTCTCCAGTTGCTGGTGACTGATCCACCCCATCTGGTAGGCCAGCTGAACAGTCTGATGTCTGTTCGGCCACACGGATTCTTGATCCTGTGCTGGGCCAGTTTTTGTAGATGTTCCATGATTCCAGAATTTCTGCAGAATACAGAACCAGGTTGGTAGGTAAGTGGCTGGGTGTCCAGCTTAATGAGTCCTCATATTTGCCTCGATGAAAAGTGTGCTGGTCTCTTTCCAGTTGCTGGTGACTGATCACCCCTTTTAGTAACCCAGCTGAATAGCCTCATTTCTGGTTGGCCCCACGGTAGCTTGGATTCTTGGTCCTGTGCAGCCCAATTCCAGGAATTCTTCAGAGTACAGAACCTGGTTTATAGGTAAGTGGCTGGGAGTCTGGCTTGGCGACTCCTCATACTAGCCCTCGGACTTTCAGGAAAAGTGTGAGGTCCTAACCAACAAAGGTGAGACTAGTACATACGAGTCTGCCTTAATGTTTACTCTCCACTTTGGCTTTTTACTCAGTTTTGAGGGGATTTTAATAAGTGGTAATACACAGTAAGAAACTGCTAAAGAATTAAAGGGAAACAACTCTTTAATGTGGTCAAATACTCAGCTGATGTAGTAAGGTACTCGAATATACCTGGTCCAGGTACACATGTGGATTAGAGTCACCCACTACCAAGCATCAACAGTACTCACACATCAACTTAACAGCAAGTATAGGCATAAAGTTATCCTGTCAGATTATAGCGTGCATCAATTGTCCTAACAGCTTTTACCATGTATCGACATGCAGTAATACTCCTGAAATATAAGGCATAAATACAAGCAATGCACAGCCTCTTCTGGGATGATCAGCGAATGGCACAGATCTCAGGATAGGAGAGATGAACCTTCCCCCCTCTGGCCTTCACCAATGTTAAGTTTTACACACTGAAGTTGGACTGTGATCAGTCTTACAGCCTATGATGGAGCAGTACAGTGGACAGGCTTGATCTTTTTTGTACTAAGCTACCCATTACGCCTCTGATGCTTGTCCAGTTGACAGGCTGTCGGATAGCCTATCAAAATCATTATGGAAAAGAAGGGGGCACTAGTCATATGAGGGTTGTGTGTGTGTGTGTGTGTGTGTGTGTGTGTGTGTGTGTGTGTGTGTGTGTGTGTGTGTGTGTGTGTGTGTGTGTGTGTGTTTGTGATCTGGAAGATGACAGTCACTCTCAAACACCTGTGGTGTGACATAATACCTGGAATCAGGGATGCAAATCTCTAAGATGTTGGTGGTGTTCAGCATTCATGCTATGAACTTAGTGAAGCCAAAGCCAGGGATTTTAGAATTCATTAATTAAACTAACTAATCTCTGAACAAACTGCATTATGTTGTTCCGTTTTGTGGAACGTGCCAGACACTGTGCCGTTGTGCCGGTGTGCTTAGCATTGCAGTATATGGAGCACAGGGCAGGTGGATGGGAGGCTAGGGGGAGGACAGAGCGAGTTCCATCAGATGTATATATTTGTTGGACCTTTTTGACAAGAGACCAACTCGTGGCCAGAGTCTTTCCATGTGATTTGGTGAAGTACCACACAGTATTGTTGCAGCCATTCACCAGATGTTTCTCTGAGAATAATTATTGCTCATATTTTTTACCAACATCGCGAGTCTGTATCTGATGAATGTGGCTAACATATGGGTATATTTCAAAGATAGCCTGTCTTGAAGTGACCACCTAATATGAAATTGCAAATCGCCATCTTTGTCATCCCTACTTATTACCAAAAACAAAAACACACAAAAACCAAAGCTTCTCAAATTCTGTGACCCTTCATCCTCTGCTTTTGTGATGAAAACATTCTGATTTGTCTGCACGTCCATTTTAGCGGTTAACATGAGCCAATGTCTTAATTGTCATCAAGTTTATGGGGACTGTCATTGGAATGAATGCAGAAGCTGAGCACCACTGGAGAGATTCAGAGGCTATGCAGTTGTTTTGTTGTTGTGCTGCCATTTGATGCTCTAGAATTGACTTATCCCCTCAGAATTCCAGTGCTGGGGCTGTAAACGGATGAATTGTATAAACTTCCTGTGGAATTCCTAAGTGCATCACATTCAAGAAGTTGACATGCCAAGTATACGAATGTTTTGTACTTGTATGGTAATTCCAATACAGAATGATTTGAATGTAATCTTGCTTGTGCTTCACAATACACAAGTGTTGTTTAACTTTGCTGACAGCAGAGTAAAGCAAACACGCTCGAATATCTGCTATGCAAGAAGTTCCTGTTTCATTGACAGATTTAAATGCTAATTTATCGATGGTCACTTTGAGCGCTGGTCCTTTCTGCAATAAATGTTTTGCTTGGCATATATTCCATCGAGGAACGTTCCGCTGTTCGAGCATTGCTTTTTTTTCAGCCTTTTTAATGCAGTATTTGTGGACAGTCAGCTGTTACATTCTTTTTACTACAGACTGAGACTGCAAAATCTGCAGCAGTCGTTCTTCTCGGACACGTCTCCTCCTCTCCAGGATGGTGTTCAGGGTGTAGAGGAAGGGGTTGAGAGCCGAGTTGAGAGGCAGCACCACAAGGGCCATGACCACGCTGACCTCGCCGGGAATAGGATGACCACTGGCTGACAGCAGACCCAGCAGACCAATGGGGAACCAGCACAGAAAGTCTGAGACCGCGATGGTGAGGAGACGTCGAGCGATGCTGAGGTCCTGGGACTGCCTGCTGCTGCTCTCTGCGGATGCCATCCTGTTGGCTTGGATGGAAGCGTAGACGGAGGCCTGCCCCGCCGCGATCAGGAGGAAACAGGACAAAGTTCAGTGCAACGATTACGCCAAAGGAGTAGTCATGACCGGCAAAGTCTGTGATTGAGAGGGGTAATGGTATGCAGATACCTGTCTGCTCGTAAAACTGCCAGTAAGACGTTATAGGTAGCAGGGGAATGGTAGCTAATACAAAGCTTGCCACCCAAAGTATCATGCAAGCCAGCTGAGCTGACTGAACACCAAACCTCACTTTGCTGAAAGGAAATCGCGTGACTAGAAATCGGTCGAGTGTGATCATGCAGATGATGAAGGCTGACATTTCGCTAGAAACCAGGGACACAAAGCCAGCCATCTTACACATAGGACTGTGTCGCCAGTTATATTCTTCCCACAGGTAGGTCCCCTGATATAGTCTATCTGTCACTCCAATAACAACTAAATACAGGCCCATGAAAAAATCTGCTATGGCCAAATTCGTCACAAAAACCCCAAATCCAGATTTGTTGCTGGTCCGTTGAACAATCACACGAACGACAAAACTGATGGCGTTACCTGTGAGGGCAAATATAGCAAACACTGACAGGCAAAGTCTGTATATGGTAGAACGGAGTAAAGCTTCACATGATGATAAATGGTTATATGGTGCACGACACTTTGAAGTATTGAATCCTTCAGGCAAGATAATTTGACAGCACAGTTTGTAGTTGTCGGCATCCACATCGTCAAGTTGTGATAATCCGTGGAATATGTCACGAGGAAACCATCGCAGAGGACAACCACGAAGATCTAATACACTGATATGTGTCAGAGGCTGGAAGCCAACACTACTCACTGTCTCCAGGCCACACTGGGACAGATTAAGGAGCTGCAGGTTGGGAAAGTTTGACAACACCTGGACATCTAGTTCTGACATCTGCACCGAAGACAAGTCCAAAACCTTCAAAGATGGGACAGATCCAATAGTATCAGTAAACAAAGATGTCAGCTTGTTACCTGTCAGAAACAATACCTGTAAATTCACAAGTTGGACTAGTTCTGTGACTCGTATTGTATGCAGAATATTGTCACTGATGTCTAAGCTTCGCAGGTTAGGCAGCATCAATTGACCAAGATGATGTAATTGACAGGCTGCCAGGCTAAGATGGATCAACATGATATTTTTGGAGACATCAACTGCAGTCATCTTGCTGCCCTTTGCATCGAGGTAACGCATTTGTGTGTACTTTTCTGCAGCAAATACATGAGCACAAACAAAAGCAAGACCATGGCATCTGCAGCTGGGTTCACAATTCAAGCTACAGAATACTTCATCGTCTTGCTGTGGGCAGTGATACATCCCATCACACATGTAGTCTGGATGCAAGCACCAGGAAATTCCGCAACACCTGTATAATCCTGGACACGTGTATTTGTCACATTGTTCATCTTCACCCTCTGGACAATCATTTACGCCATTACATCTAACGTATACGGGCACACAGTAGCCATTAGGGGGGCATTGAAAGTGTGTCTCTGGACAAGATGACCCATTAGTGTAGACGTTATTAAGAGGCCTTACAGTGAACATACCAGTTCCATCAAATTCGACAAGAGCGGGAGGAGGCAGGTTGTCTGCCAGAGTTAGATTGGCGTCTTCCCTTCGCTTACACTTTAGCTCGTCCAGTCCATCAACACAGTCCTCTATTCCATTGCAATGGTCCTGCATGCCTACACACTAACACATTCACGCAACACACACCAACGCTCATCTAATGAAATGAAAACGCTGTTATTGCATAGCAAATACACAGACCAACATTTAAGGGGAAATACGTACTGTTCTAATCGATTAGTGATATTGAATTATTTTAAGCCGTGCATGAGTAAAGTCCCCAACAATACAGAAAAATAGTGTTTCTACGTTTGCTTCATCGTTGTACTTAATTCTGGTGGCGAGAACAAATCCGTAAGCTAACTTTTCCTCAGCATTATTTAGATATTCATCGTCACTTAATTTGTAATCTTATGCTGTATTGTGCACTGTACCTTTCGAAGTATAATCAAGTCCAAAGTTTCATCTGGAAAAGTCAAGTTAAATAAATATACGGCACTTTGCAAGCAAGACACAATGAAATAGGAATAAACATGAAATGAAATTCAGTGAACAGGAACTTTTTCGCACGCGATTCTGTGAGCAGCAGCCGGGCAAAGTGTTCATGGTCTCTGCTCTTTAGGAATGTTTTGAATACTAGCAAACGAGCAGCCTTTTGGGCGTTTCTTTGCTTTTGTCTTCTGCGGGTTTTTTTTTCTTTTTCACTCAAGCCTTGTCAGCTTGTCACCATCAGCTGTTGTCACTCATACATTGTCTCTCTTCAGCTTTATTCATCGGCACTGTCCATCATCAAATCGCGAAGATTGCCTTTGCTTTGAGAAATACTGTGCTGACTGAGGCTGGTACAGAATTTCTCCAAGCAAAGGCAATCCCAGATGCAGCCGGCAATCATCCATCTGTGCAGGAAATGGTAAAGGGAAAGTGGCAAGACAAGAATCTTCAGGTGGAGCACAACGGGTTCTGGCGAGTTTACCCCGTGATGCATAAAGCCAGAATAGTTCCACTGTTACTAGGCGTGGGTGTGAGATGGACCTTCCTTCAGTTATCCAAATACAGTTCCATTCATGCTGAAGAGTGACTCTGGTGAAGAAAAGCCGTCCACCAAAATGTGGGTCGCTAATGTCTCGATGCCTGTTGCACACGCTGAAGCAAAACGCCCATTTAACATTGCAGTCAGTGAGCTGCGATCAGATTTCAAAACTGAAAGACCAAGAGATGCACACGACAAAGTCACCCGAGTTTTTACCAGGGAAGTGGTTTTTCTATATTATAGATCCATACCCCTGGAAACGAACTCGAAAGTAAGCTTATCCCCTGCAACATACGTGGCTGCACACCAAAACTTAATGCGCCAAGACCTTGCTTAAGGAGTCGAGTGTTTATAGACCGGCGCAACTGGATTGTTTTGAGAATTGTTATTGTGTCTGAAATTTGACTCTCCTCATTTACTTTCATATGGCCATCGCGGTACAAGCCAAGTGGTTCCAAGTAGACAGATTAAAATCAAAGGAATGGGATTATTTTGTGCTCTTGAAGCTGCCGCAAAGACAGGGTGACGGGTGAGCGCGAAGGCCTGCAATGTTAGTCAACTAAGAGGAAAGTCATGTGTTTGAAGATTGTTTGATTTCATCGGTGAAGATTCCTCTAAACAAGGGAAATAATTGGTGGGGAGTTGTTCTTTTGATCAGGTATCAGTTTAACAGTTTAACATTAAATGCTGGCTCAAATTTATGGTAGGCCTCAAAACGCACATACACACACACACACGCGCGCGCAAAGACACAAATTCTCCATTCACAATTGAGAGAGATAGAGAGGGCGAGGGAAGAGAGAGAGAGAGAGAGAGAGAGAGGAGGGGGGACGTAGGGGGGATAGAGGGGCAGGGCGAGGGGATTGGCATATATGAATGGTCTTACAAATGTGGGGTTACCACATCAGCATCTGCATTCTTTCCCTAAACCTTCCCCCCCCCCCCCCCCCCCACCGGTCCCACACCCTCAAAACCCATCCGTCACCCTAATACACAATTGACAGCATGAGGGGTCAGCCCATCCAGGACAGGCTGATCTCACCACTGTCACATACACATTGTCACTCCCAAGGGGGGCCTACCCAAACACATAACACATGTACAACCAATAACATAGTCCCGCATTCACATTCCACCTTCCCCATTTACCACTGGTACAAACATATATAAGAAGTATAATCAGATGACTCCAATAAACAAAACATGATTTAAAATCAAAGTTGGTCTTTAAAAATGTGTTTCAAATCACGTGGGTGACTCCCCTCCCAAACTACTATTCACTTTAATGGTAAAAATTTTAAGAGAGAGAATTGAGTCCGTTGGGAGAATTTGTTTTCATTTTAGTTACCCAAAAGTGTTCCCTATTAAGGCAATATGGACGGCAGTTAGTTCTCTGTTTTTCTATCGCAATGCACCGCAGGTTTAGGAGGGAGTGATCTGGTAGATTGAAATGTTGGCTTATTAAAGATCCAGTGTTAAGTTTGATGTTTGATCGATGGTGGTAGAATCTTTGTTTTAGGGAATTTTTGGTTTCACCAAATTACCGTGAGTTCGGGCATTTAGAAGAAATAGTAAATATATAATGTTTGATGCTTCACATGGCATGTGGGTTTTGATGTTAGAAGTTTCGGAGGTAACAGAACTGGTGAAGGTAGTAGTCTCAACAACGTGGCTGTCACATATCACACAGCGGTCTCTTCTGCATCTGAAGCATCCTGGCCGCCCTCCAATGTTGGGACTGGGAAGGACTGAGGGCATTAGCAATGTAAGTGAGTGTGACAGATATTCCTGGAACCAAGCTTTAAGGGGGAGAGGGTCTTAGGATTGTGCGTGATAATAAATGGCACCCGTGTGTGTGGTGTGTTTTTGTCTGAACTGTAAAGTTTGACTGCGTGGGATGTTTTGGACCCGTTCCAGGGCCTGTTGGATGCAGTGTGGAGGACAGATCTTTTCTGTAAGTATTGGGTCATTTCAGTGTAGCGGATCCTGAAATCGTCTTCTAAGGAGCAAATGCGTCTCAGTCTTAGGATTTGGCTAAAGGGTATATTTTGCTTGCAGTGCTGACCGGTAATGCAAATAGCTGTGAGCGTTGGTGTAGAGATCTATTTGCAGCAGGCCATCCCTGATCTTAATCATGATATCCAGAAACGCTATTTCACGTTTGGATGAATGTATTGTAATTTTCATTGTTCTATGGACAGAATTAAGATAAGTCATAAAATTGTCCAATTCATCATTTGTTTCTGTCCATAAAACAAAAACGTCATCTAAAAATCTTTTCCATTGATCGACAGGGATTTATGTTGGGCTTTTATCCAAAACTTTCTCTTCCAGCTGGCCCATAAAAAGATTGGCCATCACCGGTGTCATAGGTGTTCCCAGGGCAGTGCCCTGTATTTGCTTCAAATACTTATTTTCAAAGCGGAAGGCATTGCTAGCTAATATGTGGTGTATAGCTTCAGTAATTATACTCTCTGAAGGAATGCAAATGAATGAATATATATATATATATATATATATAGAATTATAAACAAAGCTTGCTCTTATGTCTTAGATTGAAGAAATAGGGGGAGATAAGCATTCATATCTGCAGTGGTAGATAATTCTGCCTAACTAACAGTATGTGCTTGAGTGGGTGAATGGGGAAAAATAAAATAAATGCTTCTCAAAATGAGCCTTTAGCAAGCTTATAGTCTCCAAGTGGGAGACGATCTCCAATAGGGAGAAAACCCACTAACATATAACTCCTGGTCAGATACCGATATTTCGAAACCTGATTGTTTCTCCTCAGTGACCGCGGAAAGTGGTAATTTGACTCCTCTGCCTTTTCGGTTTTAAGAAGAATGCTATCCCAGAAAAGGCTGGTGTGCAATACCGTAGTATGTTTGTTGAGTTTTCAAAAAACCAACCAAAAGTGCCACCTAAGAAGCAAAGAAAATCATGAAAGAGCAAAACAAGCTACATCTTTCTTGTGAAAAGTAGAAAATATAAAAAGATAACCTCTTAAGACACAAGTCTGAGGGCCAGTTCTTGGAATGAATCCACAAGGGACTAAATTACAATAAACTAATAAATTCCAAGGATAAGTACCGAGCACCATTCCAGCAACTTACAGAGCAGTTTGGTGTTGCAATGACTGCAAGGAATATTGAATTATAAACAAAGCTTGCTCTTATGTCTTAGATTGAAGAAATAGAAATATATATATATATATAGCTAGTGAAGGATTTCTCATATTTATAATATATTTCCCCCATTTTCTTCATCTTCATTTTTTTTTTTTTTTTCTCTCTGAAAGTTCAAATCTTTGCGAAGTCATTATTATAATGACCGAAGAATTGCTAGCCTGCACTTGTTTTCCCCCACTACTTAATTGTTCAGCATTATATATATATATATATATATATATATATATATATATATATATATATTCGTTTTTGTTTTACGACTTGCCAATTTTTTTCCTAACTTCCGCCCCCCCCCCCCCCCCCTTCCATCCGCAACACCCACAACCCCGACCGCCGGCAAAGAAAGTTCTCTTTTCCGTCATCAGCCATATATCTGAGATCATTGCAAAAGAAACGCATTTCCAGTTTCAAAAACATATCTCAAAACATTGCAAAAGGGGCGATAGAAAAGCAACTTTACAAGTGTAAAATCAAGGTATAAGAATGGCTTACATTCACATTTTATTACAATCAAATGGCAGCATGGCTACTTATGAAAGAAAGGCATAACAGCACATATACATTCATGTGCTTAATGTAAATGAGAATTAATGCCAAACAAGATACAAAAAAAGTATTAAAAAAAAAGAAAAATGAGAACGAAAACGGAGCATGCATAAACATCTAAACCATATAGAAAGGAGAGAAAGAGATGTAGACAAACACGCAGAGAAACAAAACAAAACAGCCGAAAGTAGAAGACATACAAAAAAGGCAATCAAAAAATCTTGAAAGGTTTTCAATGCACGGACATATAGTATTTCAAACCTTTTCACGTCATAGGTCGATGGACAACAAGTCATCAACTTTAACACGATGGTTTGTCTATAACTGAATTGAGTTTTAATATCAATGCTGCTTTTTAATGATGTGAACGCATATTCATATTTCAGTGCTGTTCTCACCTTTGAGGGGCATGTAGTAAGACTATTTTATGTGGAACAGTTGCATTAATATCTTTAGATAGGAAACTTTCTCTATTTTGTGTGTTATTTTCAGTTGAGTTATTAACCTGTCTAATGATGGTGGCAGTTGCTAACATTTCATGTTCGTTGTAAAAGAGATCATTAAGTGTAAAATGGCACAACTCGCCTGTTGATGCCCACATGTAAACATGTTGTCCCCACTACACTCTCTGTGGATGCAGAAGTCCTCGTCGCTGCCATCGTTGCAGTCCTCTCTGTGATTGCACACCAGGGAGTAGGGCACGCTCTCCGTCCTCTGCTCGCAGATGAAGCTGGGCGGAAGTGACGTCATGTTGGCGCCACACTCGGAGGAGGCAGGAATGGCCCAAGATTCCCGGCTGGTTCGGAACGTGTGACTTTTCCCCCAGCATGCACTGCGCAAGTCGCAGGCGAGGAAGGTGTGGATGAGGTGACCCAGTGGACATCGTGTCAGCGTGACGTTGTTCCAGCCAAGTTGTGGGCCGACAAGTTGTGGAATGGTGAACACGGTCTTTTCTGGGTCTGTTGGTCTGAAAGATCCAGCTTCGCACAGGGTATAAACGTACAGCGGGAGGTCACACTGCCACAGAGTTGGAAACATATTTGTTCTCTCTCTCTCTCTCTCTCTCTCTCTCTCTCTCTCTCTCTCTCTCTCTCTCTCTCTCTCTCTCTCTCTCTCTCTCTCTCTCTTGCCAAGACACTTTTGTGGCCTCTCCTTGAAAACAAAGTTAATACGTAATTTCTATACAAAAAGACTCCAAATATGACAAAATATGACTTACAGCTTAAATATCAATAGGTTGCC
Source organism: Conus canariensis (assembly GCA_033310375.1). NCBI lineage: Eukaryota > Metazoa > Mollusca > Gastropoda > Neogastropoda > Conidae > Conus > Conus canariensis. Next base: position 88,859,548 of record CM065715.1, read on the forward strand.
TGTTCAAATCAGGTCCTAATTAGTCATTTGCAAGTGTGTGTGTGTGTGTGTGTGTGTGTGTGTGTGTGTGTGTGTGTGTGTGTGTGTGTGTGTGTGTGTGCTTGTGTATGAGTGTGTATGTGTGTGTGGTGGCGGTGGTGGTGGTGGTGTGTGTGTGCGCGCGCGCGCGCGCGTGTGTGTGAAATATATTCCTTTTAAAAAAGAAAAAAACATGTTGACATTCTTTTCACAATGCTTTTTGAAATGTCAGAGGAACTATGAGTTAGTCTGACAATAAATGTTGTTTCGGTCAGTCAATCAGAGAGAGAGAGAGAGAGAGAGAGAGAGAGAGAGAGAGAGAGAGAGAGAGAGAGACAGACAGACAGACAGACAGACAGACAGACAGACAGAGAGAAAGAGAAATGCTCGCGTGTGCATGTGCGCGCGTGCTCTGTGTGTGTGTGTGTGTGTGTGTGTGTGTGTGTGTGTGTGTGCGTGCGTGCGTGCGTGCGTGCGTGCGTGCGTGCGCGCGCGCGTGCGCGCGGGCGCGGGTGCCCATTCATTTTAGAGAAACGAGTATTCGGTTAAGTTGGCCGTGAAACCATGAAACACGCGCTGACATCGGTGCGAAAGAAGGCGACTCTCATGCAACAGTATCCAAGGCAAGGCAAGGCAAGGCAATTATTTATTTCATACCCACATGGGGCACAGAAATATAAGACAATACTCACACAAAATGAATAATCGCACATCAGAATAGAGTGATATCCATAATCAAGTAAACAAAATAAACGAGCAAACGACGCAAACAATATTAAGCATAAATGAAAATTTCATAAACAGTTTTCCCTATACAGAGTGCAAACTTTGTGTAATGTTGTAATTTTAGTTATATGAATTATTGGAAAAAGCTATTTATAACTGTAATATAATTCTTTAGTTTGATTAAAAGTTTCTTGTTTTTTGATGCAAACAAAATGTTGAATTTAACAGCATTTGGCTGTACAAAGAAGTATCGCGGGAGGTATTTTTTTCTCTCTGCATCAAAAAAAGGACACACGAACAAATAATGAAATTCATCTGCAATATCATGGATAGCACATTTGTCACAATCTTTCACACCTAGGTGTGCCAGCATAGCGTAGCTTATTTACAGGCAGATTATTATTTGTTGTTCTAAATTTGAGTAGAGTAACCATGTAATTCTGTGGTAAAACTAGATAGTATGGATCAACACCAAATGATGTTTTAAACATTCTATAGTTGATATATAATTCATCATTGTCAACATGCGTGTACCAGGTATGTATGAAACTATCTTTAAGGCATCTTTTTACTTTCTCTTTAAACCATAATGGATGTACATCAAGTGTTTTCTGATTTAGCCAGAAACTACTCAAACCAATTTCATTTAATAATGTATGGATGTATTTGATATATTTGTTTTCATGTACATTTAATTCATACATTCTGAGAAGACAATGAAGTAATGATTTTAATAATGAGAATAATGACAATAATAGAGATAGTACAGAAAAAGAAGATGATAATCTTGACAATGAGGGCAGCGAAGCAGATGACCTTTATGCTATTAATGGAGAAATGCCGGATAGATGCCTGAAGTGTGTTGCTCTCAACGTGTGTGGTTTTCTGTCCAAGCTTGCTTTTCCTGATTTTGTGGACTTTATTAACAGGTATGATGTTGTCTGCATCTCAGAAAGTAAACTTGCTGATGTTGATACTGTTGAAATTGATGGATATACTGCGTTTTATAAAAATAGAAGTAAATATAAAAGAAAATCTGGAGGTATACTAGTATTAATAAAAGACTGTCTTGTTCGATATGTCACTGTCTTTGAAGAAAAAAGATTTTAAAATACCATTAGTGCTGAGTCTGCAAGTAGTTATAAGTTTGTGGATTTTGATATGTGTCAAAGTGCATTGTTTTTTGCTTTTTGTGACTCCATTTTTGAAAAGAAAGTTTTGTGTTGTGTTCCTTATATTGAACCAGAGGGATCACCTTACTTTAATAGAAATGTTTATAATGATTTACAAGATACAATTCTGAATATTGGTATTGATAGCATCTGTCTGTTAGGGGACTTGAACTCAAGATCGGGACAGCTAAATGAATTGTTGGTCAATAATTTGTTTGCTGATTGCGTTCTTGATAGAGATTATAACTTTCCTGTTAGATCATCTGAAGATAGACAGACAAACAATATGGGACATGAATTAATAAGCTTTTGCAAAGCATGTCAGCTTATTATCATGAATGGTAGATCTGGTAGAGATTATGGTAAAGGTAAACTGACTTGTAAAAATGCATCTGTAGTGGATTACGCTGTAGTTTCTTATGATTTATTTGATAGTGTTGTAGATTTTAGTGTGGATGATTTTAATGAATTATTTTCAGATATTCATTGCCCTATTACCATAAAGTTTGCAATCCCATCAAGGGGGAGAACAGAGAAAACAGCGCCGATTTCGCATGCTAACGATGCCAATTCATACTATGTAAGATGGAATAATGCTTTGAAAGCAACTTTTGTTGATGACTTAGATGTTACAAAAATTACATCAATAGAGACTGAGCTAGATGACTTGCTTACAAATCCAGATAATATTACTGTAAACAATGTAAATAATATTGTTGGCAGAGTTAATGATATATTACTTGAAAGTGCAAATGCACTAAACATGCTAAAAAAGAGAAGGAAAGGTGCCAAACCAACTAAAAAGAAAAAGAAGGATAAACCATGGTTTAATGAAATTTGTAAAGTTAAAAGAAACAATTTTTGCTGTTGTAGGAGAAGATGTTTACTTATGAAAAATGATTTATTTTTAAAGGCGGAAAGGGTACGTGCAGCAAAATCATATAAGAAAACAGTTAAAAAAAGAAATGAGAAAATATAACCACGAAATGGCAAAACAGCTACGCCAATTACAGTCTAAAGACCCAAAGGCTTATTGGACTATCTTAAATGGACAGAAGAGAAAATCCAACCGTAATCAACCCAGTTGCCATGCTTTCTTTGAATTATTTAAAAATATGAATGTGGATGATGTAGAAGATGCTGACGAAGTTCTTGAAAATGTGCCTTTTAATGACACCAGTTATACCTTTTGGGATAATTTAATCACCGAAAATGAAGTAATGCATTGCATTAAAAAGTTAAAGAAAAACAAAGCCAGTGGACTAGATAATATTGCAAATGAATTTCTGAAAAACTCGGCGGTGAAAATGCTAAGATTATATGTCAAATTGTTTAACCTTATATTAATTACTGGTAAAGTACCAACTGAGTGGGCGCTTGGGGTTATACATCCTATATTCAAAAACAAAGGATGTGTCTTAGACCCCGGTAATTACCGTGGGATAACTATACTATCCTGTTTTGGAAAGCTGTTTACAAGTATTTTGAATGAACGTTTAAAGATGTTTATTGAAACATTCGATTTGATTGGTATGGAACAAGCAGGCTTTCGGAGTAATTTCTCAACACTTGATCACTTGTTTACCTTATATGGCCTGATTGATATTCTGTTGTTTAAGAAAAAGCGTTTATACTGTGCTTTTCTGGATTATGAAAAGGCATTCGACAAAGTTAATCGATCGTTTCTATGGCATAAATTGATAAATAGTGGCATTAGTGGCAAAATATTAAAAGTTATACAAAATATGTATTCTCAAGCCAAGTCATGTGTGTCTGTCAATGGTGATTATTCTGATTTTTTCTGTTCCAATGTTGGTGTAAGACAAGGAGAAAACTTGTCACCTGTATTGTTTGCCTTGTTTTTAAACGATATGAAAGAATTAATGTCTAGCGACATGGCTGGCCTTGTAACTGTCGCAAAAGAAGCAATTGAAATAGGCATAGGCGAATCAGATGTTGACATTTTGTTGAATTTATTTCTCTTATTATATGCAGATGACACTGTGATCTTTTCAGAAACTCCGTCTGGACTACAGAGAGGTTTAAAGTCTATTAAAGAATATTGTGATAAATGGAAATTGAAACTAAATGCAAACAAATGTAAAGTTGTTATTTTTTCTAAAGGTAAGGTTAGACGTTTTCCTGATTTTCTTATAGGTACAGAAAAACTAGAAGTCGTCCATGATTTCTTGTATCTAGGGTTGAGGCTGAACTATAATAACCGAATGAATGTTGCTCAACGTGATCTGTTTGACCGAGCCTCTCGAGCAATGTTTGCTTTGATGAGGAAAGCTAAATTATTGATGCTTCCTGCAGACCTAGTGATGGATTTATTTGATAAAACTATATTACCAATTCTTACATATGGATGTGAAATTTGGGGATTTGACATGAATGATCTTGTCCAAAGATTACAGTTAAAAATTTATAAGCTGGTTCTAAAACTACGACGGTCGACACCTTCTTTCATGGTTTTCGGTGAAACGGGAAAATTCCCCATACTGGTCATTGTTAAATCCAGAATGTTATCATTTTGGTTTAACCTTGTATCTAACCATCATAGTTATAAATTATCATTTCTTGTGTATAAATGTCTTCTCAGAATGTATGAATTAAATGTACATGAAAACAAATATATCAAATACATCCATACATTATTAAATGAAATTGGTTTGAGTAGTTTCTGGCTAAATCAGAACACACTTGATGTACATCCATTATGGTTTAAAGAGAAAGTAAAAAGATGCCTTAAAGATAGTTTCATACATACCTGGTACACGCATGTTGACAATGATGAATTATATATCAACTATAGAATGTTTAAAAACATCATTTGGTGTTGATCCATACTATCTAGTTTTACCACAGAATTACATGGTTACTCTACTCAAATTTAGAACAACAAATAATAATCTGCCTGTAAATAAGCTACGCTATGCTGGCACACCTAGGTGTGAAAGAATTGTGACAAATGTGCTATCCATGATATTGCAGATGAATTTCATTATTTGTTCGCGTGTCCTTTTTTTGATGCAGAGAGAAAAAAATACCTCCCGCGATACTTCTTTGTACGGCCGAATGCTGTTAAATTCAACATTTTGTTTGCATCAAAAAACAAGAAACTTTTAATCAAACTAAAGAATTATATTACAGTTATAAATAGCTTTTTCCAATAATTCATATAACTAAAATTACAACATTACACAAAGTTTGCACTCTGTATAGGGAAAACTGTTTATGAAATTTTCATTTATGCTTAATATTGTTTGCGTCGTTTGCTCGTTTATTTTGTTTACTTGATTATGGATATCACTCTATTCTGATGTGCGATTATTCATTTTGTGTGAGTATTGTCTTATATTTCTGTGCCCCATGTGGGTATGAAATAAATAATTGCCTTGCCTTGCCTTGCCTTGGATACTGTTGCATGAGAGTCGCCTTCTTTCGCACCGATGTCAGCGCGTGTTTCATGGTTTCACGGCCAACTTAACCGAATACTCGTTTCTCTAAAATGAATGGGCACCCGCGCCCGCGCGCACGCGCGCGCGCGCGCACGCACGCACGCACGGACGCACACACACCACACACACACACACACACACACACACACACACACACACAGAGCACGCGCGCACATGCACACGCGAGCATTTCTCTTTCTCTCTGTCTGTCTGTCTGTCTGTCTGTCTGTCTCTCTCTCTCTCTCTCTCTCTCTCTCTCTCTCTCTCTCTCTCTCTCTCTCTCTCTCTCTCTCTCTGATTGACTGACCGAAACAACATTTATTGTCAGACTAACTCATAGTTCTTCTGACATTTCAAAAAGCATTGTGAAAAGAATGTCAACATTTTTTTTTTATAGGAATATATTTCACACACACACACGCGCGCGCGCGCGCACACACACACACCACCACCACCACCACCACCACCACCACACACACATACACACTCATACACACACACACACACACACACACACACACACACACACACACACACACACACACACAAACACACACACACACACACACACACACACACACACACACACCACACACACTTGCAAATGACTAATTAGGACCTGATTTGAACAGGCAACCTATTGATAATTAAGCTGTAAGTCATATTTTGTCATATTTGGAGTCTTTTTGTATAGAAATTATTTATTAACTTTGTTTTCAAGGAGAGGCCACAAAAGTGTCTTGGCAAGACAAATTTTCTTCAGCATCTGGGGGGCAACGCCCCCCAGACCCCCCAGCAAGGCGTTGCCCCTGCACCTCACCGTGGGCCTAAGGCAACCGCTCCCCTCCCCACACCCCACCCCATCCCCGGCCTTTTCAGTATAGCTATGATTTTCTGCTCCCACCCCTGTGTGTATACCAAGAACTTAGACTCTCTCAACTATACCTCTCCTACAAGTCGAAGCGTTTCTTCCAGCTGACTCCATTCTGTTACTAATCACAGTAAGGCGCTCAGTAAACCGAGCTGGTAATGATCCGGAGGACGCCACCCTCAAATCTACTGTAGCTTTGAACCCAACATTAAATGACTGTCGAGTTCTCCATAAAGTCTAGCCCGCAGAATAAAGTTCGTCCAGCACGGAGAAGTCAGGATCGTGTCAGAAGTGGGGGTGTCTGTCATATGGCGAGTTCCAAGTTGATAAAGACAGATAACTCGTGATTGGATCCAAGAACAAGCTGGTGTCTATCTCCCTTTTTTTTCCCCCTGCCATGTTCAGTGAATCGAAGAAGACGAAGAAGCAGATGATTGTGGGAATGCCTGGCATTCATATCCTAATATTGTTTTGTTTGTTTCTTTGTTTGTTTGTTTTTGTCAGTCGTGGTGAGCAAGAGTGCTGTCATGATAGGGATTTCCATGGTGCGATGTGGTATGAATTCTTAGCGAGCTTCGCTGTGGGGTGCATAGCAGAGAGAGAGAGAGAGAGAGAGAGAGAGAGAGAGAGAGAGAGAGAGAGAGAGAGAGAGAGAGAGAGAGAGAGTTTTTTTTTTTCCCAGTGTTGCCGAAGACCAACTTCCTCTCCATTTCATGTTCTGTTATACAACGAACACCTGCACTATGGCTCTTGGATGAAAAATTCATGCCAATAATGATCCAGTCAGATACTTTGAAATTGAACTGCCTTTGCTTGAGTAACATGTGTTGGAACTATTCAAAATGTGTTCATCAAAACCTTTGACGTCATGCATGCATGCATTCAAATAATAAGCGTGACACATCATTGCATTTTACGCTCGCATTTCGGATTTTCCCACGACTATCGTCTATTTTCTATTATTTTGGCAACAATGTAAAATTTAAGATGCATTCCTGTATCTTTTGTGTTGAGACCTATTATTGTTGAAACAAAAACGACTGTTTAAATTTGACAATATTTGCAGGAGATTTTTTTCAAGTGATTATTTTCATAACGTTTTTTTCATTAATCAATTTCATAACATTCAGTAATTTCATGACAGACAGATAGGGAGAACAGCATTTACTCAGTTTCTAGTACTGATCCGTTCGTTCTGTGTCTTTCTGTGTAGGTGCTTATATTTCCCCAAACCTGGTTGCATTTTAAGAAATCTTTTTCCTCCTGCTGTGGGCGATGATATTCAGATATTTTGATTTGAACAAGGACTTCAGACGAGCAGTGACCACGCTTCTTTCTCACACTATATCAACTAATGTTTGTTTTAGGTTTGTTTTGTTTTGTTTTGGGGGGTTTTAGTTGTTGTTGTTGTTTTTTTTAATAGAACTAATGCTAATAAAAGTTTATACGGCTTTCTCGTATTATTTGTTATTAGCTTATGTTTATTCCAATTACTATCCCTCCCCCCCCCCCCCCCCCAAAAAAAAAAAAAAAAAAAAAAAAAATTCTCTCTGCCCTTTTTAAAATTCAAGTGTAAGCCATACTGACAGCATCAGAAACTTATTTTTTCATAATTGATTTAACCTCGCCTAGCTTGGAGTACAGCATTGCTGTGGTTGATCTATTTTCTCTGTATTCTCCCAACCCGCTTGTTGTTGTTGTTGTTGTTGTTTGTTCCCAATTCTTTTCTCTCACGCTTACTGTCAGCGAGAATCGTCAGACGTTTTTTTTTTTTTTCCCCGTAACGTTTTGTTGTAATAATATTTTACTGACAGTATTACAAAAAAGAAGTGTTTCACTGCGTATCATCTCATTTCATTGCCCAGAATAATGTGTCCATCATCTTGACAACGTTTGACACACTGGTTCAGTCATAGATCGTACCTTGCTCAGCAGGTGAAGGAGTACAGTATACACTCTTTATGCATCGACCTGTTCTTCCTACGTTCATCGTGACCTGCTTCGTTTAAAGATCGTTTCCCTTAATTCAGAACACAACTATTGATCCTAGTTTCGTTACCAGTGCTGAATCAATACGAGTTCTGCAAATGAGACGTAACTTGATGCCAAAACCCCAGAGTTACGACCGTGTGCTGTGGCGGAAAGTCAGGGGAATAGGAACTTTTAAATACGCCTATGATGAAGCATAAAAATGTCCAGTCTAATACGTAGCATGAAATGGGAATCAAACCCAAGTCATCCGAACCCAAGCACTGCGCTCTGCTCGTTATTTCCTACCACCGCAAATAGAATCGGAAATTCCCACCTGCGTCGTTATTGTGTTAACACCTCAAAAACTACATCAAAACGGAAAACATGAACTGGGTGTCTACGTGTCCCAAGTAATCCAGATAACGTTTCAACGTTGATCAGAAATAGCTCCGTCACCATAACCACCACCGCTACAAACATTACTCATAGAGGGATCGTTTCCTTTAGGAGTCGGTCAGAGGAAAGGAGGAAGAAGGCTGTTGAATTTCTTTTTAAGAGTGGCCAAAAAGTTGTTGAGCAGGAATGTGTGTGTGTGTGTGTGTGTGTGTGTGTGTGTGTGTGTGTGTGTGTGTGTGTGTGTGTGTGTGTGTGTGTGTGTGTGTGTGTGTGTGTGTGTGTGTGTGTGTGTGTGTGTGTGTGTGTGTGTGTGTGTGTGTGTGTGTGTGTGTGTGTGTGTGTGTGTGTGTTGGTGTTGTGTGTGTGTGTGTGTGTGTGTGTGTGTTGTGTGTGTGTGTGTGTGTGGTGTGTGTGTGTGTGTGTGTGTGTGTGTGTGTGTGTGTGTGTGTGTGTGTGTGTGTGTGTGTGTGTGTGTGTGTGTGTGTGTTGTGTTGTGTGTGTGTGTGTGTGTGTGCGCTGCGCGCGCGCGGGGTGTGTGTGTGTGTGGTGTGTGTGGTGTAGAACGGATGGGTGATGGGTTAGGTTGAAAGGAGTTCCATGGTGATTAAAAACAAAATCTCTCTCTCTCTCTCTCTCTCTCTCTCTCTCTCTCTTCTCTCTCCTCTCTCTCTCTCTCTCTCAGAGAAAGTGTATATCCCTGTTCTCGATCAGCAATCTTATTTCGCCCGCAAACCCCCCCTTTTCACATGATTAAATTTCTTTAACCAAAAAAAACAGCTAAAAACCTACAAAATCAAAGAAATTTAGTTCTTGGCCAGCATCTTATTTCGCCCGCAAACCCCACTTTTCACATAATCAAATTTCCTCAGCCAAAAAAATAGCTAAAACCTACAAAATTAAACAAATCTAATCGCGCAAAATAATTTTCCTGCTCTAGAACCGCACATTTAATCTTTCTCTCTGATTAACTAACAGGCACTGTGTTTGGCGGGACAACTTGCAACTCTTCGCGAACAAACGATCTTTTAGGGGCAGCTTTTTAGAAGAAAGAGTCTCTCTTAAATAATACACGGGAGGGGCTGTTTTCATAATTCTTTCAACTTCATATACATCTACGCTCCATATGGGGTCTGTGGCTCTAATTCTAACATCGCCCTCTGCCTCTCCAGGCGCATACAAGTATCTTACTTTTAGTCCAAACGGCAAGAGTTTTTGATTACTTTGGATGTCTTCAGTAATGCTAATTTTTTTAGTTTGATCGCGTTCACCGGTTTAAGGCCTGTTGCTTTAAATTCTTCATTGTTCATGGCGCGCAAGACTGCTGGCAATCTCCTAACCCATTCTGTGTTGCGTGTTTTGTCCATAAGGTCTCTATGATATTGATAGGTAAACAGGCGTTCGGCTAGATTCTTATTAAAGTTTTCTACTAGAGCCTGGGAGCGATGGTTGCCTGGGATCCCTCTCTTAACTGTAACCCGGTGTCTTAAAAACAGTTGGTTTACAGCTCCTTTAAACTCTTTCCCATCATCAACCTGGGTCAACCTAGGATACTTTAATGGACCTCGCATGTATATTTGTTGTAAAGCCACAGCCACAGCAGTTGAGCTTTTATCCGTTAAAGGCTCAGCGTCTTTATATCTTGAAGCCATGTCAACAACAGTCAGAGCATACTTAAACTTTTTTCTTCTAACTTTGTCATGTGGAAGATACAACAAGTCCATCTGGTGGGTGTCATTAGGAACTGAGTTAACGAATCGAGGCCTTATTATTCTTTTTGGGGCGGGCAGATATATTTGCCAGATCGCTTGTTTTGAAAGCCAGTCTTTCGCTTCTGATTCAGACACCCTAGCAGCTTTACTCAGTTTATCAATAGCGGCCTTTCCTTTCCAATACCCTCTAGGAGAATAATATATTTTGTACTTTGTATCGTCCATAAGAGACTGTTTTTATTACATTTTTAACTATTGTTTTTAGATTGAATATGCAAGAAGAAAGATTGCTCCCATAGCACCTATAATAAAGCCTATTTCTACCATTTTCTGATCCTCAGATGGTTCATAAAAGTCAGACAGTTCTGGCGGTGACGATGTTAGAAACTTCTTTCCTGTCACTAAGTAATATTCATTCATTGCTTCATCAACGTCTGTAAATGTGTGCTCTGCATGTCCCTGCTCTCTTAACTTTTTATTAATAAAGTCTAAGTGAGCAATCCTCCTTTTCTCGTAAGCGTCTATTGCCTTAGCTAAATCTTCCATTGCCTTGTTATGGCGTTCTCTCTCTTCATCAGACCGCAATTTACTAAACATATAATTGCTGCCAGAGAAAGCCAATGCATTAACAATAGCTCCTCCCACCATCAGAACTAATCCAGACATCTTTTTATAAATGAATGAATCTTTTTTATAAATCAATATTTTTTAGAATGAATCTTTTTTTATAAATCAATCTTTCTATGCATTAATCTTTCTATGCATTAATCTTTCTATGCATTAATCTTTCTATGCATTGATGTTTTCTGGGATAATCCCCTGTGTAACAAGAAAGTCTTTTGAGGCAATCCCTGCCGTTATTACAGCTATAACCTTAACAACATCCTCAATGTCTAACCTTCCTAGATCAGCCGGCCTCATTTTAAACATGTTTTTTGCTAACACGCTGTACCCTATACTAAGACCGCTGATTACAGCAGAGTGGTAAATAGTATTGATGATCTTTGCAGTGCTCATGTTTTTTATTAACTAAAAAAATAATTAAAATAATCATAATATGAAAGGCTGTCTATGCGCTTTTTAATCAGATAATCTTTTGTTGCCAGAGCTAAAAATAAGGTTACAACTAGTTTCGGCGAATCTTCTATCTTTCCCATGTTGGGCGGTTTTATTCTTAACAAACATTTTGCTAGGGTTGAATAAACTATAACGCCGACAATGGGCACTGCATAATTAACCAGCGTTAAACTCATGGTTTTAAAAAGGCTTTATTATTTTTATTGCTTTAAAAAGAGTTTAAAAAATGGATTGCGACGAGCTATTAAAGTGTGAGGAGGCAGCAGACCTCTGTCATAAAGAAAGATTATACTCTCTAGCTGCATGTGGGAAAACCAGGCAGTATTTAGGCGTTGAACTAAGTATTGAACAGATTCAGCAATTGTCTACATCAGACGTTGAGAAGTATTACGCTAGGTACGAGGCACAGCTAGGATCAAAAATGGTTAGATCGGTGGGACAGACAATGATTAGTTTATATGCAAAGTTAGTAGGCAAGATAGCGCCGATTGATTCAGAAGAAGATTTAAAATATGACTTAACACAAGATCCGGTTTTAACCAAGTCCCTAGAATCTCTTGCATGTGACATGTATTATAGATTTGGGACGCTGTTATGCCCATTCATCATGGGATTAATTACTTTTAATCATATTAATTTTAATCATATTAATTTTAATCAGACTAAAAAAATGAGCGAGCAGGAGAAGAAGACTCCACAGGAGCAGAATGTCCCACAAGTGAATTCTCCACAAGTGAATTTACAGGCGAGTGTCCCACAAGTGAATCCACAGGTGAGTGTCCCGCAGGTGAGTAGTGTTACTAAGTCTAAAAGTGCTGGCCGTGTTGAGGCTGGTCGTAAACTAGCTGAATGGAACAGACTGCAAAAAGCAAACCAAGCAGCAAAACAAAAATTATTAGATAGTAATAAACATCAGCCCAGCACCGCCGCCGCCACCAACAACAACACAATCAAACTATAAGATGTATTATTATGTACTGGGGAGTATTGTTGTTGGTGGAGGGCTTTTGGCATACAAGTGTCTAAAGCCATACTTAGCAACAAAGTTACAAACCCCCACAAAAACAGTAAAAGAAAAAGAACCAGCTTCTGCAAAAAAGTACAACCTCCTGCTGTAGACCCATTTTTAATAAATTAGTTTTTTAATGTGTTGTTAAGTACTGGTTAAGTACAAGCTAAGTACTGGTTAAGTCAGTTATAACAAGTTAAGTGTAAGTTAAGTGCAAGTTAAGTGCAAGTCATGTTAAGTACTAGTTAAGTGCAAGTTAAGTGTGAGTAAAGTACTAGTAAAGTTCTTAAGTAAAGTACTAGTTAAGTACTAGTTAAGATCTTAATTTAAGTCAGCCAAGTCGGTTTTCCAGGGGCCTATAGCGTATGAAAACTCAGGATTGACGTAAGTTCGCTTGCTATTGTTAGAGTCTAGTGACTTCTTATTAACAGCGGTTGTGTTTACTTGATGAAGAGTAGAGCGCAGATTAACATTTGTGTGATAAAATACTTTGTTTTCAAAGAGAGCCTGCTTGTAGTTGTCGTGACTTTTTTTTTTTTTGACAACTTCTTTACCTATGCCCTTAGCTTTCTTCATTACAGAAGTCTGGGTAGCAATACTATACATCTTTGCCCGTAAGCCAACATATTCTAGTATAATCGTCCCATTAAGTTCATCCTTCATCTTTCCAATCACTTTCTTGTTCACGGTTGAATGTAAAGGCGAATCTTTAGGATAGTCACACGTGTCATACCACCCATCAGCTCCTTTGGCCACTTCTATTTCCATGTCTTTGTAAAAGTCTTCAGTTGGGATGTCCAGAATAAAAATACAGTGTCTGTGTAAACGACATTTGATTCTGGGTACAGCGGCTTAAAGTAGTCGTATAGAAATTCAAGCATTAATAACTTTGACAACTCTAGCACGGCAAACCCGATAAACACCGGCTTGTCCAACTTCACATTCTGTTTCTTCATCATAACGCCAACCAGGCTGTCACTAAATCTTCTAAAGTCTTGGTAGTTAGGTTTAGAGACCAGCTTAATTGCTTGTTTTTCTTTTGTAACTAATCTTACATCTTTACGATTGTGTACGTTCTCCATGGTTTTGCCAAAACAGCTGTTGTTCATTAGTTTAAAGAAGTCTTTTTCTGAGGCGTCCGTGGCTTTAGTTCTAAGATCAGTGTTCTTCATGATGTATGGTCTCATGAAAGGCCCTTGGTCGAAAGTAATTATTCTGTGAACGGCAGTAAGTTTCAGTCCGTGTCTTAAGTAAAACTGTAACAACCGGTAATGACAAACATATTTAGTTTTGTTAAAGAGGTTAGGCACGAGTTTAGGCGGCTCTGCGGGGCTCCTCTTTAATTTTTCTGCGGCTAAGGGAAATCGTTATGGGGCCGTACAATTCTACAGGATAATCTAAGTCTACCTCTAAGATTAATCCTATTGGATTATCAGGTGTAAGAGTTGACAATAGTCCTACTACCCGATCAACCTCATGAGGCCCATTTATCATTTTAAAGTTTCTTAATGGCAGTGCCTGGCTCATGGCCCACCCATACAGATTGTTGGCGTCTAAGTACATCAGATAGTTGGATGGTTTGGCGGGGTCATAATCGTCTAAATACTTGTTGTTGGCTCTGCGGTAAGGATGACAGGCCATGCTAATGCCTCCTCTCAGCCCATCCTCAATCATCTGAAGTGTATCCAGATCCGATATTAAGTCAATCTCAATGTTTGTAGACTTCAAGAATGCATCCCAAGAAAGGCCCGGGGCAGAGACGTACTGTGATGAATCCAGGCCGTAGTGTTTCATGCAAGTGGATCTGTAATTCTGAAAGACGTCAGCTAATAAACACACATCGGCCAATAAATATTGATCATGATAATCGCCCATCGTTTTGCAGTGTAATTCTGCCCAGGCCTTCTGCGCGTATTCATAGTCGGCGTCAGATATGCCTCCGCCTCTAAGACGGCTGTAAAAGTCGTCTTTATGTGGCAGCGCCGGCTCGTCAAACCTGTCCCACGAGTCCATGTATTCATAAGGATAGACGCCTTTACGGACTAAAGATGGGTCGAAATATTGTTTGGTGATTGGATAGTCTTGCAGAGATCCTGCCAACTTATTTAAACTCCCCATCAGATGCTGGGCAGAATCATAGAAGGATAAACAGTCTACAGTAAAGGTCATGTACTTTTCTGATGACTGTGCAATACAGCTAACCCTCTTACATTCAGAAGTTATTGCTTGCATGATAAAGTGCGAATCGTAGCCTCGTAAGTTATGAAAGAAGATTGGCAGTTTCCATTTTTCGGGGTTAATCTTGAGTTGAAGATTGCAGCTGTTGTGTGCCGCCCCTCTGAATTTGCCAGTAATGTGATCGTGGTCTCTTACAGTGTCGCCTAATAACTTGCATTTGCATATCCAGCAGTGGGTGGCTGATTTATAACGTTCTTCATCTTCGGGGGTCATCTTAATGCCTGAAAGGTTTCAGCTGATTGGAGAATTGATTGCGAAGTGTTTCATCTGCTCCAAAAATCGACCAGCTGCGTCGGGGCCTCTGTAAATCTCCGGCTGTGTGTGTCCGCCATCTGACCTAACAACAACAAACGCATAAGAACAGATCTGATGACGGGATAATATGGTTGTTTTTTGGTCTTGCTGAGGGCTGTAGTACTGCGGCAAAATCGCTTCAAAGTCGGCATAGACTACGTATGGGCTCATCTGCATTTTGTGTACATTCTTAAAACCAACCTTAGACCCGGTTTGGGTGTAAGAAGTTCGGTTTTACAGTCTACAAAACTTTTACAATGTTTCTTATGTTCAGCAGCTGCCTCTATAGATGGGATCCTGACCAAACACCTTCTACAAAGCTCTTGTTTAGCTGTATCCGTTGTAGTATAAGCCATAAGTCTGCTTATTGTTCTGATTAATACATAATGGCTCTTTAGACCGTCTGCAAACAGAATCAAGTCTACATGGTTCTCAAGTGGTTCGCCTAAAGTAGGGGCTTCGGGAGAGATCCTTAGAAGGACTAGATTGTCTACTGAATTCCATGTGTATACGCTTACGGTTATTGGTTTGTTTTGTTCTTCAAACTGGTCGATACTTTCTACACTCACTGGAAAGGTTATGTTATTTAAGTTCAGCTCATTTATATACTGCCTATAATTAGATACTCTGTTTGCATTATTTTTAACGGGATGTAAATGTGCCAAAACACACCACATAAAACACATATTGTCAGAATTTTGTATGTTTAAGACTGCTCGTTTTAACTCTAGCTCTCTCGGGAGAGGAAGGTAAGAATTGCCGACTATAGGATAGAACTTTGTTTGTCTTAATCTAATCGCAAGGACTGTTCCTTCAGACCAGCCAGAGCCGCGCAATTTTGCTTCTTCACTCGCATGGTTAAACTGTGTAAGCATATAATCGGCCCAGCCAGAATTAAAGTCGTAATAGCTGATTACTTCTTTCTGCCTAGTTGAAACCCAGACTAGTATACTACTATCATCGGGGGTTATATATTCAATCAGAATGGCCAACAACACTTTTACTGGCGGGTTAATTTGAAGAGACCCTGGGATTTTAGAAATGGCATGTGTTACGCTTTCCTGAACGTTTGAGGGGTTAATGATGTCCATGGCTAATTCACTGAACATATTGCCCACCGGTTTGGCATCCATCGCTTTTGTGATCGTCATTTTTTAGATCAAATAAATAGGTAATACAAAAAAATAAATACTAAAATTTAGCTAATATTTACTAATTTGAGGTAATACAAAAAAAATAAACACTAAAATTTAGTTAAATCGAATAGCTGCTCCTTCAGGGTTAGTAAAAATAGACAATTCAGCGTCATCAGGGGCCATACTATTAATTAAAATTGCAATACACTTTATAACTGGGCTGGGCCAAGAATCTGGCATTTTACTGATTACGTTGGTTACACTTTCGCGAATATCTGTGTGCTCAAAAAGATCCGTAATTAATTCGCCAAACACGCATCTTAACTCTTCTTCATCAGCCCCCCACACCGTCATTAACTCTAAGGCGCGGCGTATATTTTTAAGCTCTGTAACTACTTTGCTCGTCATTTTTAAGATCAAATATATAAGTAATACAATAATTAAATCAGACTCATTTTGGGTTTAGTTGATCGTTTGCAAGGTTCTGCTTTGCAATGTTCTTTCTAATTGCTTCGGCGTCTACCTGTTGTGAAGTAAAAGTCTTTCTCCATTTCTTTTGAAGATCGATCTTTTGTCGTCTGTAATCATCCCCGTCAGCCATGGCTCGTTTAAATTCCTCGTCTGTTACTTTTCCATCCAGTAATGTATTGCTTATAATCAGCCTTAATGAATGAAGTTTTGCCGTTGCTAGGGCTACAATGGCGGTGTGCTTTTGTAATTTGGGTGTTAGCTTCTTTAAAACAGCACTTACAATCGTGGACATGGCACCTAGCCCTAAACCAACACTCCCAAAAGCTATGGACATCGGTGTCCCAACTCCAGTAGCTAAAAGAGCGACACTAGACCCAGTGCTTAAGCTGATACAACCGATGAGCCGGTGATTATATAAGAAAGGACATTTAAGGCTTTAGCATATTTCTTTCTAGTAACCCTATACTTATTTAAGTCACTTTCTATTTCTTCTTCAAGCTCAGTCATGTGCTTTAATCTAAACTGCTGACCGTCTTCCATTTTAAAACAAGATTTTTTTTTAAATCTTGTACATATCTTCTTATTAACCCTTCTGGCAGCACTTCATCAACAGAGTAAAACGCAATAAAATCAACATACTTAATGAAAATAAAATCAAGCACTGTTAGTTTGGTTTTGTCAACCATCACAGTAACTTTGTCAGAAGATACAGAAGTGTTTATTTCATCCCCGTTTTTAGTAATAGCAATAACAAGCCTAAGAGGCCCGTCCAAGTTTTCAGACTTTATTTGTACGCCTCTGATTAACGTATGCTCTGGCAAACTAGGATCAGACTCCCTTGGAGTAATAAATAAGCGAAAAAGCATCGTCATTTTTTTAGGCAGTGATTCTAGTTTTGGGTTAAATTCTAAGCCGACGGTGTCGCCCCCCACTTCAGCTAAGGACTTCTTTCTCCGCAGCATATATACAGAGCCCTGCTTAGTTATTTCAATCTGCTTTTTCTGTTGTAATCCTGGGATTAGGCTAGCAAGAAGGTGTCCTTCATTCAAAGCTTTTCTAAAATTGTCTTTCTTATCAAAGTATACATAGGGGCTTCGTAGTTCAAACTTTAAATCCCAGTTAATGTCAGGAAGCAACGCCCAGGCATTCTCTCGTTTATGAAGTTTGTATTCGTGTTTGCCAAAATCGTTTGCCCTTAGATTTCTTATCTCTTCCAGGGTAGGATATTGCTGTCGTTTTTTATCTTCAATTTCTATTCGTTTGTAAACACCATCGTCGGTGTATTCAAATCCATAAACATTTCCTGCCACTCCTATCAGATCAAAGTCAGTTGTATCTGCTAGATCTTTTATCTCTACTGCAACGCATTTAGGAGCTAACTCTGCTTTTGATTCTGGCCCTCGAGACATTCTTTTTATTATAAACAATTTATTATAAACAATTTATTATAACAATCTGTAATAAATAATCTGTAATAAGCAATCTGTAATAAATAATCTATAATAAGCAATCTATAATAAGCAATCTATAATAAGCAATCTATAATAAGCAAACGTATTGAACTGGTGGGTCAGTCCGTAAGCATAGTTTAGCGTGCTTAGATTTTTCTAGCTGCTCTTTTATTTTTTTTAGTTCATCCCTGTCCCTGATTATATAGTTTTCACTTAAACATTCTTCAAAACTATCCTTGTCCTTAGTATAGAATAAGATGACTGATTTTAACTGCGATCTAAAGTCTTTTAAGACAGCATTGTATTTTTGAGTTAAGAGCCAAACAGAAACTAATGCGTGTCTTCCGCTAAAGGCCAGCTTAGACAGAGTCCTTCTTTTTTTAACAATGTCTTGTTCAGCTGAACAGTCATCAATAATAAACAGCGTTTCGGTTCCCTCAAATAGCCTATAGTAATGTTCTAAACAGTCGCTTAGCTTGTCAGTAGGATCAACTAAAAATATATTCTCGTCTGTCCAAACAAACTGCCTTTCTTTGTAAGACTTGTTATGCTTAATGGTTGTGCAGAATATAACAATGTACTCGTAATGAAATCTGTAGACTGTTTGTAACAAATCAAGCACGAAGACAGTTTTCCCACACCCAGTAATCCACAAATAAGCGAGCAGTGCGGGTCTTTAGGGCAAAAAGTTCAAACTATCCATCTGTTTTAATAGGCTATTTCTTTCAGTCTATTTTCTTCAATGTTCAGCTGGGCGTCATAAACCACAAAAACGTGCATTTGTATCTGGCCATTCTCCTCCTCTTCCTTATTAATCTGTATGAGTATACCATCTGACCCTACCCTTCTTCCACTCCCGTGCAGTCTGTTGTCATACGTGGATCTAAAATCCAGCCATAGTCCATATTTGTCTGTTAGATAATCTTCGAGTCTTACATCGTGAAGGTGAAGTTTTTTACTTTTACACACATGATCGGCTGTGGGGCTTGTCTGCCTGCCCCCGGCGAATAACTTTCTTATTTCATCAAAGTGTTGGTCGGGCAAAAGTCCAGCTGAATACAGCTGAAAAGGCTTGCCATCTACTGTGCAAGACAACTGCTCAATTTTTGGGTTGTAAAACACCTCAGATTCTCTCTGAAAAGGAGCTGAGGGTTTAGTAAATAGCAAGAGAACCCCCTTTAGGGACCTTAAAGAATTGCTTATAGCTATTTCCCAGACGGCGTCTTGCTTGTTTTTAATCGGTAGACTGTGGTGTAAAACTCTTTCAAAGTAAACAACCGCCCTACTTTTATACTGGTTTAAGATTATTCTAGCCAGTTCGGGGTTAGTAACAACGTCAAAATTAAGAGAGATGTTACTGACAGTGTATCTAGCTGTTGGGTCATCTGAAAGAATAACAGACCCGCTGTCATTGAATGTCAGTTCGTAAGTAAGTCTGTCTCTTAGTGCGCCTTGATAATATGGCTGGTGGGTTTTTAACAGTTCAAAATCTAGAGGGATGCAAAATCTGTTCTTAAATGCTCGCGCTATTGCCTGGTCTCCCTCGTCTTCCTTTGCATCTGCAGCATTAAGCCTGTGCTTAAGACCGTTTGGGCTCTGGATCCCCTGAAAGATTTTGTCTTTTCTTTCTGTTCTGGGCAGCCACAGATCAGAATAGGATTAAAAATGTCTGCGCTACTCAGTGAGAAGACTTCTCTACCTTCAGTTTAATTACCATATTTTTAATGATGGCCCTGCCCAGGTTAGCAACGACAGTAGCATTAGGATCCGTCGACTCAATATCTATTTTGAATGACAGCCTGGCAGTGCCCGGCATTATAACATCGTCAGGTCCGAGGTCACTAAATCTTACTGTTAACATTTCATTGGGCTCAATTGTTGATGGATTATTTACAACGCGCACAGTCTGTCTTATGCCTTTTATGCCGTGGGGCTCCTTCGCTTTTCTGAATGGATCGAGGTCGCAGCCGTATGGGTTCATTTTTTATAAAACAAAAAATAATAAATATATAAATATGGATGAGGCGATTATGCGCGATTGATTCTATTGAAAAGAAGAAAGAATGATGATTTGGCGCGATTGATTCTATTGAAGAAGAAGAAGAGATGATTTTGGCGCGATTGATTCTAATGAAGAGCCGGGTCCTTCATTGCAAGAAGAACTTGAAGGAGCAGCAGCAGGTCAAGGAGCAGGATTAAATCAAATACGAATTCTAGATAGAATTGAATCATTATATGGCAGTATAGGGGAGAGCTGCCAGAAGCACTTAATGTTTCCAATTTTTTAACAGATGAAAATAATCATTTGTATCTAAGAACTAGTAAAGGAAGGCTTGTGCGGCTTACTGCAAAACCAGACCCAACCCAGTTTTTAAGCAGGAGCACAATTCTTAGAGAGCTCCCTGTTGCTGACCAAAGGCAGTTAAACTTTATTGGCAATCTAAGGTCTGAGGCTGTTAGTGCTTTACAGAACTTGGAGCAAAGGCTGCCAACACAATCTGAAATGCAAAACATACCTCTTCAAGAATTAAGTCAAAGAACAGATGAGGCAATAGCAGAAATTGAGACGAGTTTTAATGAGGAGACACAGTTAAAAACAATTGTCGGTTCTCAAGTGCCTAGTCAAAGAGAACGTGAGCTGAGTCCCGAAGAAGAAGCAGCTTTAGAAACAATTGATGATCCTCCATTGCCTGAGAGCGTACACAGGAATCTTAAAGCTGCTCTGCGTGAACTCAGGGGCCTTGATGATACTCTACGGAGAATAAATGGCGAGCTAAAAAACAACTTGTCAAAACTTGGCGAGCTAGATGGAGAGATAAGAGAAGAAAAAAATAAACTGGCTGATGCAGATGATAACAATTTAGGGTTAGAAGTAAAGGCTAGAATACAGGCGAAAATACAGAATTTAACGACAGAAAGGGCAGAAATAGCATATCAAACAGGCAGCATCAGAGAAACTATAAACAGCCTCCTTCATGAAAATACTACGTTAGCAGAAAGAATAAGGATTCTGTTCAGAGAGCGGGGATTACAATAGTTAGTATATTAACAGCCGTTGGGTTTGCTATCTCTACACTGGTTTATGCATTAACCGGCAGTGCGCCGACAGGGCCAGTAGCTCCTCCAACGCCTCAGCCCGGTAAAAGTTGGATTAGAAAACAATTGCGCCATCTAGCAAACTTATTAAAGAAGTTAGCTGTCAAAGCGCTTGATGCTCTGCCTGGCATAATAGGCAGTGTTGTTAGTTGGGTTTTGTCTACCATAGGCAAAGTGGCTGGTTATATGGCCGACCATCTGTGGACTTTGGGGGTGCTGGCTGCCGGTTTAATTTTTAGTGAAATAAAGTATGGCTAATCCAGTAAAAGTTAAAAACACAACAAGGGCTGTCTTTTCGCTAGTGTGTCTGTCGGGGTGAGGTACATCAACAGGCGGGGGGTCGCTTTCTGGCTGTGGGCTGCTTATAACTGGTTGGGGGTCGCTTTCAGGGCTAGATACTTTTTTTAAAATGGCTGGCGCGGGCCTTGTGTTTAAGCCTTGATTGTGTCCTAAGTTTTGATCGTCTCCTGCTATGAGGATTTCATTATTATAATTCTGTATCATGCCAATCTGTAGTCTAAGGTCAGAAGGCAGCATGTATAATCCATGGCCCACAACAAAGTCAACCTTTGACCTAGCATGTGAAAGAACGTTTTGGTACCTTTGTATGCTGGAAGGCAAATCAACAGCAGAGTTAATAGCATCTTCTAAATTAGCTAGAAATTGTTTTCTGGCGTCAAAGCCTGTAGATTGATCCACTATGCTAGACTTGGTCTGTGCTTGCGCTCCTAATAGACACCAAACGTACGTGCGTATGGAGTCATTAAGTCTTTGCACTCCTGGCATTGTTAGGCCTTCACTTTTATCTAAGATAAATGTTGCCCAAGCATTGGGGTGTTTTTGTTCTATTGATCCCAATCTAACTTGGGAGTTTGGCTTAAAAGAGGTGTGACCGGGCCAGTAGTCAAAATTATATTCTCTACGCTGGCCCCACAAATACAATGTGCCCACCCGTGATTGCGGTCTAACTTTTGTCTAAAGTTATTTGAAGGGTTAATGTTAAATTCGTTACAGATTCTTTCATATGCATTCTTGTCCATTGGGCTGTTGAATGGATTAAACGCGTTGTCGTTGGGGAGGGGTACTTGTAGTTCAGTTAGTATGCGTCTATACTGGTAATAAACATGAAAGTTATATACTGACCTTACTAAGAGGTTGGGGTGGTTTAAATGGTTTGTATATGAAACACCGCAGCCAGTGGTTGAGCAGTAAACTGCAAAATTTAACTGATTTGGTAAAAAGCCATGGGGTGAGTTGACCATGCTGATGGCACTCTATCACTCTTTATTGGAGGATTTAAATATCTAGTTAGTGGGTTTACAAGTCTGACTAGAAAGCCAATGATTCATCCACTGCGATGTTAGTTGCTAAAGTCCAAAGATTTGGGCTCATAAACCCCTCCTACGTCGTAAGTGGCACTTTCATTAATTTAAAAGGTTCCATTTTAAATAGTTTTTAAAAAAGGATGCACATTTATATAACTAAACAAGGCGCACGTGTGTTCTTAAAGTATCCAATTGACAATAGGCGCGGTGATAATAGGGTTGCCCTTAGAGAAATTGGTTTTAAAGTTAGGTGGATTAATATATCTGAAAAAGCTAAGAATAACTGGGTGAATGTTAAGGGCGGGCAAGGTAATTTATTAAAGCAGTTAAAAATACCTGATGGTTACTACAACTTTTGTTCTTTAAAAGAAGTATTTAGCAATTTTGGCATTAAGTTAAAAATCAACGAGGCAAATCTTATAATTACTATGCACTTTCCAGAAGAAAGAAGAGAATACACTTTTCCTAAAGGTCTTGCTAGAATCTTGGGCTTCTATGATAGCGGTGAAACGTATAGCGTTAACACCCATAAGTACTTAGAAGGCGGTCTTTATGAGTATGCAGGTAGTAGGCCATCCGATTTTCTAATTAACCCAAGGCTGTATGTTCATTTAAGCGAATTAAAAACAGATGCTAATTTGTTTAATGGTCAGCCATCTACGATTCTAAGAGTATTGCCATCACTTGAGGTGGGGTTTTGCGATTATCAGTCATATACATTTGACAAAAACAGTCAATTTAAAAAATTAGTTGGTGAGGATATACACTCAGTGTGTGTAAAAATAACTAACCAAGATGGAAGGCCGGTTGTTTGTTCTGATTTGTTGGTAGTGCTTGAGATAGAAGATTAATCAGAGAGAAAGTATAGATGTCTGCCAGCAGTCTTGCGTGCCATGAACAATGAAGAATTTAAAGCAACAGGCCTTAAGCCAGTGAACGCGATCAAATTAAAAAAAATTAGCATTACTGAAGACATCCAAAGTAATCAAAAACTCTTGCCGTTTGGACTAAAAGTAAGATACTTGTATGCGCCTGGAGAGGCAGAGGGCGATGTTAGAATTAGAGCCACAGACCCCATATGGAGCGTAGATGTATATGAAGTTGAAAGAATTATGAAAACAGCCCCTCCCGTGTATTATTTAAGAGAGACTCTTTCTTCTAAAAAGCCTGCCCCTAAAAGATCGTTTGTTCGCGAAGAGTTGCAAGTTGTCCCGCCAAACACAGTGCCTGTTAGTTAATCAGAGAGAAAGATTAAATGTGCGGTTCTAGAGCAGGAAAATTATTTTGCGCGATTAGATTTGTTTAATTTTGTAGGGTTTAGCTATTTTTTTGGCTGAGGAAATTTGATTATGTGAAAAGTGGGGTTTGCGGGCGAAATAAGATTGCTGGCCAAGAACTAAATTTCTTTGATTTTGTAGGTTTTTAGCTGGTTTTTTTTGGTTAAAGAAATTTAATCATGTGAAAAGGGGGGTTTGCGGGCGAAATAAGATTGCTGATCGAGAACAGGGATATAAACTTCTCTCTCTCTCTCTCTCTCTCTCTCTCTCTCTCTCTCTCTCTCTCTCTCGTCTCTCTCTCTCTCTGTCTCTGGTGTTATTTTTTCGATCAGGCGCGGGGTGGGGGTGAGGGGATTTGCGGTGTGTGTGTGGGTGGGGGGGGGGGGGGGGTGAGCGCGTGCATGGTGCATACATGTGCCTGTATTCCGGTAGACGGAAGGGGGTATCCGGAAATTCTAGACTACCCCTTCCATACTCCCTTTCACTCGGCGATCCGTGCCTGACAGTTGCTGAATGAGGAAGTAGATAAGGCCATTGGAGCTGCCAAAACAAACATACAAACTCACAGAACGATTTTTTTTCCTAACCCTAACATGCCCTCATACGTATGCCGGGACTTCTCTCAACGCAAACCATATCCCCACCATCTGACAATCCTGTACACATAAACATTCTTTCCTCTTTCCTGCTTTTTTTTTTCATCTGATTTTGTGATCCAGTGCCTTTTGTTAAAACAAGATTTTCCCATGTTTGTTTTCTCTGTTCACAGTTTAGAGAGAACCGGCTTTTTTCCTCTCCTTTCTTTCTTTCTTTCTTTCTTTTCATTTGTTGTAATCTGGCGATTAGGTATTGCAAGTATACACGCTGTCTGTTCTATGTGTCTTTGTACTTACGTTGGCATTTCATGGGATTTCTGTCTCATCTTCTGTGCTACTTCAGTGATAACACCCCCATGCATTGATTCTGTGTGTGTGTGTGTGTGTGTGTGTGTGTGTGTGTGTGTGAGAGAGAGAGAGAGAGAGAGAGAGAGAGAGAGAGTGCGTGTGTGTGTGTGTGTGTGTGTGTGTGTGTGTGTGTGTGTGTGTGTTGTCTGTCTGTCTGT
>CM065715.1:88887201-88889701 GCA_033310375.1 Conus canariensis
TAATTTAAGGAATGAAACCGACAGGGGGGACGGGAAAAAATTCCGAGATAAAGCCTAAAAGGGGGTTCCCAAACCCTTTTGCCCCCGGGCCCCGAAAATCAACGATACAACCTCCGTACCACGGTGCTTTTATGCTATTTTTTTTGGGGTTTTTTTTCCCGTTTTGTTTTGTTTTTTTTTTGTTTTTTATGATAGTTTTATTTTTTTTTCTGCGAAGTTGAAATTTTCGTTCGCGAGCCGACGAGGACCATTGCCTTGGGGCTTGGGGGGGTAGATAAATTTGGGGGTGGGCAGGTGGTGATCAACCCGTTTCCCCGGCAGGAATGTGCGGTGACTTTTTGGGGCAGGAAAAGTGGGGGAGGACACCCCTGAAGGCTCTTGTGGCCCGATGGGATAATGCAGTTACACTAAAAAAGGGCACAAAAATGAATGGGATGGGGTTTTTTGGTCTGTTTTTCCTGCACGTACCTTCCCCACCACCCTTTCCCCAATTCCCACCCTCCCCACCCCCCCTTTGCCCCCCGCCCCCCCCCCCCCCCCCCTTTCCCCCTCCCTTCCCTTTGTTTCCCCCCAAACCCCCCTGTTTTCCCCACAAAGTGGATCCTGTTTCCCCGATCACTTGCGCATGGTCCCATTTTTAACTGATAAATAAAGGGGGACGGGGCAATGCACGCGACGGGAAAAAATTGCCCCGTTGCCCCACACGTTTTCATTATTTTTTCCGCTTTTTGCCCCCGCCCCCCCCCCCCCCCCCCCCCCCCCCCCCCCCTTTTCCTATTTTCCATCCCTTTTCCGCCTCCTCCTGAAACCCTTTTCCCCCCCCCCTTTTCCCCCCCCCCCCCCCCCCCCCCCCCCCCCCGCCCCCCACCCACCCCTCCCGGGCCTTCCCGTCAAGCTGTTCTTTCTTCTGTAAACCCGGGGGGACAGGTTTTGGGGATCTTTTGAAAACATTTTAAGGGGGGTGGCCCGTTCGAGGGGTTTTTTAACTGTCTCAAAAAAGGGGGAACTAGAAAGGGAAAAATACAATTTTTTCGTTTTTTTTGGGGTGTTTGGGAAGGATACATCTCCAAAAAAGGGGAAACCAAGCATAAATTTAAAAAGGGTAACATAATTTTTTTTTTAAGCCCACCGAGGGAAAAAGGGGCCATCCAGGGTTTCCCCGGGCGTTGAAGTTAACCACAAGGGATTAAAAAAGCCCAACCAACCAAACAACCAAAAAAAAAAAAACTCATTACATAACCCTTTGAAAAACACCTTCCCCAAAAAAAAAACCGGGAAATTTTTGGGTTTTTTAACTTTCTACGTAAAAAAACCCAACTTTTAAAAAGGTGAAAAATTTTGATCTCTTTTAGAAATTGAAAGTCGCATCAAAGGGGGGACATCTCTGAATTGGGTTTTTATGGAGTCTGCCCGTAAGTGTTTATGCCCACATCATTGCGGGGCCCAACTTTTAAAAAAATGGTTTTTTTTGTGAGGGGTTTCATACATGGGAAACAACCGGTGAGTGTGAAAGGCATGGGTTTGACTCAAAAAGACAGTGTCCAAAAAGGGCGCCCCACCCGCCAGGGGAAAAAGGGGTTTAATTTTAAAAAAAAAACAACCCGGTAGGTGGGGGGGGTTTTCGTGGCGGCTTTTTCCCCCAACCCCCCCCCCCCCCCCCCCCATTTCCCCCCCTTTTACCGCACCCCTACCTCCTTAAACCCCCCAAAAGGTAAAACCGCAAGAAGTAAGGGATCTCCCCCACAAAAAAAGGCAATGAAGAAACGGGATTATCCAGGGGAAAAAAGGAAATCGTGGTGGGGAAAACCCCCCCTCCTCCCCCCCCCCCCCCCGCCCCCCCCCCCCCCAAGACTTAACAACAGGTGAACAAAAATTTTTCAGACCTTAAAATATCAATAACTTACCCCAGCTCCCCTTTCTAAAAACCAAAAATCTGAAATATGATTCCAAATTCCCCACAAAGGGGGGAAAAAAAACAATCAGATCGACGATGAAGAAAAAAGTGGGGGGAAATTTGACAATTTTTGGCAAAGGGGAGAAATTTTGGAGGAAAAACCAGGGCCGGGCTCTCCTAAACTAAAAATTTTGTGTTTAAAAATTTTGGTACCCAGAGAAAAAAACACTTTACATTATAACACTAAATTTTAAAAATTTTTTCATCTTTTTTAACTTTTCTTTTTAAAAACATTATCACATTATTTTTATTACTATAAATTATTTTTTTTAAATTTGGGGGGCTTATGTAGCGCCTACCCCCGGGTTAGAGCCCCAACACAAGCAGTTTACAAACCACTTCTCTTTGACACTCGGGATGCCTCCCGGGGGGGAAGTGCCCAAAAAGCTGCCAAAACGGGCGCAAATTTATTCGCCCCCCGTGAAAATCACCCAATATCAATCACTCAGTTTTTTTTTCCCCCTTATTCTTTCGATTTCCCACGCATGATGCACCAATTGAACGTGTCATCCCCCCCAAAAACTGATCTCCTTTTCCAAAAGAGGG
>CM065715.1:88905844-88908344 GCA_033310375.1 Conus canariensis
CGAGCCATTTCAGTGCCAGGGGATTTTTTCCCTCGGAGTTAACATTGATTCTGACTCCTTTTCCGAAAAGTCCTTCGAATTACACTATATACCGAGGTTCCGTGTGTGAACGCACGCATCATATCTTGCACACACGTAAAATCCCATCTTTCGGAAGAGGAGATCAGTTTGGTGTGGATGACACGTTACAATTGGCTCGCATCATGCGTGAGAAATCGAAAGAATGAAGGAAGAAGAGCTGAGTGATTGATATTGGCTGAATGACACGGGGAGCGACTAAATGTAGCGCCAGTAGGCAGCTTTTCGGTCAGCTCTACCTAGGTAGGCAGTCAGTAGTGTCAACGAGAACGTGGTTTGTAAACTGCTTGTGCTTGGTCTCTAACCGAGGATAGGCGCTACATAAGCACCCCTAATAATAATAATAATGATAGTAATAATAATAATGATGATGATGATAATGATAATAATAGTAATGATAATAATGATGATAACAATAATAATAATGATGATGATGATAATGATAAAGTGTTGGCTTTTCTCTGGTCTACCAGATTTCATCACAGATTGTAGTGAGGAGAGCTGGCCCTGGTTTTCCTCCAAACTTTCTCCACTTAGCCAGAATATTGTCACTTCCCGCCACTTTTCTCTTCATCGTCGATCTGATTGTTGTTTCCACTTCATCGTGTGGAATTAGGAAGTCATGATTTCATGATTTCTGGTTTTGAGAAAGCATGCTGGGTGCTACGTTAGTCTGATAGTTGTAGAGGTCTGAACAGTATTCTGTTCACCTGTTGTTAATGTCTTGGGCGAGGGGGTCGGGGGGTGGGGGGGGAGGAGGGGAGGTTCCTCACCACGACTCCTTCTTTCTCCTGGATAATACCGATTCTTCATTGCCTTGTCTGTGTGAGATCCCTTACTTCTTGCGGTGTTCACCTATTTGGTGGGTAAGGAGGCTAGGAGTAGCGGTGAAGGAGGGGAAGATGGGAGGGGGGGGGGAGGTTGGAGAACTGCCTGCCACGAGACTCCACCCACCTACCAGGATTGTCTCGTTTTCTTCAATTAAACCACCTTTTCACCTGGCGGTGAGCGACTTTCTGAGACACTGTCTTTGTGAGTCAAACCCATGCTCATCATCACTCACCTGCTTGATTCCATGTCATGTACCACTCACAGTAAAACACATTCTTTTTGAATGTTGGGACCTGCAATGATGTGAGACATAAACATCTTACAGCAGACTCCATGAAAACCTAATTCAGAGATGTCCCACCTGATGCGATCTTTCAATTTCTGAAAGAGATCAACAATTTTTCATCTGATTTAAGTTGGGTTTTTTTACAGTAGAAAGATTTGAAACCAAATTCCGGTTTGTTTTTGGAAGGTGTATTTCAAAGGGTTATGTGAATGAGTTTTTTTTTGTTTGGTTGTTTGGTTGGTTGGGCTTTTTTAATCCCTTGTGAGTTAACTTCAACGCGGTGACAGCCCTGGTATGGCCCTTTGCCGTCGGCTGGGCTCTAAGCAACATTATGTTACCTTACCTATCTGATGCTTGGTTGCCATTTTATGGAGATGTATCACTTCCCAAAGCACCATCATCACACGAACATTGTATTCATCGTGTCTAGTTACCCTTTTTGTGATGACAGTTAACTCCTCTCGTAACGACCACCACCATGAAGACTGCTTGCAACGATCCAACAGCTGTCCCTGGGATGACAGAAGAAAGAACAGCTTGACGGGAAGGCCAGGGAGGGGTGAGGTGGGAGGGCGGGGGGGGGGGGGGGGGGGGCTGGTGGCGGAAGGATGGGGGAAATGGGTACAGGAGGAGGCGGAGAGGGATGGAAGTAGGATCGGGGGGTGGGGAAGGGGGGGGGGGGGGGCGGGGGCATAAGCGGAATAAATAATGAAGACGTGTGGCGCAACAGGTCAATATTTTCTGTCGCGTGCATTGCCGCGTGCCTTGATTCATCAGTACAAGATGGGACCACGTGACGCAAGATGATCTGAATCAGGATCCACTTTGTGTGGAAGCAGAGGGTTGGGGAAGCAAGGCAAGAGGAGGGGGAAGGGGGGGAGGGGGAGGGCGGTGGAGCGTAAAAGGGCTAAGGGAGGTGGAGGAGGGTGGGAGATTGGAGGAGAAGGGTGGATGAGGAAGGTACGTGCAGGCAGATCATGACCAAACCCTATCCCATTCATTTCTTGTGCTCAGTTTCAGTGTAACTGCATTATCCCAGTCGACCACACAGAGCCAGTTCATGGCTGTCGCCTCTCCCACATTGCCTGTCCAAGCTGTCACCGCACATTCCTGCACGGAATCGGCTTGATCAGCCACCTGCCCACCCACAAATCATCTCATCCCCGCAAGCCCCAGATGGCAAGTGGTCCTCGTCGGCTCGACGAACGAACAACTTCAACTTCGCAGAAAACTAAAGTCATACTATCATGAAAAACAAAACAAAACAAAACAAAACGAAAAACAACCAACAAGCAATAGCATACT
>CM065715.1:88913344-88925844 GCA_033310375.1 Conus canariensis
TAAACTTTTTTCTTCTAACTTTGTCATGTGGAAGGTACAACAAGTCCATCTGGTGGGTGTCATTAGGAACTGAGTTAACAAATCGAGGCCTTATTATTCTTTTTGGGGCAGGCAGATATATTTGCCAGATCGCTTGTTTTGAAAGCCAGTCTTTCGCTTCTGATTCAGACACCCTAGCAGCTTTACTCAGTTTATCAATAGCAGCCTTTCCTTTCCAATACCCTCTAGGAGAATAATATATTTTGTACTTTGTATCGTCCATAAGAAGGGTCCGTTTTTTATTACATTTTTAACAATGTTTTTAGATTGAATATGCAAGAAGAAAGATTGCTCCCATAGCACCTATAATAAAGCCTATTTCCACCATTTTCTGATCCTCAGATGGTTCATAAAAGTCAGACAGTTCTGGCGGCGATGATGTTAGAAACTTCTTTCCTGTCACTAAGTAATATTCATTCATTGCTTCATCAACGTCTGTAAATGTGTGCTCTGCATGTCCCTGCTCTCTTAACTTTTTATTAATAAAGTCTAAGTGAGCAGTTCTCCTTTTCTCGTAAGCGTCTCTTGCCTTAGCTAAATCTTCCATTGCCTTGTTATGACGTTCTCTCTCTTCATCAGACCGCAATTTACTAAACATATAATTGCTGCCAGAGAAAGCCAATGCATTAACAATAGCCCCGCCCACCATCAGAACTAATCCAGACATCTTTTTATAAATGA
This sequence comes from Conus canariensis, assembly GCA_033310375.1. Taxonomy (NCBI): domain Eukaryota; kingdom Metazoa; phylum Mollusca; class Gastropoda; order Neogastropoda; family Conidae; genus Conus; species Conus canariensis. The sequence continues at coordinate 88,914,065 of CM065715.1, forward strand.
ATGAATCTTTTTTATAAATCAGTATTTTTTAGAATGAATCTTTTTTTATAAATCAGTCTGCATTAATCTTTCTATGCATTAATCTTTCTATGCATTGATGTTTTCTGGGATAATTCCCTGTGCAACAAGAAAGTCTTTTGAGGCAATCCCTGCCGTTATTATAGCTATAACCTTAACAACATCCTCAATGTCTAACCTTCCTAGATCAGCTGGTCTCATTTTAAACATGTTTTTTGCTAACATGCTGTACCCTATACTAAGGCCGCTGATTACAGCAGAGTGGTAAATCGTATTAATAATCTTTTTTTCGCTCATGTTTTTTATTAACTAAAAAAATAATTAAAATAATCATAATATGAAAGACTGTCTATGTGCTTTTTAATCAGATAATCTTTTGTTGCTAGAGCTAAAAATAAGGTTGTAACTAGTTTCGGCGAATCTTCTATCTTTCCCATGTTGGGCGGTTTTATTCTTAACAAACATTTTGCTAGGGTTGAATAAACTATAACACCAACAATAGGCACTGCATAATTAACCAGTGTTAAACTCATGGTTTTATTATTTTTATTGTTTTTTAAAAAGAGTTTAAAAATGGATTGCGACGAGCTATTAAAGTGTGAGGAGGCGGCAGACCTCTGCCATAAAGAAAGATTATACTCGCTGGCTGCATGTGGGAAAACCAGGCAGTATTTAGGCGTTGAACTAAGTATCGAACAGATTCAGCAATTGTCTACATCAGACGTTGAGAAGTATTACGCTAGGTACGAGGCACAGCTAGGGTCAAAAATGGTTAGATCGGTGGGGCAGACAATGATTAGTTTATATGCTAAGTTAGTAGGTAAGATAGCGCCGATTGATTCAGAAGAAGATTTAAAATATGACTTAACCAAGTCCCTAGAATCTCTTGCATGTGACATGTATTATAGATTTGGGACGTTGCTATGTCCATTTATCATGGGATTAATTACTTTCAATCATATTAATTTCAATCATATTAATTTTAATCAGACTAAAAAAAATGAGCGAGCAGAAGACTCCACAGGCGAGTGCCCCACAAGTGAATTCTCCACAAGTGAATTTACAGGCGAGTGCCCCACAAGTGAATCCACAAGTGAGTGTCCCGCAAGTGAGTAGTGTTACTAAAGCTAAAAGTGCTGGCCGTGTTGAGGCCGGTCGTAAACTAGCTGAATGGAACAGACTGCAAAAAGCAAACAAGCAGCAAAACAAAAATTATTAGATAGTAATACAACATCAGCACCAGCACCAGCACCGCCACCGCCGCCAACAACACAATCAAACTATAAGATGTATTATTATGTGCTGGGGAGTATTGTTGTTGGTGGAGGGCTTTTAGCATACAAGCGCCTAAAGCCATACTTAGCAACAAAGTCACAAACCCCCACAAAAACAGTAAAGGAACCAGCTTCTGCAAAAAAAGTACAACCTCCTGCTGTAGACCCATTTTTAATAAATTAGTTTTTTAATGTGTTGTTAAGTACTGATTAAGTCAGTTATAACAAGCTAAGTACTGGTTAAGTCAGTTATAACAAGTTAAGTGCAAGTTAAGTGCAAGTTAAGTGCAAGTCATGTTAAGTACTAGTTAAGTTCTTAAGTTAAGTACTAGTTAAGTACTAGTTAAGATCTTAAGTTAAGTACTAGTTTAGATCTTAATTTAAGTCGGCCAAGTCGATTCTCCAGTGGTCTATAGCGTATGAAAACTCGGGGTTAACGGAAGTTCGCTTGCTATTGGTAGAGTCTAGCGACTTCTTATTAACAGCAGTTGTGTTTACTTGATGAAGAGTAGAGCGCAGATTAACGTTTGTGTGATAAAATACTTTGCGCTCAAAGAGAGCCTGTTTGTAGTCGTTGTGACTTTTTTTTTTTTGACAACTTCTTTACCTATACCCTTAGCTTTCTTCATTACAGAAGTCTGGGTAGCAATGCTATACATCTTTGCCCGTAAGCCAACATATTCTAGTATAATCGTCCCATTAAGTTCATCCTTCATCTTTCCAATCACTTTCTTGTTCACGGGTGAATGTAAAGGGCTGTCTTTTGGGTAGTCACATGTGTCGTACCATCCGTCAGCTCCTTTAGCTACCTCCGCCTCTAAGTCCTTATAGAAGTCTTCTGTTGGGATGTCCAGAATAAAACTATCAGTGTCTGTGTAAACGACATTTGATTCTGGGTACAGCGGCTTAAAGTAGTCGTATAGAAATTCTAGCATTAATAACTTTGACATCTCTAGCACGGCAAACCCGATAAACACCGGCTTGTCCAACTTCACATTCTGTTTCTTCATCATAACGCCAACCAGGCTATCGCTAAACCGTCTAAAGTCTTGGTAGTTAGGTTTAGAGACCAGCTTAATTGCTTGTTTTTCTTTTGTAACTAATCTTACATCTTTACGATTGTGTACGTTCTCCATCGTCTTGCCAAAACAGCTGTTGTTCATCAACTTAAAAAAGTCTTTTTCTGATGCATCTGTGGCTTTAGTTCTAAGGTCGGTGTTCTTCATGATGTATGGTCTCATGAAAGGCTCTTGTTCACAGGTAATTATTCTGTGAACAGCTGTCAGCTTTAATCCGTGTCTTAAGTAAAATTGTAACAGCCTGTAATGGCAAACGTACTTTCTCTTGTGTCGAAGATTAGGCACGAGTTTAGGCGGTTCTGTGGGACTCATCTTTAATCTTTCTGCGGCTAGAGGATAATCATTATGAAGGTCATGCAACTCTGTGGGATAATCTAAGTCTACCTCTAAGATTAATCCTATTGGATTATCGGGCGTAAGCTGTGATAGCATACTCAACACGGCAGTAACCTCATGAGGCCCGTTTATCATTTTGAAGTTTCTTAATGGCAGTGCCTGGCTCATGGCCCACCCATACAGATTGTTGGCGTCTAAGTACATCAGATAGTTGGATGGCTTGGTGGGGTCATAATCGTCTAAATACTTGTTGTTGGCTCTGCGGTAAGGATGACAGGCCATGCTAATGCCTCCTCTCAGCCCATCCTCAATCATCTGAAGTGTGTCCAGATCCGATATTAAGTCAATCTCGACGTTTGTAGACTTCAAGAATGCATCCCAAGAAAGGCCCGGGCAGAGATGTACTGTGATGAATCTAGACCGTAGTGTTTCATGCAAGTAGCTCTGTAATTCTGAAACACATCTGCCAATAAACACACGTCGGCCAATAAATACTGATCGTGATAATCGCCCATCGTTTTGCAGTGCAATTCTGTCCAGGCTTTCTGTGCGTATTCATAGTCGGCGTCAGATATGCTTCCACCTCTAAGCCGGCTGTAAAAGTCTTCCTTTGCTGGCAGCGCCGGCTCGTTAAACCTGTCCCACGAGTCCATGTATTCATAAGGATAGACGCCTTTACGGACTAAAGATGGGTCGAAATATTTTTTAGTGATTGGACAGTCTTGTAGAGATTCTGCTAGTTTGCTTAAACTCCCCATCAGATGCTGGGCAGAGTCATAGAAGGATAAACAGTCTACAGTAAAGGTCATGTACTTTTCTGATGACTGTGCAATACAGCTAACCCTCTTACATTCAGAAGTTATTGCTTGCATGATAAAGTGCGAATCGTAGCCCCGCAAGTTATGAAAGAAGATAGGCAGTTTCCATTTTTCGGGGCTAACCTTGAGTTGAAGATTACAACTGTTGTGTGCCGCCCCTCTGAATTTACCAGTAATGTGATCGTGATCTCTTACAGTGTCACCTAATAACTTGCATTTGCATATCCAGCAGTGGGTGGCTGATTCGTAGCGCCTTTGGTCTTCGGGAGTCATCTTAATGTCTGAAAGGTTCAGCTGATTAGAGAATTGATTGCGAAGGTGTTTCATCTGCTCCAAAAATCGACCAGCTGCGTCGGGGCCTCTGTAAATCTCTGGTTCTGTGTGTCCGCCATCTGACCTAACAACAACAAACGCATAAGAACAGATCTGATGACGGGATAATATGGTTGTTTTTTGGTCTTGCTGAGGGCCATAGTACTGCGGCAAAATCGCTTCAAAGTCAGCATAGACTACGTATGGGCTCATCTGCATTTTGTGTACATTCTTAAAACCAACTTCAGACCCTGGTTTTGGTGTAAGAAGTTCGATTTTGCAGTCTACAAAACTTTTACAATGTTTCTTATGTTCAGCAGCTGCCTCTATAGATGGGATTCTGACCAAACACCTTCTACAAAGCTCCTGTTTAAATTTGTCCTTTGTAGTATAAGCCAGAAGTCTGCTAATTGATCTGATTAATACATAATGGCTCTTGGAACCGTCTGCAAACAGAATCAGGTCTACATGATTCTCAAGTGGATCGCCTAAAGTAGGGGCGTTGGGAGAAATCCTTAGAGGGGCCAGATTGTCTACTGGATCCCAGGTGTATACGCTTACGGTTATTGGTTTGTTTTGTTCTTCAAACTGGTCGATACTTTCTACGCTCACTGGAAAGGTTATGTTATTTAAGTTCAGCTCATTTATATACTGCCTATAATTAGAAACTCTGTTTGCATGATTTTTAACGTGATGTAAATGTGCCAAAATAACACACATGAAACACAAGTTATCCGAATTATGTATATTTAAGACTGCTCGTTTTAACTCTAACTCTCTTGGGAGAGGAAGGTAAGAACTGCCAGCTATAGGAGAGTATTTGGCTTGTCTTAGTCTGATTTCAAGGACTGTTCCTTCAGACCAGCGGGAGCCGCGCAATTTCGCTTCTTCGCTTGCATGGTTAAACTGTGTAAGCATGTAATCGGCCCAGTCAGAATTAAAGTCGTAATAACTCATTACTTCTTTCTGTCTAGTTGAAACCCAGACTAGTATACTATTATCATCGGGGGTTATATATTCAATCTGAATGGCCAACAACACTTTTACTGGCGGGTTAAATTGAAGAGACTCTGGGATTTTAGAGATAGCATGTGTTACGCTTTCTTGAACGCTTGAGGGCTTAATGATGTCCATGGCTAGTTCACTGAACATATTGCCCACTGGTTTAGCATCCAACGCCTTTGTGGCCGTCATTTTTTAAGGCCAATATATAGGTAATACAAAAAAAATAAATACTAAAATTTAGCTAATATTTACTAATTTGAGGTAATACAAAAAATAAATACTAAAATTTAGTTAAATTGAATAGCTGCTCCTTCAGAGTTAGTAAAAATAGACAATTCAACGTCATCAGGAGTCATAATATTAACTAAAATTGCAATACACTTTATAACTGGGTTGGGCAAAGAATCTGGCATTTTACTGATTACGTTAGTTACACTTTCGCGAATATCTGTGTGCTCAAAAAGATCCGTAATTAATTCGTCAAATTTGTTTCTTAACTCTTCTTCATTAGCCCCCCGCTCCATCATTAACTCTAAGTCGCAGCATATATTTTTAAACTCTGTAACTACTTTGGTCGTCATTTTTAAGATCAAATATATAAGTAATACAATAATTAAATCAGGCTCGTTTTTGGGTTTGCAAGGTTCTGCTTTGCAATGTTCTTTCTGATTGCCTCAGCGTCTACCTGTTGTGAAGTAAAAGTCTTTCTCCATTTCTTTTGAAGATCGATCTTTTGGCGTCTGTAATCATCACTGTCAGCCATGGCTCGTTTAAATTCTTCGTCTGTTACTTTTCCATCCAGCAATGTATCGCTTATAATCAGCCTTAATGAATGAAGTTTTGCTGTTGCTAGGGCTACAATGGCAGTGTGCTTTTGTAATTTGGGTGTTAGCTTCTTTAAAACAGCACTTACAATCGTGGACACGGCACCTAAACCCAAACCAACACTCCCAAAAGCTATGGATATTGGTGTCCCAACTCCAGTAGCTAAAAGAGCAACACTAGACCCAGTGCTTAAGCTGGATACAACCGACGAGCCGGTGATTATATAAGAAAGGACATTTAAAGCTTTAGCATATTTCTTTCTAGTAATCCTATACTTGTTCAAGTCACTTTCTATTTCTTCTTCAAGCTCAGTCATGTGCTTTAATCTAAACTGCTGACCGTCTTCCATTTTAAAACAAGATTATTTTTTAATCTTGTACATATCTTCTTATTAACCCTTCTGGCAGCACTTCATCAACAGAGTAAAACGCAATAAAATCAACATACTTAATAAAAATAAAATCGAGTACTGTTAGTTTGTCTTTGTCAACCATCACAGTAACTTTGCCAGAAGATACAGAAGTGTTTATTTCATCCCCGTTTTTAGTAATAACAATAACAAGCCTAAGAGGGCCGCCCAAGTTTTCAGACTTTATTTGTACGCCTCTGATTAACGTGTGCTCTGGCAAACTAGGATCAGCCTCCCTTGGAGTAATAAATAAGCGAAAAAGCATCGTCATTTTTCTAGGCAGTGATTCTAGTTTTGGGTTAAACTCTAAGCCGACGGTGTCACCCCCCACTTCAGCTAAGGACTTCTTTCTCCGCAGCATATATTCAGAGCCCTGCTTAGTTATTTCAATCTGCTTTTTCTGTTGTAATCCTGGGACTAGGCTAGCAAGAAGGCGTCCTTCATTCAAAGCTTTTCTAAAATTGTATTTCTTATCAAAGTATACATAGGAGCTTCGTAGTTCAAACTTTAAATTCCAGTTAATGTCAGGAAGCAACGCCCAGGCATTCTCTCGTTTATGAAGTTTGTATTCGTGTTTGCCAAAATCGCTTGCCCTTAGATTTCTTATCTCTTCCAGGGTAGGATATTGCTGTCGTTTTTTATCTTCAATTTCTATTCGTTTGTAAACACCATCGTCGGTGTACTCAAATCCATAAACATTTCCTGTCACTCCTATTAGATCAAAGTCAGTTGTGTCTGCTAGATCTTTTAGCTCTACTGCAACGCATTTAGGAGCTAACTCCGCTTTTGATTCTGGCCCTCGAGACATTCTTTTTATTATAAACAATTTATTATTAAACAATCTGTAATGAGCAATCTGTAATAAACAATTTATTATAAGCAATCTATAGTAAACAATCTATAATGAGCAAACGTATTGAACTGGCGGGTCAGTCCGTAAGCATAGTTTAGCGTGCTTAGATTTTTCTAGATGCTCTTTTATTTTTTTTAGTTCATCCTTGTCCCTGATTATATAGTTTTCACTTAAACATTCTTCAAAACTATCCCTGTCCTTAGTATAGAATAAGATGACTGATTTTAACTGCGATCTAAAGTCTTTTAAGACAGCATTGTATTTTTGAGTTAAGAGCCAAACAGAAACTAATGCGTGTCTTCCGCTAAAGGCCAGCTTAGACAGAGTCCTTCTTTTTTTAACAATGTCTTGTTCGGCTGAACAGTCATCAATAATAAACAGCGTTTCAGTTCCCTCAAATAGCCTATAGTAATGTTCTAAACAGTCGCTTAGCTTGTCAGTAGGATCAACTAAAAATATATTCTCGTCTGTCCAAACAAACTGCCTTTCTTTGTAAGACTTGTTGTGCTTAAAGGTTGTGCAGAATATAACAATGTACTCGTAATGAAACCTGTAGACTGTTTGTAACAAATCAAGCACGAAGACAGTTTTCCCACACCCAGTAATCCCACAAATAAGCGAGCAGTGCGGGTCTTTAGGCAAAAAGTTCAAACTATCCATCTGTTTTAATAGGCTATTTCTTTCAGTCTATTTTCTTCAATGTTCAGCTGGGCGTCATAAACCACAAAAACGTGCATTTGTATCTGGCCATTCTCCTCCTCTTCCTTATTAATCAGAGTATGCCATCTGACCCTACCCTTCTTCCACTCCCGTGCAGTCTGTTGTCATACGTGGATCTAAAATCCAGCCATAGTCCATATTTGTCTGTTAGATAATCTTCGAGTCTTACATCGTGAAGGTGAAGTTTTTTACACACATGATCGGCTGTGGGGCTTGTCTGTCTGCCTCCAGCAAACAGTTTTCTTATTTCATCAAAGTGTTGGTCGGGTAAAAGTCCGGCTGAATACAACTGAAAAGGCTTGCCATCTACTATGCAAGACAACTGCTCAATTTTTGGGTTGTAAAACACCTCAGATTCCCTCTTAAAAGGAGCTGAGGGTTCAGTAAATAGCAAGAGAACCCCCTTTAGGGACCTTAAAGAATTGCTTATAGCTATTTCCCAGACAGTGTCTTGCTTGTTTTTAATCGCTAGACTGTGGTGTAAAACTCTTTCAAAGTAAACAACCGCCCTACTTTTATACTGATTTAAGATTATTCTAGCCAGTTCAGGGTTAGTAACAACATCAAAATTAAGAGAGATGTTACTGATAGTGTATCTGGCTGTTGGGTCATCTGATAGAATAACAGACCCGCTGTCATTGAATGTCAGTTCATAAGTAAGTTTGTCTCTTAGTGCGCCTTGGTAATATGGCTGATGGGTTTTTAACAGTTCAAAATCTAGAGGGATGCAAAATCTGTTCTTAAATGCTCGCGCTATTGCCTGGTCTCCCTCGTCTTCCTTTGCATCTGCAGCATTAAGCCTGTGCTTAAGACCGTTTGGACTCTGGATCCCCTGAAAGATTTTGTCTTTTCTTTCTGTTCTGGGTAGCCACAGATCAGAATAGAGATTAAAAATGTCTGCGCTACTCAGTGAGAAGACTTCTCTGCCCTCCAGTTTAATTACCATATTTTTAATGATGGCCCTGCCCAGGTTAGCAACGACAGTAGCATTAGGATCCGCTGACTCAATATCTATTTTGAATGACAGCCTGGCAGTGCCTAGCATTATAACATCGTCAGGCCCAAGGTCACTAAATCTTACTGTTAACATTTCATTGGGCTCAATTGTTGATGGATTATTTACAACGCGCACAGTCTGTCTTATGCCTTTTATGCCATGAGGCTCCTTCGCTTTTCTGAATGGATCGAGGTCGCAGCCGTATGGATTCATTTTTTGTAAAACAAAAAATAATAAATATATAAATATGTCTGGCGAAGATATTGACGCGATTGATCCTATTGAAGAAGAAGATGAAACAGAACTGGGTCCTTCATTGCAAGATGAACTTGAAGAAACGAGTTCTTTACTCCCTAGACGGCCTCAAGATGTAGGAGCGGGCTCTGTACTCCTTAGAGCTCGTCAAGAACTTTTAGGAGTAGGCTCTTCACTCCCTAAAGCCCGTCAAGAACTATTGCGACAACGAATTGAATTATTCTATAGAAGTATAGGGCGGGAGCTGCCAGACGCGATCGATCTTAACGATTTTGAGATGGGAGAAGGGGGCGGAGACGAGGAAGGCCATTTGTTTATAAAATATATGAAGGGCAATAAACAAATGCGTAAACAAGTTACTGATAGCCGGGACCCCTCCGAGTTTTTAACTCCGGGCTCACTTGGAGAGATTCCTATTCGGATCAGAAGGCGATTAAATATTGCAGATCCAAGGAAGTCTGCTCTAAGGTCTAAGGCTGTTAGTGCTTTACAGAACGTGAAGCAAAGGTTGCCAACACAATCTGAAATACAAAACATACCTCTTCAAGAATTAAATCGAACAGCAGATGATCTAATAGCAGAAATTGAGACGAGTTTTAATGAAGAAACAATTGGCGGTTCTCAATTGCCTAGGCAAAGAGAAGGTGAGCTGAGTCCTGAAGAAGAAACAGCTTTAAAATCAATTGATGATCCTTCATTGCTTGAGCGCGAAAACGAGGCTCTTAAAGCTAGAATCGAGGATCTTGAAGATGAACTGCGCGACCTCGGGTCTGTTAAGTCTGCTTTAACAACTACAAACGAAGAACTAAAAAACAATTTGAAAAAATTTAATGAGCTAGAGAGAGAGATAGAAGAAGAAAAAAATAAACTGGCTAATGCAGATGATAACAATTTAGAGCCGGAAGAAAAGGCTAGAATACAGGCGAAAATACAGGATTTAATGATACTAAGAAAAAACAGGTTATCAGCGTTGTATATTTACAGAGAAAAAATAGATGCCCAAATAAGCAGAATCAGAGAAACTATAGACAAAATGATTTATGAAAATACTACGCTAGCAGAAAGAATAAGGGTTCTGTTCAGAGAGCAGGGAATTACAATAGTTAGTATATTAACAGCTGTTGGGTTTGCTATCTCTACACTGGTTTATGCATTAACTGGCAGTGCGCCAACAGGACCAGTAGCTCCTCCAACGCCTCAGCCCGGTAAAAGTTGGATTAGAAAACAACTGCACCATCTAGCAAACCTATTAAAGAAGTTAGCTGTCAAAGCGCTTGATGCTCTGCCTGGCATAATAGGCAGTGTTGTTAGTTGGGTTTTGTCTACCATAGGCAAAGTGGCTGGTTATATGGCTGACCATCTGTGGACGTTAGGAGTGCTGGCTGCCGGTTTAATTTTTAGTGAAATAAAGTATGGCTAATCCAGTAAAAGTTAAAAACACAACAAGGGCCGTCTTTTCGCTAGTGTGTCTGTCGGGGTGAGGTACATCAACGGGCGGGGGGTCGCTTTCTGGGCTGCTTATAACTGGTGGGGGGTCGCTTTCTGCAGGTTCTGGGCTAGATACTTTTTTCAAAATGGCTGGCGCGGGCCTTGTGTTTAAGCCTTGATTGTGTCCTAAGTTTTGATCGTCTCTGGCTATGAGGATTTCATTATTATAATTCTGTATCATGCCAATCTGTAGTCTAAGGTCAGAAGGCAGCATGTATAATCCATGACCTACAACAAAGTCAACCTTTGACCTAGCATGTGAAAGAACGTTTTGGTACCTTTGTATGCTGGAAGGCAAATCAACAGCAGAGTTAATAGCATCTTCTAAATTGGCTAGAAATTGTTTTCTGGCGTCAAAGCCTGTAGATTGATCCACTATGTAGACTTGGTCTGTGCTTGCGCCCCTAATAGACACCAAACGTACGTGCGTATGGAGTCATTAAGTCTTTGTACTCCTGGCATTGTTACTTTCATCTAAGATAAATGTTGCCCAAGCATTGGGGTGTTTTTGTTCTATGGCCCCCAATCTAACTTGGGAGTTTGGCTTAAAAGAGGTGTGGCCAGGCCAGTAGTCAAAATTATATTCTCTACGCTGACCCCACAAATACAATGTGCCCAACCCGTGATTGCGGTCTAACTTTTGTCTAAAGTTATTTGAAGGGTTAATGTTAAATTCGTTGCAGATTCTTTCATATGCATTATTGTCCATTGGGCTGAGAAATGGATTAAACGCGTTGTCGTTGGGGAGGCGTACTTGTAGTTCAGTTAGTATGCGCCTATACTGATAATAAACATGAAAGTTATATACTGACCTTACTAAGAGGTTGGGGTGGTTTAAATGGTTTGTATATGAAACACCGCAGCCAGTGGTTGAGCAGTAAACTGCAAAATTTAACTGATTCTGGTAAAAGGCCATAGGGTGGGTTGACCATGCTGATGGCACTCTATCACTCTTTATTGGAGGATTTAAATATCTAGTTAGTGGGTTTACAAGTCTGACTAAAAAGCCATATGATTCATCCACTGCGATGGTTAGGTTACTAAAGTCCAAAGATTTGGGCTCGTAAACCCCTCCTACGTCGTAAGTGGCACTTTCATTATATTTAAAAGGTTCCATTTTTAAATAGATTTAAAAAAAAGGATTTAAAAAGGATGTTCCTTTATATAACCAAGCAAAGCACGCGTGTGTTCTTAAAGTATCCAATTGACAATAGGCGTGGTAATAATAGGGTTGCTCTTAGAGAAATTGGTTTTAAAGTTAAGTGGATTAATATATCTGAAAAAGCTAAGAATAACTGGGTGAATGTTAAGGGCGGGCAAGGTAATTTATTAAAGCAGTTAAAAATACCTGATGGTTACTACAACTTTTGTTCTTTAAAAGAAGTATTTAG
>CM065715.1:88935844-88940844 GCA_033310375.1 Conus canariensis
GTTCAGCTAAGTTATTTTTCAAGTTGTTTGATGCACAAGTTCAGCCGATAGTCCAGTATGGAGCTGAGATTTGGGCGTTTGACACAGGTCATGAAATTGAAAAATTGCACTGTTTTGCCATGAAACGAATTTTATGTCTGGACAGATGTACCCCTTATGATTTGGTCTATGGTGAACTTGGAAGATTTCCCATTTACATCAATTCATACTTCAAAAGCATTAAATATTGGCTCAAACTGATACAGATGCATTGTGACAGACTACCTGCACAAGCATACAAAACGCTGTGTGACTTAGATGCTAGAGGTAAAGTTATTTGGGCAACGAATATTCAAAACTGTTTATGTAGTTATGGTTTTTCCTTTGTATAGCTAAATCAAGATGTGGGCTGTGTCCCAAGTTTTTTGGCTTGTTTTAAACAACGCATGATAGACTGTAGATGGCAAGATTGGTATTCTCATATCCAAAGTAGTGACAGATTCTCTATGTACAGACAATCTAAAATAAGTTATTTAGCAGAACCATAGATTGGAATAGATATTAACAGATTTATAAAATGTGCTTAAACAAAGTTTAGGTGTCTGACATAACAGTGCATATTCAGAGGTATAAAATAGATAACCGGTCTTTGCTGTGCCCTATGTGTGGATCCAGTGTAAAGGATGAAGTTCACTTTGCTTTGTGTTGCCCAGCACTAAATGATTTAAGAGCAAAATATATCCCTGCCAAGTATTATTATAACAAACCATCATTATTTAGTTTAGTCTTACTTTTGTCGTCGAGAAATGAAGGTGTTATGAATCATTTTTCTGTGTAACTGTATAAGTCGTTTAAACGGCGGAGCACTATAATATGACGCTATTGTCATTCATATAAACACCAGGCATATGCTTATATTGATTTTGTACACCAAAGCGCGTGAAAAGTTCTCATTTAGCTTTGCATGTTTCCTCTTCAAATGGGGATTTGGACTTTTTTAAAAATAAAATATCGTTATCGTTATCTCTCTCTCCGCATAGTGACAACCTTGAAACCGCTCCGTGTTGTCAGCTGAGCTATGATAGCACTGAAACCGGATCAGCAAACTGCCTGAACATCATGCTTCAGCATCCCCTCACCAGCACCACCGCCACCCAAACCCCACCCCACCACACACACACACACACACCCGCCCGGCTCTCTTCACCACATTTCCACCTTCCCTCCCCTCCACCTCCTTCCCCCTCCCCATCCTGGGTGACCTCCCTGCTTCCCCTCCACGTCCCTACTTCTATCTCTTCTATTATCCCACTATTTCTGATGTCCTCTCCTATTTCTTTACTTGTCTCTCACTCCTCTCCCTCCATTCAAATTTTAACTGAACACCTGCGGTTTGCTTGCTTGGGCTCCCTCCCCCCCCCCCCCCTCTCTCTCTCTCTCTCTCTCTTTGCCCACAAACAACATTTCTGTTCTCTTCTCTCACATCATTTTCAGAGCCTCTGCCTCTGTCTCATACCCACACTCTCCTTCTTCTCATTCATACCGAAGCATATTTTTGTTTTGTTTTTTTTCCTTGCGACATGTATTACGATACAGTCTCGTTGCGGAATTTTTTTTTTGCAGCATTCGCCCTTTATTCGCATTTGAACTAATTATTAACAGCCGAATGATGGGAGAGAGAGAGAAAAAAAGATGCTACCACAAAAGGAGAAGAAACAAAATCTACTCAACAGGCCAGTGTCTGGCTCCCTGATATTACGCTTCCTTTCGAAAGACTGTGTCCTGTCTGCGAGAATAGTTCCGCCTGGCACAGGCAAACTGTTTCATCTTGTGGCTGACAGATAATCGATGGCAACGTTTGCCCCAAAACGTTTCCTTTGCTTCTAAAAAAAAAAAAAAAAAAAAAAGCTTTGAGCGTCTTGCTGCCAGCGTACCTTTTATTGTTTAATAAAGAACGTTCGTGTCGCTTCCTCGTCGGCTATCGTTGAATTGCGTCGAAGGTTTCTGGCGACAGATCAGTTGGGGATTAAATGTGTAGAATGCGTGTATAAAGAGTGCGCGCGCGCGCGCGCGCGCGCGTGTGTGTATGTGTGTGTGTGTGTGTGCGTGCGTGTGTGTGTGTATGTGTGTGTGTGTGTGTGTGTGCGTGCGTGCGTGCGTGTGTGTGTGTGTGTGTGTGTGTGTGTGTGTGTGTGTGTGTGTGTGTGTGTGTGTGTGTGTAAGTGTGCAAGAGCGCGCGCGCGCAAACGTGTGTACAGCGTGCTGTAGAAAAAGTAGAGCGCTTCTTCATGTAGTTAATATAAGGCAACTTAAACACACGACCAAGTGGACTTTTTCTTCGCTTCAAGCCGTCTCTCTCACACACCCACTGTCCCGTTTCTGTACCTCCAGCCCCGCTTCCCTCTCTCTCTCTCTCTCTCCCTCTACGCATTGTTTTAAAGTGTTTAAATCCTGCGCGCGCGCGCGCGCGCGCGCGCGTGTGTGTGTATGTGTGTGTGTTTGACTGCTTACTTCGGATCTAGTCAGAATTCGCACTGGGTGACTTTTGCGCTGAAAAAAAAATAATAAAATAAAGTCAAATTACGAAAGCAATCAGAAGTTGTCAGATTCGGATAGATGTCGACGATACAGCCACTTGTCTTTGTGACCTACTGTGGAAAGACACAACTTCTACATTGTCAACACACACACACACACACACACACACACACACACACACACACACACCCCCCCCCCCCCCCCCCCCCCCCCCCCCCCCCCCCCCCCCCCCCCCCCCCCCCCCCCCCCCCCCCCCACCCACACACAAAGAGAACACCTGGAAGAATGTGGACTTCTGTCAAAATCGAATATCGGGGAAGGAGGAAGGGGAGCCGCTGCTCACGTCATCGCGACTTTGCGCAACAGTCATGGAATGTGAGGCCCAGCTGGTGTCGGCTTGCATGTGACGTCAGTTTAATGTCGATCCAGTAAATCCCTTTGATCCAGTTATGCACCACAGACACATCTGCCCCCAAGTTTAATGCATTCGTCCCTGGGCTACTAATATCCTCTTTTGACATGGGGAGGTGGGAAGAGGGAAGGAGGGGTGGGGGGGGGGGGGGGGGAGGCGCGGGGCTTGGTAGGTATTGCATAATCCTGTCAAACAGGTAGGTGAAGGGAGGTAAGTTTGCCTTTGAATCACTCTCCACGAAAAGTTCCTTTCGGTGCCATTGGAACTTGGCATACAGTTTTCTCAAAGTACTGTTCGAAGAAAGGGCGACTAAGATGATTATTTCTTTAATAGGCTATGGTCCGGGCAGTGTTTGTCAGGTTTGAAAACAATTTGTGGCGTTGAAAAGGGGGTGGTATGAGGGGGGAAAAAAAACGAAACAAATAAGAAGAGACAGATAATGTCTAAATTGTGACATGATCCTCGTTTCTAGGTGCGCGCGCGCTCACACATTCGCGCGCGCGCGCGCACACACACACACTTGCACGCAAACACAGATCACACACACACGCGCGTACACACGTGCACGCAAACACACATACCTATCTACTATCTATCTGTGTGTGTGTGTGTGTGTGTGTGTGTGTGTGTGTGTGTGTGTGTGTGTGTGTGTGTGTGAGGCGTGGGCAGCATCCGTGTTCGTCGTAATTTTTCTTCATCACACACACACACACACAATCTCTCTCTCTCTCTCTCTCTCCACACACAGACAGACACACACACACACACTCTGTCTCTCTCTGTATACACACACACACACACACACACACGTGTGTGTGTGTGTGTGTGTGTGTGTGTGTGTGTGTGTGTGTGTTGTGAGGCGTGGGCAGCATCCGTATTCGTCGTAATTTTTCTTCATCACACACACACACACACACACACACACACACATATATATATATATCGCTCTGTGTTGCAGGTCTGTCAGGTCCTCCTCACAAGACAGACGGTCCTCTGACAGCGCTGAGACAAATTATTTTTTTGACGTCCCAGCTGTAAATCACCTGTTCCGTCACTCATACGTGGAGCGACAGCGAAAACGACGGGAAAGAAGACGAGGTGAAACGGGCGATTCCTTTACCTCGTGGGCGTGCTCGGTTACACCTCTCTACCTGTCAGGTGCTTCGCGTGAGAGAGACTGTTCACAGAAAGGGAGAATCAAGTGCGTGGATATATCGTGTGATCCGTCGGTTGTGATAGATAATTACAGTGTACGAGTTCAGTTTCAGGCTGTCATTCTGTTAACGCACTATTGAGAGACGTAATACGAAGCGGTGATTGACAGTTCTGTAACTGACTACTTATTTTTGATTGGCTTACATAACACTCCGGTTTTACCTTCATCAGGTGTGCAATAATGTATGCGTTAATCTTTATCAACAGTTACCGGCAACAGTAATTGGTGGGGTTAAAAAAAAAAAAGGACAACAGAAGCTCACAGAAACTCTTCATCAAGTTACATACGGTGGTCAGAACTCCATCATCAAAAGACTGCGTGTTGGTGTGACTGAGTTTCAGTTTGGTGTAACTGAACTTCGACTGGGCTACTGTTCAACAAATAAACACTTACTAGCTGACGTGATTTAAGACGTGCACACACAAAAACCCACACACACGTTCTACAAGATCTCGGCGGTAACGTAAATCACTGACAACCAAACGAGAGCTGGGAAAACTCCAGTCATTACTCTCGTTTTTAAAGTAGTTTTCTTTTTTAAATCGCACGAGCCAGAACCGACCGGCGCAGCGCTGAGACGGACGGACCAGTCGATCCACACAGCGGATGTGACAGGGACGCTGGGAAAAAAGGCCAGCGAGGGGATGTCTACTTCCTTGACTTACGCCAGCACACACTCTACCTACGCTACCATGGTGACCCAGCTTTATACCTTCAGTTCCTGGACCAAGTCCAAGTCCTTCAAGTAAGTTTAGACTTTACGGAGTTGACTGTTTAAACACGGCCCAGTGTGCCCTCCATTCCCCACCCCACCCCCAACTTTTCTCTCTGTCTCTGACTGTCTGAGTGTGTGTG
>CM065715.1:88945844-88980844 GCA_033310375.1 Conus canariensis
GTGCTCCTCCTAGTCAGGCATTGTGGTGCAAGGTTGAGGTGCAACTTTGACTGTACCAATGAGATGTTGACAGCCTACCTGACACATGGCACGTACACGTGTGGCCTCGCCCTCCAGTAAGAGATACAGGCCAGACTCCTTGATCACACTCTGTTGAACGACCCATGACAACAACACTGACTCGGGGGGAGAGAGAGAGAGAGAGAGAAGAGAGAGAGAGAGAGAGAGCATACAGTCGTGCTCTGTGTGTGTGTGTGTGTGTGTTACGCAATACTGTTCATGATATCCCAGCACATAAAAAATGTCCCAGAAACGCTTACCGCCAACCGCACACACAGACAAGGTCTTTTCACACAAGTAGCCCACCTGTGTTTTCTTCTCAAAGGGACTGCACAGTCGATCAACGGAAGACTACTTTCCCGAATTTGAAAGGCAAACAGCAAGGGTGCTCGAACTCTGTTGTTTGTGTGACAAGAGCAGAACGTTTCTTGATGGGTTGCATACGACTGGGAGATGTGCGTTAGACCCACGCTATGCTTTGCGTCATCAACTGACGCCGTGTTTGTAATACCCTTGAGTCGTTCTGCTGCGAAAAGAAAAAAAAAAAAAAAAATGGAAGCGTAGATTGACAAAAAACTATGGGCATGTGTGGGTGTCAATGGGGGGAAAAAGAGAAGAAGAAGAAAAAAGAGGCTTTCTAAAGAGGTCAGTATTGCCTGCAAGATAGGGGATAAAGCCCATTACAGATGTGAACAAAATGATGAAAAGCGCACAATCGCCTCAAATCGCTAAATGCTAAACACTGACTTCTTTGTTGTTATGCTGTTGTTGTTTTTTGTCTAGTCTGTGGTCTGGGGATTCGGGAGTGTAGCAATGTTGTTGGATAAATTAAATCTGTGGATGTGTGTCTGTCTGATCTGCGGGTGTGTTCCATTTTTCAATGCTCTGAGGGTGACTGATTTTGCCCCGACCCTTGATTCAAATGGGATATATATATATTATATATATATATAATATATTTATATATATATATATGTGTGGTGTGTGTGTGTGTGTGTGTGTGTGTGTGTGTGTGTGTGTGTGTGTGTTTATCATCCACACACACAATAAAAAAAAAAAAAAAAGAATGAGGAGAAATGAACAAGGGAAGAAAGAAAGAAAGAAAAAAGAAACGCTGGTTTTGTTTGCGTTTGAATATAGTTCATATTTCTTACAGTCATGCTAAAAGAAAAAAAAAGTTACGGTACAAATGATTGTAGCCCTTTGACCAGCTTCAAGATTGGAACTTTATTGGAGTTTCTCTGCGCGTAACTGCGTTTGAAAAGCTCAGAAATTTGCCTTTGAGCTTACACGGAAGTCAGTAGGTCAGTATGAGTTCTACGAGTATTAGACACATATATCACAGTGCTCAATAATTGAGGCTGTTAGAACAACGTTTTCTCTGATTCGCAGTTTTACACTACGTCAGCTGAAAAGTACATAAGGTCGTGTGAGTGACCAGACACGGTGTCGATTTGTTTTCGATGTTACTGGATGATTTCGGTACATTCTTTGTTCGGTCTCAGAAGACTGATCTGTTGTCGTTCCGTTCGTTTGACCCCCTGGTAAAGCAAAGGTGGTGGTGGTGACCCCCTGGTAAAGCAAAGGTGGTGGTGGGACCCCCTGGTAAAGCAAAGGTGGTGGTGGGACCCCCTGGTAAAGCAAAGGTGGCGGTGGTGACCCCCTGGTAAAGCAAAGGTGGTGGTGGTGACCCCCTGGTAAAGCAAAGGTGGTGGTGGTGACCCCCTGGTAAAGCAAAGGTGGTGGTGGTGACCCCTTGGTAAAGCAAAGGTGGTGGTGGGACCCCCTGGTAAAGCAAAGGTGGTGGTGGTGACCCCCTGGTAAAGCAAAGGTGGTGGTGGGACCCCCTGGTAAAGCAAAGGTGGTGGTGGTGACCCCCTGGTAAAGCAAAGGTGGTGCTGGTGACCCCAAGCTGGTTCAGCGGAGTACAATGCAACGTTACACTCAATCAAAATTGCGCATAATCAGGGGATTGTATGTGAGATGTACGTGTTTGGAATATCTAGTGACTGTTATCTTACGTGCTGGGTATAGGGAACGAGAGGTCTGCTGTGGAGCTTGCACGTGTACGTGTGTGTGTGTGTGTGTGTGTGTGTGTGTGTGTGTGTGTCTGTGTGTGTTTTGTTTGCTGGGTTGACATACCATGTTGACTGTTAGGTGAAGTGTGTGCTCTCTCTCTCTCTCTCTCTCTCTCTCTCTCTCCTCTCTCTCTCTCTCTCTCTCTCTCTCAGTAGCAGTGTTTATGCTTACAAGTCTGCATCTATGTGTATGTTCATAGATGTATTGGCTTTGAGAGAGAGAGAGAGAGAGAGAGAGAGAGAGAGAGAGAGAGAGAGAGAGAGAGGAGAGAGCAGTCATATGTATCGATCACATTTGTTATATGTAATTTGAGATGTCAGTGAAATTAATAACTTATCACATCATTGTGGTTACATTCCCATTCCGCATTTTGTAAAGGTCACCGGTGTTTTTTCCCGGTGTGTGTGTGTGTGTGTGTGTGTGTGTGTGTGTGTGTGTGTGTGTGTGTGTGTGTGTGTGTTTGAGGGAGGGAGGTGAGGGGCATTTTTTTCCCAATGCTTTGACAGAATACGGCTTACTTCAACAATGGGAAAAAAACTGAGGTTTTGCACGTAAATGTAAACTGTTGAATTTTACAGACAGACTGCAACTCACTGAAAACAAGCCAAAATACAAACAGACATACGCAAGCTGCGAAGTAGTGCTTAATCAATACGCAGTACAAGTACATTTTCTACAAACATTGTGTTTCAAGTAAGCCGGCGTTATTATGTGCCTTCCTTTGTGCGTTTTGATTTGTTTTTTGGCTTGTTTAGTTCTTATTTATTTACGGTCTGTTACAACCTTTTCATGTATTTCATTTGTCATTGAATGCAGGAAATATATTATGCAGATATTTATCATTATTGTGTTTTGTTCTTTTTATCATTTAAGTATGTGAGTGTTAGTGTGCATGCATGCCTATGTGCGTACGAGGACGTGAGTGCGCGCCTGTGTGTGTGTGTGTGTGTGTGTGTGTGTGTGTGTGTGTGTGTGTGTGTGTGTGTGCGTGCGTGCGTGCGTGCGTGCGTGCGTGCGTGTGTGTGTGTGTGTGTGTGTGTGTGTGTGTGTGTGTGTGTGTGTGTGTGACGGAGGGAGGGAGAAAGAAAGAGACCGCACACTGGTTCATAGGCTATTATGAGTTTTGTATATCAACCAGTCACAAGAGACATCAGTCGTTTCTCGTGACTTCAAAAAGGCCCTTGATCTTGTTGATAATTCCTTTACCTTAAAGAAATTATCAATGGATTTGAATCATTCCTCAATCTTTTCATTATTCCAATCATACTTAAATGAGAGGACTCAGTGTGTTTTGCTTAATGGCAAAACCTGCTCAACAGACTTTGTCAGACATGGAGTTCCACAAGGTTTAGAGCTAGGCCCCTTCTTATTCAGTATCTTCATCAATGATTTACCGTATAAGATGAGAATGTCGCTACGGACTTTGCTGTCGACTCATCACTCCAAACAAATGAGAAAAATCTACAAACAATAGAAACATCTAAGTTCCCAGGGAAGTCTTACTGAGGTGTCAGACTGGTGTGATTCAAACTCAATGGTGATACCCCCAGACAAACAATGGTCGTAATTACTCGCCAAAAGTACCAGTAAGCTTCTCGTTGGCAACAACTTCATTTGAATGGTACTTTAATTAAACAGGCAGATGAGCATCTTGTTAACCGAAACGATAAACGAACAATTAAAGTGGCTATCATACTCAATAACGTATGCAATATCATCTCAAAAAAGTCTTTCGTCTTATTTTATCTAAAGTGCTGCTTCTACATGACCGCACTTAAACTTTTCCTCAGCGCACACGCAATGCCACATGTCAATTACATTTCAGCAAAATGGGATGGGAATAGTAATATCCACGAAAGGTCATAATTCTGCCCACAGACGAACAACAAAACTGCTCCTTCCAGCTGTGCCAAGTACAACATGTGAAAAGCTAAAAGCACTAAACATGCTTCCTCTAAATCAGCAGTTTGAACTTTTTTTTTTTTTCTTTTTTTTTTGCGTACGCAGGCTGATACTCCTGCGGACACTCCCTGGATAGACAGACAAGGATTAATCCCATCTACCCAACAAAGGGAGTGGAGTTTTGTGTGTAAGACCGTTTTTTTATCCCGCCATTAAAGCAGGCATACTCCATCTTCGGGGAAGGTGCATGCTATGTGTAACGTGTCATCCACACCAACGGCCAAAGTGGCCTTCTCTTGCGAAAGTTGGTGATGGGATTTTACGTGTGTGCAAGATGTTACGCGTGCGTTCACACACGGAACCTCGGTTTATAGTCTCATTCGAAGGACTGTATGGGAAATGGAGTCAGAACTAATGTTTACTGCGAGGGAAAAATCCCCCTGTACCGAAACGGCCCGGCGGAGATTCGAACCCGCAACCCCAAGATTGTGAGTCCGGCGCTCTACCACTGGGCTATTCCGGCCCCAGTTTGAATTCAATAAGGCATTATTATGCAAAATGTCGACAATCACCATGTCATATTACATTTAAGCACCTTTTGCCAGACTGAACAGCAGTTCTAGTAAGCCGAAATTCCTTTCACCCTACTTTCGCACTGGACAATGCAAAGCAAGCCTAACTTTTTTTTTTTTTTTTTTGGATCATGTATCTGAATATCACTTTGGAACTACTAGTACTCTAAAATACGGATACACATACCGATTTTTTTTTTTTTTTTTTTTTTTTTTTGTATAGGCATTTCACGTCTCAATCATTTGATTATTCAAATCATGAACCCTTCATTCGCAAATTCTTCAGTTTGCCGTAA
Organism: Conus canariensis; assembly: GCA_033310375.1. Lineage (NCBI taxonomy): Eukaryota > Metazoa > Mollusca > Gastropoda > Neogastropoda > Conidae > Conus > Conus canariensis. Next base: position 88,950,754 of record CM065715.1, read on the forward strand.
CTTTTGAATACAACTATTTAAACACTCATCCCCCACTCCCACTCTTTCTTATTACCCCCCCCCCCCCCCCGCCGAACCCCCTCCCCCCCCTCTCTCTCTCTCTCTCTCTCTCTCTCTCTCTCAATAATGTAGGCAAGGTAGTCTCAGAAAACCTTTTCCTGCTATCTCACTTAAAGCGCTACGTCAACAGTACTGTGCTTAAACTTTTCTTCACTGCACACATAATGTCACGTATCAATTACGCTTCAACACTGTGGGACGGGAGTAGTGATGTTCACAAAAAAGGCTCAATTCTCTCCATAGACGTGCAGTATAGCTACTCCATTCAGCCGTACCTCTAACAACAGATGAAAAACTAAAAGCGCTGACATACTTCCTCTGAGTAAGCAATTGGAATTCAACAAGGCATCATTTATGTTTACAATTTCGACAGATACTATGCCACGTTATATTGATGCCCCCTTTTTTTTTTCTTTTTTTTTTTTTACATGATTGTACAGCTCTTCTGGCTCAAAGAAATTCCTTTTCCCCTACCTACGCACTGATCATTATAAAACAAGCCTAGCTTACTCTGGACCATATATCTGGAACACACTTCCACTGAGTCTACAAAATACGAATACGTTAAAACTTTTCAAGAAACATTTACATAAACATTTTTATGTCTCAATAATTGGAGTTTTCGATTGAAATCATTATCGTTCATTAGCAAAGCCTTCTGTAAACCACACTTTGAACACACCGTCTAAACATATAACCTATTCCATTAAATCGCCCATCCCCACTCACACTCTGTCTACCATCCCTCTTCTCCTCCCCCTACCTACCCCCCCCCCTCCTCGGACCTCTCTCTCTCTCTCTCTCTCTCTCTCTCTCTCTCTCTGTAGTTTTGTAGGTTTGCTTGTATGCTTTTTTGTTTGTTTCCTTCTGTTTGACTACCCACCATGTCATTATGAGCCTACGTTTATGAATAGTCTGCTTATCATTGTAGAATTAGATTACAACGTTGCTATGTTGACTTGTAAGTATGTATGATATGTGTTGAAATAATGTATGCAGGACAAGGGCAGATTGTATACTGGGCTTTGGCCTAAAATCTTCATCCTTGCGTATTAAAGATCGATCAATCAACCAATCTCTCTCTCTCTCTCTCTCTCTCTCTCCTTCTCTCTCTCTCCTCTCTCTCTCTCTCTCCAACTTGTTCTCGTTCACCTTCTTGACAACTCAACACGTCTGTTTGTCGGTAGTTGAATATATTAGTCTTAGATAGTATGAATGATAAGCATTGAAATAATGCACGTGTGCATGGGAAAGACAGATTGTAACGCAAGGCCACAGCCTAGAATCTTCATCCTTGAATACTAAAGAGCATTCAATCACTCTCTCACTGTTTTCTAAATATCACTTGTATTTATTGTACACACACACACACACACACACACACACACACACACACACACACACACACACACACACACACCGCAAGCGTCAAAATTTAGGCCTACTGTAAATTACTCGCCATCACCTACGTCACCAATTAGAAATCATAGAAACATCGAAAACAAGTTGCAAATGAAATACGGTTGATTACCTACGTACGCGCAAACACACGCACGAGGGCGTAATCCGGGCTCCCACCGCACCTATACGTACCCATGTGCGCATGCGCACGTAGGCCCTGTAGCTTAATCAGTGCGCAATATGATTGTCCATATTATCCAAATCTCCTGTTAAATGGGTCCGTTCTACCGGCTTAACTCTGACGACTGACGTAGTCGGTGGGCTGCTGCGTAAATTGATGAGCAGGCTGTACTATCGATCAGCTACAAAAAAAAAAAAGAAAAGAAAAAAGAAAAAAAAAGAAATGAGTAAAAAGATAAAAGAAAGAAAGAAAAACGAAAATGTCTGTGGCGCAAGCGTTAGGCAGGGTTAAGGTGAAAATAATGATGAGATAGCAGACTAAAACTAGCAGTCAGTTAATCGCTGTCCATGGCAATATGGCCTTGGGACTATACCTGATCCCCCGTATAGCTGGCTTCATTAACAATATGAACAAGAAACAAAAACAAAAACAAAAAAAAAAAAAGAAAGAAAGAAAAAAAGGACCGGTTTGTCTCGTGATGAGCGACTCCACCCATATGGCTGCCATTTCATGTTGATGAAGGTTCATGGAGTGTGTGTGTGTGTGTGTGTGTGTGTGTGTGTGTGTGTGTGTGTGTGTGTGTGTGTGCGCGCGCGGCAGAGTAGAAAACACTATGGTAATATTTATTATGCACACCCATCATCTATATTAAAAATTTCGAAGTATTATGTATGGATTGTATATGCAGTCTATATAATAATATCATTCTCTGCTAATTTGGCGACATTTGTACAAGCCTCCACAACGGTTAGTCCTATAATTAAGAAAGCAGAATGACAATTATAGGCCTACATCGAACTACAAAGCAGAATGACAGTTTAGTGACAGAACCCAGTATCTCATATACATATATAGAAGAGAGATACTGGGTTCTGGCAGTCAACCCTCGGTTTATAGGCCTACATCGAACTACAAAGCAGAATCACAGTTTATAGGCCTACATCGATCTACAAAGCAGAATGACAGTTTATAGGCCCACATCGATCTACAAACGGACGCTACTTCAGGTTTCATGTTTTCTCACATGGTGTTATATCTGATACTGAGAGGTGGCTTTTGAAACAAAAGAATAACGACAAAATGATGTCTGTTGACAGTAAAACTACCTTGAACAGGAGATAGATTCGCCGTTCTTTCTTTGTTCAGAACACATTACATGATGTGCACATGCAAGGTTGTGCCGGCCGGAAAGAAAACACGTTTTACGTATTCACTCACAAGATAAGATAAGATAATGTTGCTTATAGCCCAGCCGACCGCAAAGGGCCATATCAGGGCTGTCACCACGTTAAAATCAACTCACAAGTCTTTCATTCACACAATTCTTTAAAATACATCTTCTAAAAATCCATCCAAAAGTTTGTTAAAAACTTTCCACTGTAAAACCTCAGATCCGATGAAAAATGTTGATCTCTTTCAAGAACTCAAAGATCGCGTCAGGCGGAACATCTCTGAACAAGGTTTTCATGGAATCTGCTGTAAAATGTTTGTGTCTCACATCATGCAAAAGAACATGTTTCATTGTGAGTGGCACATGACATGGAATGCACCATGGAGCACCAATGGCCGGTGTGCAGCCGGCATAGAACTGTTTCTTCTTTACGACCACCAGACGAAGATGAGAGGAACTCCTTTAGGTTTGGACGGATCTGAAAGAGTTTGTTATCCGTCTGTGTATTCCAATCCTCCTGCCAGAGGTCTCTGACATAATCATTAATTTTTTGTTTCAGATCTGAGCAGGGGATAGATATGTTTGACAGTTTCTCTGCTTGTGAGATACGAGATACACACACTTGCATGCCCACAACACGTAGACAGAGTGATATGTACAGTCTCGACTCAACAAATATTGAGAAAAATTGCTTTTTTTTTTAACATTTTCTTTTTTTTAGGTGGTAAGGGAGAGGAGGGGATGGGGGTGTGTGTAGGGAGTGGGGTAGGGGTGGGGGTGGGGGGTGGGGGGGGGGGCGCTAATCTCATTTGTATCTCACTTTAAAGGCATGATCCCATGCCCTCTTATACGGCTCCCCGTCCACAACCACACCAAGGATTGTTCCGCCACAGCCCAGGCAATCCGCAGGCAGCAGTCAGTGTCAAGTTGTCATGGAGCCAGCCCGTCGGAGGAGACACTGCACTTCGGCAGTGTTCACGGATGTCTATTCTGATTCAACATACGCGAGACACCTCCTACCAAGCCCAAGGGCCACGCAATTGTAGACTTTCTTTTGATTCCGTACTACCCGATCTGAGAACGATCAACTTGGTGCTATGGAGTTTCGTTCCTGTCTGAGACTGCTCGACAGTGCAGTGCTCTACACTCACTTTCATTACAGGACTAGCAATAACCATGCCCGAGAGATAGATACCTGCAAGGTTTGGCAGGAAAATTGAGCCACACTTTTAGACAAGCATCCATCAACTGTGGTTTCAATCTTCCGTACTGAGCCCGCAGCAAACTCAACCGTTCGCAGAGGCCAGTCAGGCTAGAAAAATCCCCCAAACAAATGCTTCCACTTTGACACAGATCCTTGACCTCTCCGCCAAAAATCTGTAACACTAACCACTGTGCACGGTGGCTGTTTTACTTTATATAACTTTACCTCATTGCAAACTGATCAACTAATTTCAATTTCATTGCGAAGCAACTAAAATATTCTAATTAAATGGTAATCGTAAAGACTGAATTTGAATGCGTTCCTGCCACGTACCATCCAGGAGTGGAACGATGACTTGATAGAGGCTGCTGTAACACCAGAGTCTCTTGATCTGTTCAGGTCAAGAACTTCCAGCCTCCTGCAATAACCTTTTTTTTGTTTTATTTTGCGTCTGGCCCCTAAAGTGTCAGAATAATCAACTTGATGATTGTGGACACTTAATGGATGATGATGAAGTTCAGAAAATTTCAAGTCACATTTCCAAAGGCACTAGAAATTAAGCATTTCACCACAGTTGTATTAATATGAGCTCAACTTGGAAGGCTGAGACTATCACACTCTTATTTACTTTATGGATGTTCTGTTTTGAGTTCTTGCTCACATCTGCAAAACAGCAATGCAGATATCTGCATCTCTTAAAAGACAGAAATATGAGAAGACACAGGGAGCAGGGACTAGGCCGACATCCCGGTCATGTAGTCCAATACAAATCCAACAGATCAGAAAATTCACAACTGAAAATGGACAAAGCAGCTTGGCTGTGAAAGATTTCCAGGTTTTTGACTTTCTGACAATGCTCATGTTTTCAACTATTCAAACCTGTATAGTTTGATTGGTGGAAAACTTGAATATATTCAAATTTGCATGTTTTTCATGGGGGTCCATTTTTCTTTTCTTATTATACTTGATGGAGAGGGTACAGTTTTGCAAAACATCAATATGCTGATCTAGTTGCAAAGTGAGGTGACTGGAGGCGGAAATCTAAACAAATTTAAATGTTAGTAATGCTGAACAATTAAGTAGTGGGAGAAAACAAGTGCAGGCTAACAATTCTTCAGTCCTTATAGTAATGACTTGGCAAAGATTTGAATCAAAAAAAAAAAAAAAAAAAAAATTGAAGATGAAGAAAATATGGGGAATATATAATAAATATGAGAAACCCTTCACTAGCTGCCTGAGGGAACCATCGTACCCCTCTTCGAAGGCAGATCTATTTGTATTGCCTGCTCCTAGGCCTTTCGTCCGCTGGATCGGACTCATCAGGGAGACGCGGCTGATTGTGTCTGTGCTCTTGGTGTCAAATATAGACACGCCACAGTTCATAATTCTGTGGTGTTCTCACCACCAAGGGTTCAAAAAAAGAATCCGATAGCACCCCCGAAGTAATAGCGCACTGCCAACCCCCCCCCCAAAAAAAAAAAAAACAAAAACAAATGTGGACAAATGAATCACAAGACAAAAAGTGTTTTGTCTTGTGATTCGTTTGCCCATGTTTTTTTTTTGGTGGTGTTTTGTCTTGATTCGTTTGTCCAAGTTTTTTTTTTTTTTTTTTTTAAGTGGTGCGCTATTACTAATATTTAAATTTTTCAGTATGCTGGTTAGTTCAAAGAACAAGTGCACTTGTGTTGGCACATGTATCAACTAATGAATGTCGACCAGCATGACAAACATCCCATGCCATTATCAAGTAGAGCAGGAAATTCTATCTGCTACATAATTAAGCAATGAATAACATTGCTAAATTGCAAGCGCTCTTCAGAAATGTCTTCTTTAGTCTTTTCAAATTCCAGAAAGTGACATCTTATATCTTGTTGCCAGTTCAAGATTATTATGAATAGAGGTGTATGCTGTTTGTCTCAAGTTAAGTCTTGCACTGTATGTTGTTAACAGATGTATATTACACATTGTGCTTTCACTTGAACCTAACAAAAAGGAAATATAACCATCCTCTCAAAGGAAAGCACGCCTACAGATCTTTTTAAGCCAAGGTATTTACCATTTGATTGTAACAAAATCAGATTGACGAGTTCAGAAAGTCTGGATTAAAGAATCCTCATCACACACACACATACACAAATGCACATGCACAGACACGCACACAGCTGTCAAGGCCTAAACTGCACAAAGTGTAGCATTTTTGACATTTCAAGAGTAGCAATTCGCGAATTTATGTGTTGCATTATCATGTGACATCACAAGTCAGACTTAATAGCACTCTCAGTCACCCTTCACTTCACATACACCATAATGCAGCACTAAAAAGACGGAAAAATTGCGGGTTATTATGTGGTTTTGACTTGAACTACAAAAAATTTGAATGGCCAACAACAAAACCAGTCAACAAGACGGCAAAATTGTGATAGCTTCGAGTGATTTTTCTTGTGCTTCTTCTTTTCCTCCATCCTGAACTTGGCCATTCAAAGAAATAAAATCTACTTACTGAAAATCTTTATTACCTTGGTTCCATTTAAATACGTGACAAACGTTTTTTTCTTTCTTTTTCCTTTGAGTGTTGCATTTCTAACAGAGGGTAGCATGCAGTACAGCACCGTCAATGAAATTGTAGCATACTACGCCTAAAGCCCTAGTACTTCACAGCTTTGCACACACACACACACACACACATACAGGCAAAGGGAAAAGAAAACCCTAAACCCACATATGGCTGAAAATGTTTATTACACTAAGACCACTGATACAGATATTGGCATACATAGTAACAGACATGCAAGTAAACAGAAATGCAAGTAACTGTCATATATAATGACAGACATGCGGGTAAACATAAAGTGATTCTGGTGGGATGGGTCAACTAAGGAAGAAACCAAGTGAAAATCAGCTTTGCATAGCCTTAGCTCTCGTAATGAACACAACTGTTGAAGCAAGCAGTTTACCATCTCTTCAAACACTGACGAGCTAAAACTGAATGAAAAGCTGAGGCGGTTGAGTGAAAACATGTGGGGAGGACTTACAAAAAGGCACTTAAACATGACAAAAAACAAAAAACACGGGATAAAAAATACTCCTGCTCTTGAGAGCTAAAATTAAGTACGCACAAAACCAATAATTTATTGAGAAAAATTGTAAACATTTTGGTAAGCACCTGAATTTGGATGATGTAAACACTGTAAAATGTGTCATACAGTGAGTGAAGTAAGAATAAAACATAAACCTGAACGCTTTGAAAAACAGGATAGCTATTTTGCGTGGCGAGTGCCAATAAATGAATCAAACAATGTCGGGGAAAAAAGTTCAGATCAAAAGTTACATGATACTGCAGGTAGATAAAAACCGTATCGTAATGACTAGTAACAGCATGAGTCCCCCTCCCCCCCCCTTTTTTTTTTTTTTAAATTATCAAGGTATTCTGGACACGTCTCTTATAAAAAAAAACCAGAAAAATGGGACGCAAGGCAATGTGAAGCAACTGCCATCAAAAGACCTCTGAGTGGATGTGAAAATGCAAATGACTGCTTTTGACACCCCAAGAATGTGACAAAAGAAATGGATGTGCATACTCTTTTGTGCTCACACACATGAGAATTTTATTGTTATGTGCTTCGTATTGCACTGTTTCATGCACATTAATCAAATTTAAGGCATTACTTCCACAATATAATGACATAGAAGTTGTCATCGGGTATAACTTCAAATTCTGAAACCTCACCTAACTGTTTATTGGTAATCTGTATTTGTAGTACTATTACTTAAATCTACATTATTAAAAATCCAGACTGTACTCACACTCTCATTTCTCTCTTGACTGTTTTACCTTGCAGTCTGCTAAATATAAATTACAGCTTCACTTTGATTGCAAGCATGTGTCAAACATGTGATCTCACATTCTGATTTTAGTTCCTTTGTTTTTTTTATTTTAGAATTTATCTATCCACTGACCTAACAATCAATCTAGCAATCAATTCATTAAAATCGGTCAATCTTAAAAGATGTACTGTTGCAGAATTTGAACACCATCACGTTTTATAATGCACTGTCAGGCAAGGGAAAAGTAAGCTAGAAAACTGGCTTGTCAAATCAATGTCACATAATTTGGGTAAAAAAAAACAACAAAGAGATACATAAATAAATCTCACAAACAATGGTCATTTGAAATCATTAATTCAGTTTTATTATACCCGCACTGAATACAAACTGCTTTGTTCATTGCTACAGACACAAAGAGCAAGTCTTTGATTGTCTGTGGAATAAGACCAAAGCCACCAAACAAATATTGACAGCGATATGAACTAGACTGCACAGCACATATATAAAATCCCCAACTAACATATCTGAAATTTTACACGACACAGTAAGCAATCTTTGCTCCAACGACGACAATACTAAAAATATTGCAATCGATCAAATGCAAAGACTAGTAGAAAAAAAAATTAAATGACATAAAAATCATTTTGTACTCATGTGTTTGACACATCTGCTTTTGCCTTCGAATAAACTGTTACAGCAAAACAGTCACATGGGAAAAGTTTCATTATTGTCATTATCAGTTTCAGATGCAAAATTGAAGAATACATCCAATCAACCCATCCAAACTGTCACTTTTGGCACATGCTGTCCTGCGCTTGAACACTGCTTGGGCACAGATCTATCTCAAGACTTATAATCAAAAGGTTTAAGGTACAGATCTATTTGTGACAGGAAAATGATAACTCCTAGGACACAGATGAATAACTCAATTCAGTTTTTCCTATCTTTCCACTGTGTGTATATATGTATATGTATGTATGTACATATATATATATATGTACATACATATATATATAGATAGATAGATATATAGATTGCAACTATTTAATTAAGAAAAACAACTCTAGCAGACCTCCATTTGACTTTCCCACACACACGTTTGCAAACTTTAGGGCTTTTTTTTTTATTTTGGTCATATCATTTCTTGCAGCAAAAGGTAAATTTTTTAAATTCAGATAATCATAACAATAGTCAGTCTGTTAACCAAACAATTATTTTGAGTATGAAAAAGATGTTAACGACATCAAAATCGCTGACAGATGTTGTCAGACACTCACTGCATCGCCCATTACAACAAATGGTCAGAAAGAGCTTTTTTCTTTTTTCAGAACCACTCACAAGGAGCAAACCTGTCAGACAAAGGTCAAGTAGAACTGCAGACCTCTGGTCTTTCTGAAAGAAGACAGCTCTTCTTTACTCAAACATCTTTCTTCTATGGTAAACCAAAACTCAGCATGCTTTCCCAGAGAGATGATAATCAATGAATAAATTGCTCTCCATTCTCCACCCTAGCTATTTCAATTTCTTTTTCAAAGCAGGCATTCACTGAGTAAAAAAAAAAAAAGAAAGTATTTTGCGGTCTGAATGCTTGCTAAAGATGTCTGAAAGGCTGCTAAAGATGTTCATCAAGAATTCGTGTTCATCTAAAGTAAAAAGCAGAGTTTCAACGTAATTCTGATTGTACTGATTAATGCACTAGGCCATGCCTACCAAAGACATTAGGAAAAGACAACATGGGCATGCCGTCTTTGTCTAGCATCTAGAACTGCATCATTTCCAGTGATCTGATGACTCTGTGACCATACCTAAAAAAGGTTAACAGCCCACAACTTAATACAATTCATCCTTGTCCCATGTCTAGCAGAACTTGATACACATGGCACCAGACCCAGAGACCCGATGACTGGAAACACAGATCTCTTCTCCATCACAAAATACAGGTTAAAGCTTCACATTTTTTTTTGTAACAAAATACAACTTACACTAAAAAAAAAAAACATGCACAGCTACTCTACAGAGTTGGGACCAGTCATAAAAACTTGTATACAACACAATGGAACACTTCTTGCAATGCATGATATGTGAAAAAACAAATACTGAAAGCCTTGGTCTGTAACATTTCCCATACAGAGTCCATCAAATCACCAATAATTGCATGCCCCCAAAACATGATGAAAATTACAGTATATGAATCCAAGGAAAAGTAAAGATGAGGCAGTGGTCTCAAAAGAAAGAGGTGGGTTGGGATGGGGGGGGGGGGGGGGGGGGGAGTACATCCTTTGTGCCAAGTCTCAGGCTTCTTCTCAAATACAGGGATAAAACAGATATTCAAAATGAAACCTGTTCAAAAAGTATGGATAAAAAGCCAATGTGACATTTAAAAAATGATACCATTTCAGAACAAGCATTTACACAATCTCTCTTAAATTAAAAAAAGAAAAAAGCAAAGATGAAAGAAAACATTTCCGTCACTGTCATGAAAATCATTTGTTTTTTTGGCCTACTAAAATGCATGCTTTTCTCTTTTTCAAAATGAGGTCACGGTGTGATGACAGAGTGACAGGCAAGGAGGAGTCAGACTGACGACAGAAAGAGAGATGAGAGGGAAAAGGGTTCCACCTTTCACTTACTTCATCCTGCATTTTCCTCCACTGTCTGGCTATATGTTCGAAACCAACAACCACCACCTTTGATTGGACCATTAACTGTCCTCTTAAAAACCATGATAAAAAGTAAAGGGTGAATAATAATGATGTCCTGATTTTAACAGAAATCCTGAACATGCGTAAAACAGAATACTGATGTATATATATATAAATGCACTGCGACCCTGTTTTTCTTACCGTAGACAATCAAGAAATTGTTCCACAGATCTTTAGGAATTAAAAAAAAAAAGAAAAAAAATCATGCCAAACACAAAAGTGTACACTGTGACAAAATAATCACACCGTAGAACTTTTTAAAATGTCAACAGACTTGCTTTGATTCTCACGGACATTGGGCGAAGAACACAAAAGAAATGGGAGGGCAAAGTAGACACCTCATTCAAAATCTTTTTTGATGGATAAATGCCATTCCCATTCAAGGATAGGAGTCCCGTCGTCATCGGTGAATTGGCTCTGAACCTTGTAGTCTCCTCGAGACAACGCACCTACAGGTGCCTCATCAAAAGGGGTCTGGTACTGATGCAATTCCTTTTTGGGCCCATAGCTTCCAACCATAAAATTTCCCTTGTCCACTGTAACAAAAATCTCGTCTTGTTACACACGTCATCTTGAACTGTTATCTTTTACATACAAACTGTACGCTCACAACCTGCATCTATCACACACACACACACACATTCTCTTTCTCTCTCTCTCTCTCTCACACACACACAGAGTGCGTAAGGTGTGTTGGCACTGAACATTAGACTTACAGCAATACCATTTCTCAGCAGTTAGATCACCTTTTACCTGTGCAAGACCTGCACCTGTCTGGGGGATTTTTCCCATAATGCTTCAGGCTACAAGAAACAGCCAGGGTCAGTGAAGAAACATTACAAATCCTGTAGCAGTACTCAAGTCATTCCCTCACTGCACAGGGGCTTGCTTCCAAACTTCCAATAGTCTGAATGATTCCATCCATCAGCTCTCATATGCAGCCACATGCATTAGCCCCTTCAGAGCTGACACAATGTCTATCTGTGTACCATTCCCAGCCTGGCAAATTTGGGCACTTTTGCTGGAACACTGAGGCTGCTTTACTCTAACAATAATTAACTCTGGATCAGAACATCCAAACACCATCATGGACACCTCAGCAGAGTGAATACCGCTGAACTGCTGACAGCGACGATGTTCAGACAGCCATGAGACCGTCAGAGTGGGGAGTTGGCACTGGATTTGGCTGGATTCCAAATTTTGCAAAAATAGTGACCATACTGATCAGTTACAAATATCAGCAACACAGAAAGAGACACAAAGACAGTGAACTACATTCACTGCTACAGTATCTTTCTCATACTTTTCTTTTTGTAAAGTGTCCTGTTTCAAAACCTGAAAGAAGTTTACTCGAAGCTCAAGTAAATTCATCTGATAAATGTGGGAATACACATAAAAACAATTAAAAGCTAGAGGATCAATGAATGTTCATGATCAAGTCTGAAAATAAAAGCTAGACAATCAAAACAAGACAATTTCTTGTGAAATCTGGGCTCTCCATAACATGTTTTATCCACAAACTACAACATCACTTCACTCTTTAGAATATTTCATGCACGGATTTCCCTTTCTCAAGCAAGAAAACAATTCAGAGAGAGAGACAGACAGATAGACAGACAGACAGACAGACAGACATACAGACAGACAGAGTGAGACTGGTGAGGGTCTAATGTGGTGGCCCCGTGTGGGATCCATGGTAATAACCCTGCAGGGAAGTTAACGCCATTTTTCCATGTCAGGAAGTTGCAGCCTTTTGCATGCTGCCCAGCCCATGTTACATCAAATAAGCCCCGATTTTCATGAATGCTAAAACTGCAGTGAATTCTGGAAGGCAATTTCCCATTCCAGTTTCAATATGTCGAGCAGCCTTGTCACTGATTCACCTTGACCACCTGGCATTCCACACACAAATCTTAGTATGGTGGTAAAACTTAGAAACTGATGGCGAGAAAAACAAGTACATGAAAGTGAAAAAGAAGAACAGGAAAGGCACCCAAAGAACAAAGTCTGTGGGATGTGCAAGCATATCTAATAATGAAAATTGAACAGAACAGGAAAGAGACTTTTAAGAGGATATGATTCTTTTTTTTTCAATCTCAAGAAATGATCATTACAAATAAGATTTTGATTCAAAACATTGAATCAGATAACTACTTCTTTACAGAACAAAAACAATAAAAAAACACACACACACACACACACACACACACACACACAAATCCATTTTACATTATCTGCAAAAGTAAATGTAATATTTAGTGAGTAAAGACATAACAGATAAATATCTACTATACTGTCCACTCATTGATAAACAAAATTCAAAACTATGCTCAGCACAGTTTACCTCATAAATTTCATCGCAAGATATTCCAGTATGCTGTGGCTCAAGTTTTATAACTTTTTAATATGCATAAAATGCATGAATACCGCTGTGGGTTAAGAGACAGCATGCGCAGACAGCACCTATGGCACTTTCATGCTTATGATTCTTTTCTTACTTGTGCACAAACCATTCAACTCCACCAAGTAATCAATCACTGCTTACGATTCTTGAAATCCTCCATCCAGAATGTCTATGTACTAACAGATCAATACAGTAACAATGAGTCCATACCTTTAACACCATCCATCCAGAATGTCTATGTACTAATAGATACAGTAAAAATGAGTCCATACCTTTCATACCCTTCCTGTACACTTTCTGTTCATATCGCAGGCCAGACACAATGTCCCTTTGAACGAGGAACATGATTTTCACACGGTATCTGCTTCCCTCCTTCAACACAACCTTGCTGTCCTTGATTGTTTCCTGTGGCGCTAGGAACAGAAAAGACAAATCACACTGGGATGATGTAACACTCATTAAAAGTTCAGCAACAGTTTTGGATATATAGTGAAAGCTACAGCTCTGATGATTTGAACTTGGTATTTCATCAACTTTGAGATTTCCTGCATCCCTCCCCATGCACCCCCATCCCACTCAAAAGAAATCCTCAACTTCACTCCTCACCTAACAAAATTTGAAAAAAAAACCAAAAAAATCAAAAAACTCCCTTCTCCTGAAAACCAATCCTTGATCCAACTCCTCACTTGACAATATACAAAAAAAAGGGAGATAAAAGCTCTCCTACGCTTCAGTTCTTATGCTGGGGAGTAAAACAATTCTGCAATAAATCCTACGGGAATCAGTGGCTTTTTGTTGTCCAGAAATGGAAACCTGATACAATGATGTAATCTTTTCACAGCTATTCTCGTTTTTCTTTTCAATGATCAAACTTTAATGGATCAAGTCCCTTCATATCAAACACAATGCTGTAGGAAGCTATATCAGAGAGGTTTGACAAACCACCACACCAGTGTGCCAAAAACTTTCTGTAGAGAGTACTTCTCATCTAGCTTCTAAGAGCAGAGTATTTTCCTGAAAACTATTCTGGACCCTTCTTTGCTGTTTGACTGTTCTTACAACATACACACAAACACATACACACACACAGACACGAACACACACACACACTCATTCTAACATTGCTCTCGCGTTTCATCGTTGCTGTCAATTTTCATAGAACAAGACAACTTCAAAATTGTGAAACTACACACACACACAGAGGCTGTGAAAACATACACATTATACATATAACAAAACAACACAAAAAAGATAAACACCAGCTCTAAGATTAACTGTCAATACACTTCACAACATTCTTGTGTGAAGAATTTTGGAGTTGCATCACAAAAGCTTGTAGATTGCTCTTCTATCAATGAATTTCAATGCAATTAGATGCAAACAAGCAAAACTGAATATTCTATACACAAAATAGTATTTACCATAGAAACAAAAAGCCTGACTGATAACTCATAATTATACAACTAGCATGTCAAGTCCCTTTGATTCACAGCATGAACATATATTGTACGTTCCATCACTGATGCAGCTGAGCACCTTGGTTACCAGAAAGAAATACACCGTAACAGCAGTGCTTTCATTTTTTGTTTGTTTGTTTGTTTCCTTCAACTGCAGACACAGGAACTGATAAAATGGAATCTAGCATTTCTTTTTTAACCTCATCCTTTCAATCTCTATCACATGTAATTCTGATAAGCATTCATCAAAGACTAATTTCTGATAAAATTATTGTGTCAAATGAGCAGCCAAATTCAGAAGAAAAAAACAAACAAACACACTTCCTTTCCTTATATAACTACGATATGTCTGTTCTCCATCTATGTTGACCTGACCAAGGCTTTTGATACTGTAAATAGAGAGGGTCTGTGGAAGATCATTTCCAAATATGGAAGCCCACTGACATTCATCTCTATGGTGTGGCAGTTCCATCGCAGCATGCAGGCCCTAATCCAGGACAATGGAGAGACATCTGACACCTTTCCCTGTCACAAATGGAGTAAAGCAAAGCTGTGTTCTGGCACCCACTTTGTTCAACTCCATGCTCTCTGCATTGCTGATTGATGCCTTCGGGGGAGATATAGGCACAACATCAGATTCAGAACAAATAGAATGCTGTGCAACCTCAACAGGCCTCCAGGCTAAAACTAAAGTTATGACAGACATCATCAGGAACTTTCTGTTCGCTGATGACTGCGCCCTCAATGCTGGGTCAGAAACTGACATGCAATGAAGCATCAAGTTTTTCGAAGACTGTGCAAACTTCAGTCTCATCATAAGTACAAAGAAGACAAGTTCTGAATCAACCCATGCCAGGCAGATCCTATACTGAGCCTATCACGGTCAATAATGTGACTGGTTCTGGTGAGCAAATACATCCACCTTGATGGCACATTGTCTCAGAACGTCACCACTGAGGATGAAGCGTGCGTCAGATTTGCAAATGCAAGTGCAACCTTTGGCAGGCTACACACCAATGCTTACCATAAAAGAGCAATGGCAGGCTACACACCAATCTTTAGAATAGAAGAGCAATCACTCTAGAGACCAATCTGAAGTGTACAGAGCAATTATCTTCCCACATTCCTCGATGCATGTGAAACATGCACATATGTCATACAAAGAAGCTGAATTACTTCCATACAACCTGCCACAGTAGACTGTTAAACATCAAATGGCAGGACAATCTCAGACACTGAGGTGCTTGACCAATTAGGTCTGCCTAGCATCTACACCATCCTGATGCTATTTCAGCTTTTACGGGCAGGTCATATAGCTCGCATGCCAGACCACCAGTTACTCAAGAGACTCCCCTACGGAGAGCTGCAGGAAGGAGAGCGTTCCCATGGAAGTCAGAAGAAAAGCTTCAAAGACACTATCAAAAGATCCATGAAAGCCTTTGACACAGGAACAAACTGTAATGGATACTAGACAGTGCTATTCTATCCACAAAACTCTGCCATTTCATGTGAAGAAAGGAGCACAGCTGCAGCACCATGCTCTGTAACTGTCCCAAGAAGGGGAAAAAAGGACAAAATTCAGGCCATCCTGACGGTACGTCTTGCTATGACTGCAGTGTTCTCAATGCACAGAATGGTACATTGTGATTTATGCTAAACATCAGCAACATATCAACACATGACAGAAAATTACATCCATTAGTAGATTTTACAATAAAATTTGATGTGATTTAGACCCTTTAATTAAGTGATTAAAAATTGAATCTGGTAGTTGCAAAAGTGTTGCGTTATGAAAAAATTTATAGTTAGGAATCACACCTTCACACATGACCCTTTAAAAGCCGTTGCCACACGGAAACCAATCATGGGGAAAAACTCAACTTTCCTACAATTCATAACATAACAGCTAAAACATTAATGTTCTTAATACTAAAATTTTAGTCCATGACGTGTCAACAGAGATTTTACTTTTACTTATCCCCCCAACCCCACCTCCATTAAAAAGAAATGTATCAACTAATAAGAAAAAAAAACCAACAACAGTAAAACAAAATAATCTATGAAAAAGGACACACTGCTTACTCAACACAGCAAAAGGACAAGGACAGTAACTAAGTATCTAAAACCAAGCCCAAACTGAGAGTGACGGTCAACTCCAAGGGCTTCACTCATGCATGATCCATTCGGCTTTGGCGAAGGTCTGTTTCTCAGTGACCACTGCCAAGAATCACATCCACAGAACTCGTATACTCTCATTTCAGTGTCAAGCATGCAGTGAGAAAGCATATGAATGAATAATCTACATTTTCACTACCTAAGTAATCAAGTGACACCAAAAAGACATGATTAAGCATACACACACACAACACACACACACACACACACACACACACACAAAATAAGTAAGATCTAGTCAAAACAATTTTAACAAAAGGGACAGCTAAGTAGCACAAAAAATACCAGTAACAGAGATCTAGTTGAAACAATTTTAGCAAAAGACACAGCTAAATATCTTTGAGAAGGATACAACAAACATGATCAAGCTGAAACCAGTACTGACCTGTAAGATCTATTTCAATGTCGTCTCTCCCTTCCACAGAAATGGCAAGCTTCTTGACAATCACGTTGCAGGGGTTACCATGATCTGAAGAGAATATACAAATCTTGTCACCGCATTAGAAGTGATGTGTATTTAACACACACACACAAACCTTTTCATGCCAACATATCAACACAAGACATTCATGCATAAGATGTTTAAAAAAAAAAAGTGTGTGTATGAAGGGGGAGGGAGAGTCTTTAAACTCAAGTACAATCAAACACAATATTGTATGGCTACAGTTGCAGTAGTAGCAGCAGAAGTCAGGTCACCGTAGAAAAAGTCATACTAGCTGTTGCAGTGGTGGTAGCAGTAGTAGTGATAATAGCAGTAGTAGTAATACACTGTACCAATAATAGAGACTGGAATGAGCTGCCTAAGGTTTTATATTGCCTGTCCATATTACAACTGGTTTTATTTATTCCTTAATTTTTCTTTCTTTTTTTTTTCTCCCTGATTTCTAGCTGTAGTCAGTCCATCTTCCACTTTGACAAGTGCTTGGGACTGCATATTGTCGATAAATATCAAAACTGGTAATGTTTGCTTGTTTATTTTTTTGGTTGATTATTGTTGCAACGTATCTAATTCAATACTCTTCATCTTGTCTATAGCCCATCCGATCGCAACAGGCCAAATCAGGGCTTTCACCTGGTCACAGTCACTATAAATAGATGTTTCAATAAGAAAAAAAGTCACATACAATGATACACACAACACACTAAATTAGATTTTCTAAAAACACACTAAAAACGACTTTAAAATCTTTCTCTGCAAAAATCTTACATACGCTGATCATTTTTCCATTGCTGACACACTTTTGCCTTCACCAGCATGTGTTCAGTGCTATGGTAAATAACAACATTGTGTTTGATTTAAATCACCCATTTTGGATTAATCATATTATTATTTTGAACTCAGAAAAAAAAAAAAAAAAAAAAAAAAAAAAAAAAAACATGTAAAGTAAAAAGCACTCTGGGGAGTGCAGACCTCCACAAAGGCCGAATGCATCACACATGGGTGAAACCAGGAAAAAAAATGAAAAAGGGAAGGCAGGGGACCCTAGGGGGCCACTTTAGGCACCCTGGCCAAGTCAAGGGATGAAGCTTATCTAATGGTCAGGATTTGATGCTACCTGAAGCTGAAGGCTTTCTGCACCCTTTACAAGTACAAACTGGGCATATGGAGGCAGCTTATTGCCTTTTTCCACCCTTGTCTTTACGAGTTTTCCCACTTCCAACATGGCAGTCGATGCTTCTCTCCAGCTGTGTCCAATTATCTGCTTTTATGGACTTTCATTGCTCAAATGACTTGGATGCAGCATGTATGCAGCAGTATTTAGTTTGGGGTTGTGCATGAAAGCCTACCTCCTGTTCAAGGGAACCAAGTCTGCTGGTCTTATTTGAAACAATGCCGCAGAAGAAGAAACAGAAGTTACTGACAGGGCACTGTATGCTCCATATCTTTAACTACTCTGGGCGAGTGTGAGTCCAGTAAACCAAGAGACAAAACAGATACTGGCTGTCCATAACAGCCACAAATGTCAAGTCCAATCTATAACAAACTGATCGAACCAGATAAATAAGGTTCTTTTAAGTTTGAAATCTAACTTTCAAATGACATTACTTTGAACAAAAAAAATATAATTCATTACGGTTCTGCATGATTTGCCAACAAGTGGTTCCCCCCCACAACATGACAGAGTACCCGAATCAAACAACAACAAAAATCATCTTCCTTCTATAGATTTTCAAATTGTTCTATTGATTTTCCTTGAACTAGGGCATGTGCCTTTAAGCTTTTGAATGTGCAAAAGAAACACTGAAAGACATAGTGATTTTTCAAGTTATGTAAATCATTCATCTTCACCATAGACTTGAATTATACCACTCAACACTTGCCAGGGATCAGATATTCAACACACTGTAATGGTCCAGAATATTTGTCAATCAAAACTCAAACGGTCAAATACTGTTAATTAGTCATTATTTCATCCAAACCAAACAAAAATGAGGGAAATTCCATCAGATAAACCAAGAAACAGAATGGACAAATGACACAACCCCTAAAAGCCACCTGAAACAGGGCATGGAAGGGAAGAATCAACCTGAACAATCCACTGCTGTCTGTGTGGAATTGAGAATGAATGGACTCTCAGTAATGTGTGTGACCACCACGGGCTGCGATCACAGCTCTACAACGCCTCCTCATGCTGCAGATGAGGTTCCTGATCTGATGCTGGGGATTCTGGCCCATTCTTCCTGGAGGGCAACTCCAAGGTCATGGATGTTCTGAGGCAGCTGCTCACGTGCTTGGACAGCTCGCCCAATGATATCCCAGACATGCTCAATCGGATTGAGGTCTGGTGAGCGTGCAGGCCACTCCAAGCGTGCAATTGCCTCATTCTGAAGGTACTGGTTGACAATGCGGGCACGGTGAGGACGGGCATTGTCATCCACAAGGATGAAGTCGGGACCAATGGCACCAGCGTTGGGTCGGACAATGGGGTGAAAAACCTCGTCACGGTATCGGACTGCATTCATGGTGCCATTCTCCATCACCAGCAGATCGGTTTTGCCTTGCATTGAAATGCCTCCCCACACCATTACTGAGCCCCCACCATAGCGGTCATGCTGAGCAATGAAGTTGGGGTGGAATCGTTCATTCTGCCTTCGCCACACCCTCCTTCTCCGGTCAGTCACGTCCAAACAAAACCTGGACTCATCACTGAACAAAACTGGAGTCCAGTTTGCAGCAGTCCAGCCTTGGTGCTCCAGTGCCCACAGCAACCTTGCTTATGTTGTCTGGTCAATGGAACCCGAATTGCTGGGGCCCTTGAATGAAGACCACCGTCGTGAAGCCTTCTCCTGACTGTCTGGGTTGACACCCGGTTCCCTGATGCGTTCTGGAGGTCATGTTGCAGCTGTGTGGCATTGTGGAAAGGATTTCTTCGTGCCTGGACAAGGAGATATCGGTCCTCTCGCTGGGTTGTGACACGTGGGTGACCTCCAGAATGTCGTGGAGTGACTGTCCCTGTTGTTTGATATCGATTCCACATACGGGAAACAACGCTCTGGGATACGCCCAAGGCTCCAGCAACCTCTCGTTGCGATGACCCTCCTAGCAGCATCCCAACTACTCTCGCCATATCTTCTGCGGAAAGGCGTCGTCTTTGTGCTTGCTGTTCCATTGTGGTGCGATAAACACTGCCCGAATCACACTGAACCACCGTTTGCCGGTCCCAAAACAGCAAATGTGACGCTGACCTCTTCCCCTGTTTACCCCAGAATGAGGGGTCACGCAGTTCACGTGCTCACCATGCTGCATGTTCCAGCGTGAAGGTACAGGCAACAGTGTGATTGTCTTTCACATTGTTTTGTGTTGCTGCATCACGTGTTTATTGAAGTCAGTTCAAAATGATTTCTTTCAGACACTGTTAATTGCTGATCCCTAGCAAGTGTTGAGTGGTTTACTTAGTTTGAAAACAACTTGTTTAAAAACAAACAAAAAAAATGTTCTGTGTGCTCTGTGTTAAAATTTCTGCTAGATGATTTGGTTTCATAAGCAGCAATTATTTGGAGTTAAGGGCCTGTAATTATTTCATCAAGGAAGCATGAGTTACTCTACTTGTTTGTTCTTTAAATATAAAAAGCAAATAAGAGGTATGCTGTTAATTCAGTATATCTATTTGTTTGATATACACTAACAATGAATGGTTTGACATTTTGTTTCTGTTTCTTCTTCGTCTTCCTTTGTCTTGTTCTATATATCATGTTGAAATTCAGTCCATTTGGCTTTTGTTCTTCAAAACTATGCTTAATTAAATCACACTAATGTATATTGAGAATCTAATTATACCCAAATTGATTTTAAGAAAACTGTAGACTTCCTTTCTTTACATTTGCCCCTAGAGATCACTCTATTCTGTATGCCACAAAAGTATCCAATTATTTTGTAATATTCAAGAACAGAATGCAAATGAAAGATAAATGATTCCACACTCATCACCCCACTTAAGATTGTTTTAAATCATTCAAATAAAAGCAGCTGTTATGATCAAATCAGGTAAAAATGTGTTTATGGATTTTTTTCCCCTGGTAAGAATAATTACCTAAACAGAATATGACTATCATACTTATAGACTCACCATGAACAATTTTCTCTCCACATACAGCTTCAGCCAGCAACTGTTCTTTATATTTCCGCAAACTCTCGTCAGCCTGGTCCTGTTCGAGAATTTCATCTAAAGACTTCGGTGCTGGGGCCTTGTAGTCTGGGTTGTCATCATTCTCATTGTCTTCTGCAGCTACTGCTTCAACTTGTTCTTCCTGTTCTGCCATGACAACCTAATGAAAAGACAAAATAGAACTGAAAAAACAAAACGATACTTCAGTAACAACAATAAAAGTTTCTCCTTGCACTGGGAACAAAACAGCTAGGAGTCAGTGGGACCTATCTTGACACAGGACATGAACACCACAGCAAACTGTCTCAATGTCTGGCAGTTTGATTCCCGCCTGTTCACACGGCTCTGTATGTTCTGCTATTTGTGAGTGGTGAGTGTGCTGAGATGCACATAAATGCAGTAAAATCTAAAATAGATAACCCAGTGAAACATCAAATTAAAAGTAAAGTCAATGTTGTGACATTTTCCTGCTTTTGATAATGTCATAAAATCAGGCATACCACCTTCCTGAAGATAACAACAAGGAAAAGAATAACACAAGAGAAGGAGTGGAAGGTCTGACAGAAGTTCAGGCAGGTGGCAAAAAAAAAAAAAAAAAAAAAAAAAAAAAAAGGCCCTGGTCTACAGCAGCTGTTCCACATCACAAAATTACAGATTTTCTGCTTCCAAATACATTTTCAACAAGTTTTCATTCATATCTTTTATCATCAGAAGAAAGAAGTTAGGGAGTCAGGGATTATAATTCTGAAGATTTCCTGCAACAAAAAATGAGGTAATCAGCAAGCAGAAAGCAGGAAATCAGCTGATAATAAAAACAAGGAAATCAGCTGAAAAGAGGGCAAATGACATGCTTGTAAAATCCTCGAATGACTAAACAGTGAAGAACCCACAAGCATGCATAATCCAGCTAAACCATGATATTATCACTCTTTCAAAAGTCTGGGAACCTGTATCTACATTTTGATTTTACGCTGAATATGAATAGATAAGTGGTTTCTCGTTCTTCATTTCTTTTGTCCTTAACGCTATTTGTTTTTGCCTTAAGAAGACCCAAGAGGTCAAAATGCATTGTGTCTTGTCCTGTACTCTTGTTTGTCTGTGTCCTTGGAAGTAACTAACCCCTTCTCTTTCTAAATTTTGTACACATGGTAAAATGTATTTGTGTGCTCACTGTTGCAGTAGCTGGATTAAAACAATTTCTTGTACAACCACAAGCCATATTTTGATACCCTCAGAAGCTCTGAAGTGGGGGTAGCCTAACCAGTTATCATGTTGCAGATTTTGCCTGCTTGTTCAGCCTATGAGCACTGGGAAGAGAGCAAGTAGTAATACTCCCCCCCCCCCCCCCATCTCCTCTCCATTACCCTCCCCAGCCTCAATCCCCAAACGGTATCAGGCACTATGACAGTCATTTGGGCAAACCTGGTTCTGAAAATCATGACACTACCGTGTGCATAAAGAAAACACAAACAACCAGCCGCCGTTGCAAAGTGGTTAGCATCACAGACTCCCAGCTGGGAGGTCGTGGGTTTGAATCCCATCAGAGTCATGTGGGTTTTTCTGCCCCGACCGGCTCCTACCCAGAGTTGAGTTTGCTGCGGACTCAGCTGGGAAGACTGGGACCACACAGTCGAGTTTCATCCACTTAATGGATGCGTTTCTGAGAGTTTTGCTCAAATTTCCTGACCAACACTGCAGGTGTCTGTATCTCTCGGGCCTGGTTGACACTGGGATATATTATGAAAGGAAGTGTAGAGTACAGCCCTGTCATGTAGTCTCAGACTGAAATGGAAATCCATAGCATCATCTTAATCATCCTCATTCTCATTGATCAGCATTAAAAAAAAAAATGTCTCAAGTTCTGTGGCCCTTCATGCCCTGCTCTCATGGTGATCTCAGTTTCGATGTCCTCTCCACATCTGTGGTCTTGGTTTAGTTCTGTCGGGGCCAACGGTATTGGCGAGTCCATGGGGGCTGTCGTTGGACGGACGTGGTGGTGCCCTCCGGAGGGAGAGCTCATTCATGCTGGCTCCGCGACTAAGCAATTTTTGTCATCAGTAGGGGGCTTAGTAGGTGGTGTCCCGCGTATGTTAGATCAGAACAGGCGCTACTGAACACCACCGAAGTGACTCGGCAGCAGTGCAGTGTCTCCTCCGGTGGGTTGCCTCTAGAGGACTTGACACTGACTGCTCCTTGTGGATTGCCTGAGGTGGCGCTGAAGTCGGGACAGCAAAAAAAAAAAAAAAAAAAAAAAAAGAAAGAAAAGAAAACACAAACAGTCCACACTGTAGTGTCTTTTTTTATTTTAATAATGGCTGCTACTCATACAGTCACATGTGAATATAACCTAAAACCAGATGAAAAGTATAAGTATATAGCAATAATGTCTGCTTCTGGCCAGTGAATACAAATAATACATAAGCTGTGTAATGATAATATTCATTCAATTGCAAAATCTGTCCATTAGATGTCAATATCGAGTGATACTGATTAACACAACACACATCTGTCCCACAACTTTTTTTTTCTTTATGAATTTGTCACATAAACATACGCAAGACAACATGTTGATGGTAGCTGTCTCCCTGAAACAATATCATTGGTACAAGAAAAAAAAAAAACTTGCTTCATGCTAGCCAGTTCTGTCAAAACCCAATCAATGATCTGTACAGGCAGTTTAACTTCTATAGGTATACCTTTCAAAATGATATTCCACTTACTGCTTTACCCCGTGACATTACACAAAAATCCAACCAGTGATCTGTACATGTAGTCTTCCTCCTCATGGTATACTTTTAAGGAGTGGAGCCCTGGCACAATAACAGTCTGTTACAGTGTTAGCGAACTAAAGAATATCATTCAATTCAACCACTTTAGTTTTGATGCAAAATATCCAGTCCTAGATACAGAAAATCAGCTGATCCAAGTTACTGTTTCCTGGTCAGACTCAGCTAAAAGTGTAACGAAGAATAGTTCTCTTATAATCATTTGCGAAGCAAATATCTCTGGGTAAAGCTTTCAAAGTATTTTCATCACTGAAATCAATGCAATGATCAGACCTATCGTTCTACGCAATCTCAAACTTACTGAACAAATGAAACCATTTCATGAATACATTACTCAGTGCCTCGGTTTCTCTTCTCATGAACACGAAAACTACGGCGTTATTGTTATGAAACAATTTTACATAGTCTAAATGTCAGACAACACTCAGGTTTGAATACTGGTCCTAGCAACAGCATTCTGACAATACATAAAGCTAGGCAGTAATGGAACATAGGTACAGTCTACTTTCAAACACAGCATCCATCCAGATTTGTCCATAATAATATGCACAAGTTCCATGATGATTTGCTGAATTAGAAGGTTGGCAGAGAGTAACAAATCTTCATCAGTCAGATGTCTGAATAGATTAGACATTACCATCTATACCACTGATCATGAACTGGAACTCATTACAGTCTACAAGTCATATTTGCAACAAGCTGAAGAAAGGGATGAAAAAAACAATCAACTAATCATGTTTACAATGAGCAAGGGGGGGGGGGGGGGGGGGGGGGGACAAAACCTGGGGAAGAGGGGAAGGGAAACAGGGGGAGATCATTAACTTCTTCAACAGTAAGTCATGTTTACAACAATCAGAAAGAAAAGAGGGACAGGAGGAGAGACTTGCAACTTACTTTTTCAACACGTCATAGGGATAAGGGAGGTGCTCATCAGTCAACACATTAAAGTTTACGACAGGCTGAGGGGAAGCGAGTGTGGGTGGAAGGTGGGGTTGGGGATTAGTTATCAACTAACTGAGTAATTGATGTTTACAACAACCTGGAAACAAAGATGTCAGCTATCTCCATAATATGCTTATAAATATTTTGCTATAAATCTGATGAATCTGTCAATGGTAACAAATGGTGTTAAATCAGCCCACCCACTGCGTAGTAAGCTCAGTTATTACAGCTCATGTCATCAGCATCTGCCTCATGCCAAGACAGGAATGCCCAGGGTGACTCAACCACTCTCCAGTCTCATTGCTGCTATTGATTTTTTGCTTGCACCATGACCTGGTCATTGTCACCAAACTTTTTTTTCTTTTCTAATTCAAAATGGTTAACTAACAATGATCATGATGCACATGAACTTGTCCTCCTATCAAGATCAAGATTCCATTTCTCTTAGCTTCTAGGAGCTACGGGATATCAGATGTGTATGCATGGGATAAGCATATTGCATGTGTTCAGCGGCCATACTGGTACCAATCCCACTGCTCCCATTAAAGTCTAAATCTCATTAAAGTCTGAATAAAGGTAAACCATCAGAGGCATTTATGTTTATTTTCACCTTTTTAAAACATTTTATATCTATATTTTTTGAGTCAGTAGCTTAGGATTTCTTAACAGATGCCACTGGACCATATTTCCAATCATATCCCAACATCGATGCTAAATTAGAGGCGCTTTCATTTAAGTAACTTCCAAAGAAAGAAAAAAGAATGGTTCAGCACCAGCAAAACCTAATCATATTCAGCTCTCTTTGAAAGATCGGGAAATGATAAAAAAAAGAGGAAAAAAAAAAGAAAACCATGTCAGAATGCTGAAAATATTAATAATCAATATCATAACTATTCAAAATGAGCAAAAGAAAAAAGGCAAAAACCAATCTCTCAAGACACTGAGGTAAAACAAAAGGTTGGCAGTGAACTGTCTGCAGAGTCACTAGCTAAGAACCCTGCACTCCTATTACTACCTTTGAATTGATCATGGAATTCTACACAAATTTCACCTTACATGGTAAAAGGAAATTTTCCTGCTAAAATTATGTTTAATCTAACATACTTACCGTGGCTTACTAATGCAATTAGCAACACCGGTTTAGGATAGCAAGCCCCTGTCGCTTATTGTGTTAGTAAGCCACGGTATAGTATGTGTAAATATTTATTTATGTTTCTAATCATAAAGCATCAGAAATCCCAGAGAAAAACAGAGTTCCATAAAAAGTCAAACTTTATATGCAATACTGCAATGGGTTTTAAGAACATATAACCTGCATGTCTAAATCAGCATCTATTGCCCTTCCAAAATGATGAAACTTCAAGTAGCATATCAAGCTACCTCACAGAAAGTGTATACATGTGGCCAAATCTGAAATCTCCTGGAGTCAAAGTTTAATGCATGCACTGCTGTGCAATGCAGTAAAGCACTTACATATAATGTAGACAATCAAGAGTTTCAGTTTTTTCCCATGGTTTTTAGGTGGGACAACAAAATGCCTCCAAGAGTAACTTCCCTTGCCTGCCTCAAGGGAGCAAAATGATATTTCGAACTCAATACAGAAACCATGCAAAGTGTTCTTTTGTCCGTGGTGCAGCCAAGAATCCAGCTGGGAGTAGAGGGGGAAGAGGCAGGAGGCGGGCTGTAATTTGTAAATGCTGAGATGGTGGGGAAAATCTATTGCTATCCTAGTGGAAAATGTTGCACGCCAGACCAATTTTCTTACAGCCTTTGGCAACCAAACTGGCCTATTCAGTAGCACTTGAAGTTCAATGCACCATGACACTAACATGCCTTTTTTGTGATAAATCAGTATGCCTTCAAGCAAAGGAAACCTCATTAACGTACTGATGATTTACACAGAATGGTCCTTTCCTTAATCAGCCTTTACTCATTTAACAAGCCAAAGTATGTCACACAGATCTATCTGGATGATCCTCCTGCCAAAAGTGATTCTTGATAAGTAGCTTGTGGAGAATAAATGTGCACCCACATGGTCAACTGATATATGATGAACCCTTGATACCATTAACATAATTTTAGTGGTACTTTTTCATCATTTTTGCTCTTATGTGATTTTTTGGGTCAAAGGTAAAAAAACCCAAAAAAACACCTTACCCTTTCATTTTAACAAGATGTACAATACTGAATGACTGTCTCTAATGTAAAATTTCTGACAACACTACACCATTAACATATTTCCTGCATGACTAAGCACAAGACCGAAACTTTACAATAACCAATTCCACTGCAGCTGTCTAACCCAATCACATTCACTAATTTTAAACGGTCTTTAGTCATGCTTGTTGGAGAGAATGTGTGTGTGTGTGTGTGTGTGTGTGTGTGTGTGTGTGTGTGTGTGTGTGTGTGTGTGTGAATGTGTGTCTGTACTTTGCGCAACTGTGTGAGTGTGTTTCTACCCTCTTCTGTGTTGTAAACATGCTCTGAGAAGCCTTTAAGGAGAAAGCAACCTAAAAAGGCAACTGTCTTAAGTTCTATTTTTGTTTTGCTGCCTGATTTTTATTTTCGCCCTCTGAAGTGTTAAATACTAATCAGCAAGTCAACAGAGATTGCCTGAGTGACAGAAGAATGACATTATGAAAGGAGTCACTACTCAGCTAACCACTATGGAAAGAAGATCACTGGCATGCCTAAAGTGGATTAGGTATTCTGTCCACCCTAAACACTTCTTGAAAGAAGTTTGTCCCGATATGCATTTTCTCTGTGTTCTGAAACTGCACACCAAGAGGGTTGAAAAACAGTGTTGGACATGTGTGTATTGGTTTAATTCAAAATCCGAGTCTTCCCTCCCTCCCCCAACTCCATTTTTTTTTTCCTTTTTTTTTTCAAAATCACACACAGGCAAATTAAACTGGATCAACTAAATTTCAGTGTTTGTGCGTGATGGGATGTGCGGACAGTTGTCAGAAGTCGGTAGACCCAGTGCGCCCCGAAGTGGAACTGGTAGCATTCAGACTGCAGACCGGTGCTGTCTCCATCACCTTCATCACCATGTCGATGTCTGCCACTGAACACTCAACAAGTGCTCGCTTCTCATGAATGAATGATGAAATCACATTACATGACTACAGCTACATTGAAATCTACGCAATTAAAATACAGACGGGATTTCAGTATACCTACAAAAGCAATGCTGCCTCACTCACAACAACCGAGTCTGTGGCTCTGGCCTCGTCTTCTGTCTTGCCCAAGTCTTACGTAGACCACAAATCGAAGGATGAGTCAATCTTTTGTGACAAGGCAGCGTTTTTGTCCTGCAAAGCCACAGATTTTAAGTTTGCCCATGAAAAGAAAAGACTCGCAAGACACACAGACAATATTAATCATAAGCCTACCGTTCAAGGTTTTGTTCCAGCTCCTCGCCACAGTCGCTTTCTTTCTTTCAGAATCAGACGGCGGCGTATAATCTAACTTCCGGAAAAGGCGGCGTGATATGGCCTTTCGTTCAGCCCAATTTATTATTATAATGTAGTTCACGGATGATGTCATCAATCTCAACGGTGTCATTGCAGTATAACATGTGATCATTATATTTTGCAGACAAAGTAAAATTGCTGAGTCCGTTTATAAATGATTGATAGAGTAAAGCCGAATATACATAAATCAACCACACGCACAAGTTTGGCACTATTTTAGTTTGACCTTTTACCCTGAACATGAGGTCAAGAGAGTTGACTAGGGTGTATCTTATTATAATTTTATGATGAACACAACAATGAGGATCATACATTCTTATTTGCATTCACGCTTATTGTAATGAAGGAGGAAAGGAAGACCAGAGCACAGCTAAAGCCAAACGCTGAGAAAAAAAGGAAGACAACAGTGTTATTGTCTATATTTTCTTTTGGTTCTTGTACCCACTTCCAAAAAGAAAACGGAACACAGAATTTCAAACCATCAATTTTATCGCACAGAGAGGCTTAAAGGCGTGAAGGTGGTCACACACACATATATACACACACGCGCACGCGCGCGCGCGCGCAAACAGAGAGAGAGAGAGACAGAGACAGACAAAGAGAAAGACAGAGAGAGAGAGAGAGAGAGATCCATGACCGTGTGACACATGGTGTGTGTGTGTGTGTGTGTGTGTGTGTGTGTGTGCGCGCGCGCGCGCGTGTGTGCGTGCGTGCGTGCGTGCGTGCGTGCGTGTGTGTGTATGTGTGTGTGTGCGTGCGTGCGTGCGTGTGTGCATGTGTGTGTGTGGGGGGGGGGGGGGGAGGGGGTGATCAGTCTTCACCCACCTGCACCCCCCCCCCCCCCCTTCCCTCCCTCCTCAATTCTTTACTTCCCCTGGATCTCTCATCGACCCACTTTACTTATTTACTTACTTACTTATGTGTAAATAAATGTGCAGACAGTTTTGCAGTTGCTCCTTTCTGTGATGTTTACTATTAAACTTGAATTTTTGTTTGATTGTATTCATGTGCAGAACCAGGAATATCATTTCATGGCATTGTCTTCGTGTAGGCTACAGTTGATAGGTGCATAGATTCGATTACGCTCGACTGGATGTAACAGTTTGCTAATTGTCAGACAAGGTTTTACAGTGTTCACATCAGTGACGTCCCTGCCACAGGGTTTCTCACTTGCTGGAAGTTTTAATATTGATGTGTGTGTGTGTGTGTGTGTGTGTGTGTGTGTGTGTGTGTGTGTGTGCGGTATGCGTGCGCGCAAGTGTGTGTGTGTGTGTGTGTGTGTGTGTGTGTGTGTGTGCTGTCAATACTTAAAGTTTAAACATTGAAGTCTGTGGTAGTTAGAGTTTGGTGTTGACATATGTCCGGGCATATGTGTTCAAGTGTAATGGAACTAAAGAACGTGTGAGGTTACTTTGCCTGCGCATGATCGTATTGAAAAGTCTGGGTTGAATTCTTAATGTAATGGTTTGTTAAATCTTTATTTAGCTGCGCTGCCATACCATGCATTTCCTTTAACAAATGTCGTACGCGTGCGTGTTTGTATGTCTGTGTGCCTCTGTGTGTATGCGCGCGTTACCCAATGTGTGTGCGTGCGTGTTTGTGCATAATGTGTATTTGCATCGGTTCAAAACAAACAACCAAACAGATAAACGAACAAACGTGTTGAGGCCAAAGATTTCAGTCTTTTAAAACAAATTGAT
>CM065715.1:88985844-88988344 GCA_033310375.1 Conus canariensis
GTTACTAAAGAAAGGGGTGAAAGAACTCCTAACAGATGTTTGAAGAGGCCACGCCTGTTCGTCACGCTTGGTTGTGGGGGATTCTGTGTGTGTTTGAATCGTGTCGATCGACTGAAAGTGTGGGATGCGGTCAAGCAAAAATCTGCCGTAGGATTATCTTTCCATGTGCCAGAACTGGGACACGTGTCACTGACATTCTTTGTCGTCTGCCGGGTCAGATGAAAGCGAGAAGATGGAGTGTGTGCCACGCGCGACTGGGCCGGTTGGAGGCCCATCCTGTGGCCTGTTTTGAACGCGAGGTTTGCCAAACGGCTCTAGTTTCGTCCTCATGCGGCCCTGTCATTTGGTTATGGTATACATGACTGATTTATTCTCGAGATGAATTGAGGTGAGTAGGCCCTATCTCTGCCTGTCCGTCTGTCTGTCTGTTTGTCTGTCAGTCTGTCTGTCTGTCTGTCTGTCTGTCTCTGTCTGTCTCTGTCTGTCTGTCTGTCTGTCTGTCTGTCTGTCTCTCTCTCTCTCTCTCTCTCTCTCTCTCTCTCTCTCTCTCTCTCTCTCTCTCTAAGTCGATCTCTAGAACTAGTCTACATTGTTTTCTTTCGTCGATTGTCGGTATCAGTCTGTTTTCATGTGTGTGTGTGGGTGTGGGTGAGAGAGAGAGGAGAGAGAGAGAGAGAGAGAGAGAGAGAGAGAGAGGAGAGAGAGAGAGAGAGTGAGTGCGCACGCGCGCCCTTGCACGCTTGCGTATCTTGACCTCAGCCCACCCAAATGTACACACATACATGATAGGACGCCCTTCCTCCTCTATACTACCTTTCCCACGGCTAACCCTACACACACACACACACACACACAAAGCACCTTAAACGTATTTCAAATAATGCTACGTGCTCTGATTGGTTAAGCTATGATAAATCGCACGAGTACTTGCAAACATGACCCCAGGACGGAAGGACTGAGAGCCTGGTATTCCTTGGTCAACCGGCAAACTTTTGTGTTGACAGGTTGCTGTCATTTGAACAGCAGTAACAGATTAATGAATGAAGATCTATGCAATGGCCTGCCCGTATTTTTCCTTAATTCGAACGAGTTATTAAACTCACATGCTCTCTCTCTCTCTCTGTGGCGCACACACACACACACACACACACACACACACACACACACACACACACACTGACACACTGACACCACACACTGACATACCCCCTCCCCCTCCCCCCCCCCCCCTATTTCCACACCTCTTCCTGTCCCTCCTTTTTCATTCCTCCCTGAAACTGCCAACACGTGTGAATAGTTCATGTGCTATGTCACCCAAACCGACCCATTCGCCTTTGAGGTTTTCACTATTTATACCGTGATGTATAGCATTTAGAATTAAGCAAGTATGTGTAAGAAAGAACGTTTTAACCCGTCTTTTAAAATGGAATTAGGAAAGGCACTGTAACTAAGGTCAATTGTGGCGGTTTTCAGTCAACAACCTATCTTGATTTTTGAATCATGTTGGTGGGTGGATGGGCGAACACTAGACGATATCACCTGATCGAGGTAGACCAACAGTATTAGATAGACATGCAGTCTCGTATGACGCCAAATTCTGTTTCCAGCCAGAGAAATGGGGTTATTAAAACAGAGCCTCGGTTCTTAGCCATGGGAGTAGAGGAGGAAGCTGGTACGTGGTAGGGTTGCTGTACACACACACACACTCACTCACAGCAGCATCAGTGCAGTCAGTGCACACACAGCACGCGTGTTTGTTTGGCCCACTCAGCGTGGTGCCTGGCACACATAGGCCCCATGCAAGGTATAGGCTAGCTAGAGCTCTATGCGCGATGCTTGACTCAGTGTGCGTGAGGAGGAAACACTTGATGTTCGAATGGTACAGTTAAACCTCTCATTAAAGGTCTTTTACCAGTGATCACGTCTCCCATGATTTGTTTATTATAAGTATTATTATAATTATTATTATCATTATTATTATTATTATCATTACTATTTTGGAGGAGGGTGGAGGAGTGGGGGTGGGGGGGGGGGGGGAGTAGAGAGGTTGGTGGGAAAATGGGCTGGAGGGGAAGTGGGGGTGGGAACATTTCTTTTTGTGTCGGGATGGAGGGAACAGGGGAAACGAGGCGAGGGGAAGGGAGGAGGGGGACATCTACTCTGTGTGTGTGTGTGTGTGTGTGTGTGTGTGTGTGTGTGTGTGTGTGTGAGAGAGAGAGAGAGAGAGAGAGAGAGAGAGAGAGGAGGAGAGAGAGAGAGAGAGAGAGAGAGAGAGAGAGAGAGAGAGAGTGGTGAATGCGTACGCTTCAAGTCCACACTTGATGATTCATCAAGCCATTCGGTTCCATTCAGGTTACTCATAGCCCAGCCGACCACAAAGACCATATCAATGAGGGCTGTCATCTCGTCGAACCAACTCTTTACATAAATTAATACAGCAAGAAAAGAAGAAGAGAAAGGAAAAAAAAAAAAAAAAAAAAAGGGGGGGGGGGGGGGGGGG
>CM065715.1:88993344-89083344 GCA_033310375.1 Conus canariensis
CTAGATGTCGAGTCAAAAGCTTTGGAGTAATCGACTGCAAGAAGTTATCCAGCTTCATTACGCTTGTTTAAGTAATTTATTACATCATCCATTAATCTTATGATTGTTGCAATATTTCATCCTTTAAGATATCCGACCTGGTTGTTGTTAATCAACTTATGAATAACTTTACCAAGTCTTTCTGTGAGAACTGTTGCTAGTATTTTATAGTTTATAATCAGAATAAGTATTTTATATTTTATTATCTGAAAAATAAGTATTTTATAATCTGAATTAGTCAAAGAAAGAGGCCTCCAGTTATTTAACTGATCTATCTCCATATCTTTTCCTCTGTGTAATAGTGTGATAATTCCTTGTCTTTCGGTATGAGATAATTCACCTTTATGAAAAGATTCGACAAAAGAACTAGTAACCAAATGGCCCAGTTTACACCAAAAGAATTTTAAGAACTCTGTGGTGATTCCATCGCAACCAGGAGCCGAACCATTACTCAGTTTTTTCGGTGTATTTGTTGTCTCTTCTATTGTAACAATCCTTCACATAAGGCTGCGTCATTCTCATCTAAGTGTGGAAAATCTTATGACTATATGAATTTGTCAGTCTCTTCTATAACATTATCTGCTAGAGCTGTTTTGCTATACATTAAAAAAAAAAGAAGTAAAATGAGACCTGCTCTTGTAAAATATCACTCCGTTTAGTGAATACTTCTCCTAATTCCCTAAGAAGCCTTGTGATAATTTTTCGTTTCTCCCTAGCTTTTTTTTTTTTAAGTTGCAGAAATACTTAGTATTTTATTCCCTTCTTGAATCCATTTAACTCTGGCTCTAATTTGTGCCCCCTTTGCCTGATTCAGTTACTTTAATTGTAGGCCTAATTGTTGTTTTAAATGCATTAACATGGCTTGCCTCCTTTCACATGTAGGGTCTTTAACAAGCTTTTTTTTTCTTTTTTAAATTTCTGAAATTGTAAGTTTACCATAAGAGATTTTTTTTCTTTGGCAAGATAATTCTTTTCCAAATTCGCTACAAAAATTTCTTATTTCCGTTTTACACATTTCCCATTTACTAATATTGGATAAGTTGTCATCACAGTCATTGTTAAGCTGTTTATCCAACAGGTTATTCATTATTTGTACAAATTCATTGCTTTTGAAATAACTGTTGTTAAATTTCCAGTAACTAGGTCCACGTGTAAATTCACTTTGATTCAGTTCAATTGTCACAGCTTTAGACAAGTACTGCACGGCAGTGGGAAAAGCTGCCAGAGAACACAGCTCACTTTCGGCGTGGTATGAGAGTGCGGGTAAAACGCGTCCGCTGGGCGCGCTGACGCTCACCGAATATGAACGATATCTTTGTGTGTAAGACATCCATGAAAAAGGTAGCGCCTCGGGACACCCAGCTATTTAGGGGGCACTGGTTCGAACCTTTTCTGAAGACCCTCTGCTTTTATGTTCTCCATGAGAGTTTCTTCCCACCAATCGCGATTTTCACTGGGGTGAGTAACACATTGGTAACTGCTCTGGTGCGAAAAACAGTTTCAACTGCTACGGGGACTATTACCAATCGAACCGAAAACCTTTTATCAAGACCAGTCACGCATGCTGGAAACGAAACTATTTACCATGGGTTTTTATTATCGTTAACATTATTATTACTTTTATCATTGACGACAGTGCCCACGTTGTGAAATATTTCAAAACAGACTAACCATTTAAGTGGGCTTTGTGCTGTTCGCAGTCTCCCTCGTCCCATCCCCCATCACCCCAGTTCCCTGTCCCCACCCTTGTGTCTCTTTCGGTGTTTACCCCGCAGTCTAATCCTAAAGGGAACACACACTCACACGGATGCGCGCGCACTCACACACACACACACACACACCACGCACGCACGCACGCACGCACGCACGCACGCACGCACACACACACACACACACACACACACACACACACACACACACACACACTTTTACTGCATGAAACAGTATCTGATGGTTTGAAGGAGTGTATGAGTGAGTGAGTGAGTGAATGAGTGAGTGAGTGTGCGTGCGTTCGTTCGCGCGCGTGTGTTTGTATGTGTGTGTATGAGAGTATAGGGATGGGGAAGCCATGATACCTCACAAACATTCAGATGAGCCCTTTCCAAGACTTGTGCTACGTGCGAGCCGTGTGCCCTTGCTTCACTGCCCCTCTCCTGCACACACACACACACACACACACACACACACACACACACACACACACACACACACACACACACACACACACACAACTGAGCCTAGTTTTCATCGCCAGGATACGTTTATTCCTGTCCAATGAAGTATACGATAACCCCTTTATTGCATTTGTCCCCCCCCCCCTTTCCACGCCCCCCCCCCACCCGTCACCACCCCCCCATACCCCTACCCCCTTCCCGATCTTTCATCCTTTCCCTCTCCTGTGTCTTGTAAGCAGAAGGCATTCCAACAGCTTCTCTCTCTCTCTCTCTCTCTCTCTCTCTCTCCTCTCTCTCTCTCTCTCCTCTCTCTCTCTAGGAGACGGGAGGGGGAGCAGTGTGTGTGTGTGTGTGTGTGTGTGTGTGTGTGTTGTGTGTGTGTGTGTGTTTGTGTGTGTTAGCAGGGGAGGGGGTGTGGGGAAGGGATTGGAAGGACAGAACACATATACACGCCTCCACAATGCATAGAGTTTCTGTTTAATCTGCCTGTTGGATAAATATCAGCTCCTAAAATACCAAACTCTCCAAGGAAAAAGAAAAGCCCAGAAAGAATTACAAATTATTTTTTGACTAAAACAAGGCATAACTAAACAAAGCAAAGAAACAAAAAAGTAAGTAAATAAGAGTAATGATGAAAAGGGAAAAGGAAGCGTCAGAATTAAAAAAACGAAACCACACACACACACACACACAAAAACAACCAAACACACACACACACACACACACACACACACACACACACACACACACACACACACACACACACACTATCAAAGTCCCATCACCGTATCTAACATTATATTCAAAACTCTTTTTTTTATTTTTTTTTTTAAATTCAAAACTGATAATAGGGAGGGTCAAATGCTAGTTTTATATGAAACTGGAAAAAAAACGTTAAAATTCTTGTACAGGCCACATGCCACAATGAGGTAGACGCACCAAATCACTATTTAATCCATGTAAGCGGTTTGAGGTATAAGATATAATAGATACAATTTATTGTTAAGTTGATTATAGATCAAATGACCTCCCCCCCTCCGTCCCCCCAATCATATTACTTTTTCGTCAGAATATTTTCCGATGACATCACTCACAGTCTAGAAGTACAAGAGCCACCCTTTAGCGGACACAGCATTTCAGGCCTCCGCATTCACCTGTGATCTTTGCACTAGCTTGTCCACCCGAAATAACCCATTCCTTTCATTTTAATCTGTTTGCTTGGAACCAACCTGGCAAACATCTTGATGGACATATCAAAGTAAAGGAGACTCAACTTTCAAACACAATAAATATTATCAGAACAATCTAATTGTGCTCTCTATGAATACTCGACTCCTTAAAAACGTCTCAGAGCAGTAACTTCTTGTTGTGCAGCCTATGGCAAAAAGGAAAGAGGGAGAGAAGCAGCTTTTTCAACGATCCATAATGCTTAAAAGAATCGCCTCCCCTGTTCGACTTCAGAACAGCTCTCCTTTTTCTTGGCTTCAGGAAAGGCAAGCGGCTGACAGTAAAAATAACAACCAAACACAGAAACTTTTACGTTAACTGGCGTGCTATGAGGTAGGTCAGGTGGAGACGAGCGATCTTTCTGCTAAAGGTGACTATACTCCAACAATATATGACATCCGGTGTGTGTGTGTGTGTGTGTGTGTGTGTGTGTGTGTGGTGTGTGTGTGTGTGTGTGTGTGTGCGCGCGCGCGCGCGCGCGCGCGTGTGTCCGTGCGCGCGCGAGCGTGTGCGTTCAGTCCGCGAACGTGTTACCAAGAGAGTAGAAGCTGAGGTAAACTGACCATTTACACTTTGATATAAACATCAAGCTAATTTTAGAAAGAATAACTTACTTGAGAGAGAGAGAGAGAGAGAGAGAGAGAGAGAGAGAGAGAGAGAGAGAGAGAGAGAGAGAGAGAGAAGTGGTGGTGGTGGTTGGGGTGATCAGGTCCTGGGCCTATTAACCAGTTATTCCGAATATGTCGGGGCATGTGTGTGTGTGTGTGTGTGTGTGTGTGTGTGTGTGTGTGTGTGTGTGTGTGTGTGTGTGTGTGAGAGAGAGAGAGAGAGAGAGGAGAGAGAGAGAGAGAGAGAGAGATTTATGATCTTTATTCTCAAGGGCAACAGATGTGCAAGAAGAAGCTATTTTCCATCTCAGAGAGAGAGAGAGAGAGAGAGAGAGAGAGAGAGAGAAGCACAAAAAGGGGTGGACTGGAGTCTTTTGTGTGTGTGTTTTTTTCACACAGAAAAATCTCCAGCTCATGTTTATTGTTTTGTGCATCGGTCAAAAACGTCGTTCAATAAACACACACACACACACACACACACACACACACACACACAGCGCGCACGCTTGCACGCACGCACACACAGTCGAAAAACAACAATGTGTCATGTTTCAAAGCTACTTTTCACAAGCGATTACGTTCACGATCAACTCTGTCACAGTGGGCGTTACACAGAGTCGAAAAACGAAAATGGGTCCTATGTGAAGCTCCTTATCTTAATCGATCACGTTTACGATTAACTCTGTGACTATGAATTCAGTGGATGTAGATCATCTGTGTCTCTGGGACCTGTTGACAAATCGTTACAGTGGACGTTCCAAGTTTGTTTTCAAACGAACCGTCGCAGGTGTGTCAAACATAGTCCAAAAATAACAGCCAATCGGAAGTGCGTTTCCTCCAAAGTCCTCAGTCACGAAGATAGACTGAAAGCACTGCAAGTTTATTCCAGACTGCTGCTCAAATGCAGTAATCACTGTTATTATAAGGATGAATCGTAAATTTACAACCGTTTCTCCTATGCGAGAAGTGAAGACAACGCGAACTGTGTAAGTACCCACGCAACTGTCGTAATATTATGTTGTTGAGAAGCATTCGCGCCTGACGTTCCTTGTCCGATCTACAAATTTACCGGTACACGAGAGTTACCTCGGACATAGCACTGAAGCAGTGCTGTGAAATCCGCTTTGAATAGCGAATTAAAAACGAGATTCGAAGATAATACCGGGTATATTGTTCAATTATTTTTTAGAGGGGAAATACAAGTAGTACTGTTTGCAAAGTCATGGAAGGGCAAGCATCTCGGATCAACTTAGGCAGGAGAAATGTTGGTAAAGGGAGGTAAATGCGCTGGCTGATGTTTACCTGTCTTTGAGCCGCTTTCAAATTATTTTGAGTGGTGGTTGTACTATTGCACTTGTATGCTTTTTCGGTTTGCACAAAAAGAGAATGGCAAGGGGGCATTCTGTCTTCGTGTAAGTTTGTATTGATCGTCGAAGTTATATTGCATTAGTGATGAAACTAAGACAATAGCGATGAAAGGAAATATATTCCTAATGGAACTCGAAGATTAGCAGTTTTCAGGTCAGGTCAGGTCAGGTCAGGCAATTGGATGACCAGGCCTCGCGGCCTCATAACGCGTCCTTCATTTTGGTTAATTTAACAATTGCTGTGATGATATAAGCATCCCTTTTGATGCACTAATCATAAAGATACTTTAACTGAGCAATTTTAGTATCACTGTCTAGGTCTGCATTGAAGATAATAATTATCCTCAGTATGAAAGGGGCATGGGCAGTACCTCGACATGTTAGGAGGTCTGTAATTCAGTGTAAATTAATTTTCTGGATATTGCTTCCTAATCTCCCAAAAGATATTTTACAGAAATTTCAAAAAAGATGTTCATGTTTTGTTTGGAACTGTGAACAGGACAAAATTGGTAGAAAGATTGCAGCCAAAAGCATTACTAGTTACTTAAGGTTGTATTGGCAGTTTACATGTGCCAGATGTTGAAATGGTAAACTGTAACATTAATTTAGGAAGGCAGATAAATTTTGAATAACAAAACTTAAATAGAAAAATATTGCTGTTCAATCCTGGATCTGTGAAGGGATGTACTGCATTGCTCACTTCCCCCGGTGGAAAATTTCTTACTGAGTGTGAACCATTTCAACACAAAGTTTGTATTGAGCATACATTTTTTGTGTGCCTTTAATGGTAGCAAGAAAAAAACAAAGTGTGATGTTCCAACACAGAATGCTCCGCCTGCCTTGAAGATAATATCCTCAGTATCAAAGGGGCATAGGCTGTACTTTGACATGTTAATATTAGAACAGATTACCAAAACTTTTCATAATACGCTTAGAAAAATGGGAAAAGTCATTTACAAAATACATATAGAGATACACTCATGCAGTCAAACATAAGATAAACTAAAGACTAAAAAAAATAGCTGCAAAAAGTGGACATTGTCCATAGAATTGGAACCCCTATTAGAGAGGGAATTATTGTTATGATTAGTGTATGGGGGGAAAAACCGCCACTGAACATAAGTTTAGGCAATGCAATTATTCCAAATGCTTTTAGGTTAAATTTTAGGAGTTATGAAAAGCAAAATGTGTGAATTGCAGAAATGTACAGATTACAGAAAATGTTTTTAAAGGAAATTATGCTTAGAAATCCAGTTTTTAATTCATTGAAACCTCCTGGCTAGATGTTTATGTAAATTTGACAGATGCATATCAAACTTAATTTCTTTTAAGAGAAAATTGATTCAAGCTGTGGAACTGAAGAATTTGATGCAAGATTTGCAAGGATGATAAATACCTTTAAAACAATATCATTGATTACGGTCACAGTGAATAGGAGAACTTAATATGATGTCATATAGAAGTACATGTGACACGCCAGAAAGTCATTTGATAAATAAATTTAACTTATTAGCACCTTGCAGATGTAACACCAGTTTTTAAATGAAAGAGACAGACAAGCGATGCAGACCTATTTTTGTAGAAAACAAATATGAGATCTATCCGAGTCTTTTCTAACCAGATGGTGTGTAATCCTGCAAGTAAAGACAGAGACCTTCCTTAGATGATTTAGTACTGGTAAATGACGAGATAGTTGAGTTTGATATACTACACTTATGTTTGCCCTCATAGAATTAGAAAAAGATGACCACAATATGCTGACCAGTCTTCTATCTGTACATGTAACTGTAAGCGTGAAGGGACCAGAAGGAAGTAAAACAAAGAAGCAGTCCCTGTAAACTATGCAAGACAGACAATAGATTCAGACAGGGGTAGAACCCAGGAGTACCTGTTTACTGTCCGGAACTGTTTTGTCTTCAGCCTGGAGCTGTCACGGTTCAGTGACAATGTAAGCAGTATGTCAATAACTGCTTGGATTAGTGATTCCACTTCCATATCTGATCCTCACAGTCACAGGGCTGGCGTATTTAGAAAGAAGGCTGGTAGAATGGATCACTGGATGCCAGAAATAGTGTCCTGTATTGACTGAGCTACATTTCAGCCTTTTATAGCGCATATTTGGCTTGAAATGTGGACTGAATACTTCACATTACATTTAGATTGCTGGATTGGCCATAAAAGAAGTGGAGATTTGAGTGGAGTGATTAATATATTGAAAAAAAAAAAATTGTAGGTGAAGAAATCAATCTTTTCAGTGCTAGTAACAAGACACAAGATTCATAAACATTTGACTCCTGTTTCATGCAGAGGATATAATGCAGAGAATGTGATTCAAACAAGTAGCAAGAATATTAAACGAGAGAAATTAAGACTACCTGTAGACATAGATGGTAATTGCACACTTTCATACTTGCTTATATCATCTTTCTTTATAGAGTAGTGCTTATTTGTGTGTGGTGATGATATATCACACACGAACAATTTGAAATTTACATGTGATCAATAGGTAAGAGTTTCTTTTATAAGATTATTACTATATCAGTTTTGTCATAAAATTTTCTGCTTTATACATTACATTCAGTGACTCATCATATATCTGACACAGTTCAGAAACCCAGTTTCACCATTGATCAGTGAGCTATGTGAATTACTTTACTGGGAAGGGAAACAGAATGTATGAAAGCTGGCATAATAATATCTTCCCCCCAAACAACTAAACAGTTACCTTTGACTGTCTCAGTGTAGTGTGGAAATTCTCCATGACAGCGCTGCTGTAGTTGTACTTAGAAAAAAAAAAAGTTGTAATCATTACAGAAATGATCATTTGTTTTTCCTCTGGATTTTGTTTCTGACTTTTATTTAAGCATATCATTATTGATCAGTGATATGTACATAAACAAACTATTGAACTGAAGTGGCAACAAACAATTGCGTACGGTGTGCTCAGTGATGGAAAATTTTGCAACAGTAAGCACAACGGTGGAATTGCAGTATCAACATTGATACGAAAAAGAGAAAGAAAAATGCTGAATGTTACAAGGGGAAAAATTTGTAGAAAATCTTAAACTGAATTGAAAAGAAATGAAACTTGAAAGAAGATGACATAACTCCCCACTGGTTTGTGCTGTGTGTACTGCTTCATCTGATTTCTTTACCTGCACCTAAATTCTCACTTATGTCTGTAATGAAACATACATTTTTGCTTTTTAATCCTGGTGTTCATCGTGGAGAAACAAAATCAGCAGAGACTAATTGATCTGTTCATTTGGTTTTACAAAGGTCATGTTCCCAAATGTCATAGGTCAGTGCTATTTCAAAATCTTACACTTCATAATATATGCTTATCCATAATAAAATAGAAAAAAAAAAGTTTCCTTCTTTTTTGTTTCTGTATTGTTGAGTGTAACAAGCAACAGAGCAGCAATATTGTTGTAGATGTATTTGTCCAGGTCCTGTCATTTCAGTTCCAGAGTCTGCACATATCAGGCAAGATAGGAACAGTTTTGAAACCCACTGGAACCTTTTCTAGTTTGGGGAAGTTGGGGGGAAGATAAGACGTTGGCAAGAGGTCAGGAAACTAATTAAGTACAACACTAAAAGGAACAGCAAAATGCTGAAAAAGCACAGACACATCTACAACAACACATCAGGACTGTACAGCTACAAAGTCATCATTTTACTTTCATAAATTAGAAAGAGCTAGAGTGAGATGTGTAAGAAACGGTTGTATTCTGTTTTGTCAAGGATACCACTGTTGTGGCACTAACTGGACCCTAGCACAAATAACTGGACAAAGAAACAGTTCTAAACAAGAGCTACTTCCTTGTGACCTTGACCGTGATGCTGCACATGGTTGAGATCTATATAGTGTTGATTTCCAGTTAGTTCCGGTCGGGTCAGTCGGTACTGCCACATACCAGCCATTACTTTGCGAAGATTGTGATCTCCGGAATGTTGGATGCTTATGTGGAAAAGACATAAATAATGTTTGTTTTAGCTTCTTGTACCTTTCCCAATTTTTCGGTAGTGGTGAGTTTGGACAGGCATTTCAATCAAGGAAACGTTGGGAGATGGAGTGTTGATAATGCTGTGCAAGCCCTGATCGGTGGCAGAGGCAAGCAAAGGAATCTAGAATCCTTTTTTGCATCTTCTGATAATGATAGAGCCATCATTTTCTTATGCATGGTTTCTATGTTTGTCACTTGGCTTTATTGCCAATTTGGAAAGCATTTCTTTTCTTTTTGTGTGTGTGTGTGTATTGTTTCAAGAGAACATACAGATGTGTACCACGGCTGTTCAGAGAAAGTTACTTAGTTTTGAGAGGCAGGGGAGTTTACATTCTCGCCCGCAGCTGTAGAGGCCAAGCCGTGAATGCAGGTCAGGGAAAGGGGTGTTTTCTGCAGGCCGCTACCCACCAGCCAGCTAAACGCGCTGTACTCGGCGAACTGAATGGTATCTGTGCATAGCCGGTCTGGCAGCAATGTGTTCAGCATTGTTGAGTGGCCATTACAAATGGGGCTGTCGGTTTGATAATTTGTGGTTGTCATGAAAAATGTAATATATCTGCACTCTTGAGGTGACTAAATTGGCGAATTCACAACAATTCTTTTAATACCAAACTCGATAGGTTTATTTTCCTGGAGACAACGTAGATACGGCATGAAAGCTTGTATGCAAGTGGTCAGGCAATATAAGAACAATGACAACACTCACAAAATTGTGCAAAAATTACCTCATCACCTTCTGGGAATTTAATTTTCCTTAGTTAACAAGTACACAAGTTTGATACATGCATCTGCTCGGACTACAGCAACAAAAATGTTGGATCAGAAATGTGTAAGCCTTGTTTCTTCACCCTTTCACTAAGTGTCTCGCTTGGGACGGAAAAATAAAGCTGTGGTACATGTATGCATATGCACACACAATGCTTGCAGACGCGCACACTCAAGCACGCATGTATGCGTGCAGGTGCACACAACCACTGTATACATGTGCTCTCATATGCTCTCTCTCTCTCTCTCTCTCTCTCTGTCTCTCTCTCTCTCTCTGTCTCTCCTTTTTCTCTGTCTGTCTCTTCTTTTTCTCTCTCTCATAATCATATGATAAATATTGTCAAGAGATTTGAATACAGTGTGAAACTAGATTTGTTATTTCTCGATCGTTAAATTGTCATGGATTTCCACCCTGAAATTGATCATTTTCCAATTAAACTGCTTAAGGTTTCAGTTCAGAGCAAGTCAGATCATGTCGCAATGAAAGTTTATTCATCATTAAATGAAAATGAAATAATCAGCTAAGATGACTGCAGTACAGGTCAGAAGAGGAATGAATCCCTAAATATTAAAACAATTCTGATGTTAATCTCTGTGATAGAATCTTTAAGAAAGCTGAATGGCAAGTGTTCGAATTTTCTTTTTAACTAGGTGAATGTACTATAGTGCATCAGCAGATGAAATCAAGTGATCTACTCTCTTGTACATGGGATTTCCAGTAGCTGTGAAATTGTTCGTACATTACAGTTTGCTGTTGAATTATTTTGACAAATGACTGATTATAATTACATTTTGATGTGTACGTAGATTTGATGGATTTTGTTTCAGGAGATTCAGTCCCATCCTGAGCAGTACAGTTAACACAGAGGACCTGGAAACATTTGACATGTGAGTGACCCTTGTCAACAACAAGTCTACGGGAATATTTTACATTTGTCACTTAGCTAATCTACTAAGTGAAAAACAAGCCCACTGGAATATTGTACATTTGTCACTTAGCTAATCTACTAAGTGAAAAACAAGCCCACTGGAATGTTTTACATTTGTCACTTAGCTAATCTACTTGCTGTTCACTTGTTGATGTCAGTCTTTGAAATCATTTTTGAAAAACGATTGAATTTTCTTTTCAAATGGTTGCATTGATACAGTTGTGATATTTGTGTATATCTGTAATTAATTTACACAGTCATTTCATTATTTTATTACTGATAAGTATCTTAATTGAAAATATGTCAGTGTTCATTTTGTTGTGACTGTACATAGTGATTGCCTTTAAAGAACTGAACTCAGGATAAAATTTGTTAAAAAAAAGAAGGAAAATAGAAATAATTATATTTAATAAAAATGGTTATACTATAGTAGTAAGAATAGTAATAAAGATGAAAAAAGTATTAATAGCAATAATATAGTAATCATGGAAATAGAATTGGTTATTTCTTTTTCATTTTTATTAAAAAAAAGCCAGAACTCTTTTGAAATGCCTGTAATAGCTTTTTTTCCATGGCCAGGGTATTAACTGTAACAATGTTTATGATATTTGTTTTCATATTGTTGATCATTAACCACAGCATATTGTTCACAATTAAACATAGTTTTCCTATTCTGAGGATGATCACTGTGTATACACTTTCATTCTAATGGCTACATATAGGACATTTGAAGCACATTGTTTTCATGGCTGAAATGCGTTCATGAATGACTGCTGAAACTGGCTTTTGTTTACTGAAGCACAAAATGTAACAATTGAGAGCTGGATTTATTGCTTAGTTATGCCTTGCTGTTACAGTGGAACCTTTCTGAACTCTACTTCCTCACAATGACTCAAAATTCTGGGGAATAATTTGTCGCACACTTTGATACTGTTTCCGACCTCTGTACATAGATCACCTTCTCACAGTGACACAAAATTCAGAGGGATCATATCTGTCATGCTTTGATGCGTGTTTCCGACCCCTGTAAAATGATTCATCAGTATTGGGAGGAGTGACTGACCTGATATCCAGTCTCTTAATGATTTGTGTGTGTGTGTGTGTGTGTGTGTGTGTGTGTGTGTGTGTGTGTGTGTGTGTGCTAAGTCCATTAGAAGGAACAAAGAAAAACACAGTGTCAGTTTCTCCAGACCACCGCTCTTTTATGACTTGAAACTCCTCTGAAGTT
Organism: Conus canariensis; assembly: GCA_033310375.1. NCBI lineage: Eukaryota > Metazoa > Mollusca > Gastropoda > Neogastropoda > Conidae > Conus > Conus canariensis. Next base: position 89,005,689 of record CM065715.1, read on the forward strand.
TCAGTCAACAGTGGCTTCAGGTGTTTGGTTGTTTTGATGCTGAATATGATTTTGCCACACTTACAGAAATATTTGTGTATCGTGAGCGTCACGTTTGGTCTTTTGAGAGGGGTGGTCTGAACTGGGAATCTGATTGTTCTTCTGTGCATCGATATGTTATGATAAGTTCAGGATGTTTTCGCTTTTTGTGTTGTGCTGGTCACCTTACGCAGAACCTCTGTGTAAAAACCCCTCTCAACAAAGCTTAATTTTGTTGGATGTTTGTAAGGTTGTCTTAGAGAGGTTCCATTGTATCTCAACCATTCAGTGAAACTCTCGACTGAGATTTTTTCTTTATTGATTGATTTATTTATTTTTTTATATCCAGTTTGAATTTTGGAGATAAACGGAAGATCTGCAGCAACATTAGCAAGTAACATGTGTAACTTTCCTTTCAGGTTCCATGTCACTTCTGATGTGTAGGTTTTTTCCATTCTGATCTGACTTACTCTATAATTACTAACCCAGTTAACTGGCCACTTTTAATTTCATGAAACTGCACTTCCCCCTTCCTTACACCTCATTTTTTATTTGTATCCTTCAAGAATTTAGTGACTTTGGTTTCGGTTCAGATTTTGATTGTTTTGTTTGTTCGCCTGATGTGAAAGAGGACAAAAATTCATGTGTATCAACTGTTGGCTCTATTGTGTCATTGTCATAAAAAAAAATGTATCGTGGAAACTGTCCACATTGCTGTCTTAACTATGTATGTTTCCGTCAGGGGTTGAGGGGTTAGAAGGAGAGGTGGGATGGGTGGCAAGTGGAGGGATAAGGGTTTGGAGGAAAGTGGATTGGTAGGGGGAGGTAAGGTGGGTGTGGGGTCTTTTACAGGTCCTTGGCTGTTTCATTATTTGCCTTTCGTATGATTGCACCTTCACATAATGACATACCTTAAGTTTCGTCTGTGTTAGTTTTTTTTTCAATTGCCCATTTCTGAGCTGAAGGATAGTGTTTACCTGATGGTCACACCTCTTCTTTTTCTTCTAGTTGTTACCTCCACAAAAGAACTTGTTTTCACCTATGCCCATTGTTTTTTTTCTGTCTGTGGCTGCAGGATTACTTCCTCCTCCCATCCTCTCAAAACCACAAACAAACGAAAAAAGTTTCCCAGAACCAATTATATCTAAACTTTTGTGGCCAAGAACAAATTCATTAAATTGTGGTGCAGAACTGAGGTGGGAATCAGGCTGTAATGGCTGATCCAGGATTTTTCAGTCAAAATATTAAACTACTGAACTGATTTTAATGAAACTTGATGGAAAGTTGGAATGGGGCCCAAGGACGAACATATATTTGATATTGCGGTGCAGATCCTATGCAGGGTGGCAGATCCAGGATCAGTTCACATTACTGATAAGATTATTACAAATTTTTCACTGAACGTGATCATTGTGAAGTTACTCATAACTAATTTGTCACTGAATATGAACATTGTGAAGTTACTTGCAACAAAATTTTCACTGAACATGAACTTTGTGAAGTTACTCTTAACAAAATTTTCACTGAATATGAACATTGTGAAGTTACTCTTAACAAAATTTTCACTGAACATGAACACTTGAAATTACTCTTATGAACTGATAACACACTGGGAAGTTATGATTTTCATGGAAAACTTTTCGATCATCCATAATTCATACTTTGCACGACCTTTTTGAAGAAAAGGTACGTAGGAAGTAATCCAGCAATCTGTGCCCAACTGTTACATCCGCTGGTGGTAAAGTTATATTGTTTTTATTTATAAATTGCTTCGGAGGGTGGATCCTAGGTTTGTTTGACCATGGCAGAGGGTTGTGTGTTCCATGTACCCCACTTGCTTTGATTAAAGTGATGGTGTTTGTGGACAGAAATTTATTTTTTGATATCCTGCCAGGATGCATGTTTTCCAGTGTCTTTGAATTTGATATGTTTCCCCACTGCCGAGTCAAATATGTTTGTTAATGTTCAAGGGTTCTTTGATAATGGTGGTACTTATATAGTTGTAGTTGTTCTCTCAGTTGCAATCTTTCTGGAGGTTTGCTTGATGTACAAGGAAATGTTTCATGTTCATCAGTTATAAAAGTGTGGAAAGTCACATTGCAGTGCATACTTTTCTTCAGCACCTTTCTTTGATGTTTGCCTTTAATTTTCTCCCTTTTTAACTCTCTCTGTCTTTGTCAGTTTGTCTGTCTCAGTCTGTCTGTCTGTCTGCCTGTCTGTCTGTCTGTCTGTCTGTCAGTCTGTCTGTCTCTTTAAATTTTGCTTTGTCTAGGCACCCATGTGGTCTGATGTTTGTCAATGTGTAACAGTACTAACACCAAACAAGGCTGTATTTTGGGAATAGGGCGGTTGTAGATAAACTTTCATCAGCTTCTACCAGGTTTGTCAAATGTGCATCAGGTGTGATACATGTCCCGTTGGAAGATTTCAACATGTCAGTAGACTAGTTAAATGTCTCACTAACGGAAAACTGGAGTCTCTCTTTGCACACTCACTGGAGTTCTTTCTGTTGTCATGAGATTTAAAGGTTCCAGGGTTTGAAGGTTTTTAAAAAAAAAATGTAATTTTATTTATTTATTTTTTTTTCAACACCGAAATGCAAAAAAATGTAATTTTATTTATTTATTTATTTTTTAACACCAAAATACTTTAAAGTTTTAATGTGTTGACTGTTTGCTGTTCTTGCGACATGTACAGGGTTTTCCCAGCTTAAGTGGGGATGTGGCTTTTTTCAGTTCAGTGGTTTTATTTAATGTCTTTTCATTGTGAGATGACATTAGACATGAACATTGATAATTATAATTGGAACAAAAAACACTACACATGCAGCTTATCATCCATTTTAGAACTTTCAATTCCCATCATACATATTTACATAACTGAAATGTCTTAGAGGAACAGAACTTACTGATCTTTAGAAAAAAAAAAAATTGCAACCAGTGACTGGGAAATAGCTATGGCAATATCATATGAACCATATAAGACAGTACTGACATTATCAAAATTATTCATCACAATACCTTTCTCCTGATAAGGCAAGGTCAACACTGGGCATTCAAACAAAAGATGATGCACAGAAATGTTTTCTCTGCAGACACAAGTAATGTTTAGTGTTCCAAGTATTCAGCCTTAATTTATGAATTAACCAACATAGTTTTCTTGTGTAAGTATTTTTGCGTGAGTTCAGTTCACAAGAGGACAAATCTAAGGGATTTTTAAACATTTGGATGTCCAGCGTGACTGTTCGCTTCCTCTTTTGCCAGACTGTTACTTCATTCAGCATTATACCACAGTGAGATGGAACCCAACAAAAGTCAATTCTAGATGCTTTGAGATATTAAACAATGTAGTAAATGTTTGTGGCCTTTTTCTTCTGATGCTGCATTATGAAAATGGTCCTCTAGGGTTCCACTCATAGTAGTCATACATAATAACTAGTGACAACAACGCTTCCTTATCTGTCTGACTGTTGTAGTCTTGATGTCAAGAAATGACACCTCCATGACAAGTATGTACTAATGTTGCAGTGAAATGCTGTTGATGTTCATTTCCATTGTTGCTGTTGATTGGAACCCTTGGTGTTGATTTACTCTGTGGCTTTTGGTTTTGACTGTTTCCCTTGACTGGCATTGTTGCTGTTGATTTCTGCTGTTGCTATGAGAAGTGTTTGTAGTTTCTGATGTTTAAGTGTTTTATTCCCAGAACTGTGTCAACCATTTTGTCTTTTCATTACTATCGTTGTACCACCAGTGAGTCTTCTCTTTTCTGTTTTTAAAACATTGCAGTCTAATTTGACCTGCCGCTGTAAGACTGTGTGGATGATCTTAACAATAACATGTGATTTTCATACCTAACTGTCATAATACTAATGATACCATTAATTGAATATTGTGTCAGCCTAGGCCTGTTTACTAGAGGTAGAAATATTGAAAACCTGGGTAACGCTCTTGGGAAGAAAGCTTTAATCTCAGTTACTTTCTTGGCAGAAAAGTTTTTTCAGAGAAAAAAAAATCTATGTAAAATAAAGTATTCTTTATTGATCTCAGTTTCAAGAGAGAGAGAGAGAGAGAGAGAGAGAGAGAGAGAGAGAAAGAAACATTGTTTTGGAGAGAGCATGGCTCATGTAAATAGTAGATAGGAATGCAAATGTAAATTTCGCTTGAATGCCTTTGCCTTTTTCCCCCTTAAGATTAAAAAAAAAAAAGAAGAAATATTTTTGTTTTGTTTGTTATGTTGCATTCCCATGACTCTCAACTGTTTTTTTTTTTTTTTTAATCTCATTATTTGTGTTACATGACTAAGCAAATGATTTTTCAACAACGACAAGGAACAAATATGATATATGAAGTTATTCTCCACTTTTTTTTTTTTTTTTTCTTAAATTAGTTTTTATTCAGCAAAGATAACTAGATGATTGTGAGAATGTTGGTATGTTACTCTTTTCTGTTTGTCAGTGCGTCTGCAATTGTTTTACCAACTTGTGTATTTGTTGGCTGCTTTTTGTTTTGTTTTGTAATGCAGAACACATTTTGCTTTCACTTTGCCTGGAAAAGAATTTTAAGCAGAAGGTGTTAAGAAACAATTTTGTGCTGAATGTTGCCAGATGATGCTCTGTCACTGCTATGGGTTTCTTTACATGCTATATATATGCATATGCAGGGTGTGCACACTGCACATAGAATCTTAACTTTTCTTTTGACCACAATGAATAACGTGCCGCACTGTTCAGCCATCGGTAAGAGACAGAAGCTTGCTCAGTCTGCCAGTTGAATCAGTTGAACTTAACCATTATTCTGTTGCTTCACATAGGATTTTATCCCTCCATTTTGATGGCTTTGTTCTCTCCAGCATGTGACATTATGACTTAAGAAGCTCTCCTCCTCTTTGCTTTTCCTGAAAAAAAAAAAAAAAAAAATCTCACACTAGTCACAGCTTACATCTCTGTATATGATTTTTGTAATGTAGAATCATTGCGTGCATTTGTATCTCTCTAACTCTTGGTGACTGTGTTAATCAAACATCATAACGGGTTGAACTCTTAAATATGCATTATGCAAAGTGGAAATGTTTGTTCCTTGATGTTTTAATTAAGTTGGCATACCATGTGTTCATGCGTATCCTAATTTGTTCAATCAGGTTATTGACTTTAGTTGATGTTTAAACTGTTTTCTGTTTGTGTCAAATTAATTGTTAATTCATGATTATTTATGTCACTTGTCATTTAGAGTTAGTATATCAATGTTTGTATCACAAATAATTATATTTGAACAAGCAAGTTACAAATTTTATTCTGATCAGAGCACATTATCAATACAACTAAGTCATTAACAAATCAGAATTACTAATAGCCATTTTGTCATGGTGGGAAATGTTCTTGCCTTCAGTCATAAGTTGTTTTCTGTTTTTTAATAAGGAAACTTTTGCACCATCAAGTAAAAGAGCTGTTGATCAACATCAGTTGATAATGAAGAAAGAAAGTGAAAGCAACTTTGTACAATTCCTTCATTTTGCCTGATGACTACAGGTTACATAACAGTCAGTGACACAAGCTTCAAAGTCCCATAAGGACAAACTTAACTGAGACATAGTAAACTTAATAATTAAGTTTCCAGTGTTTTATTTTTGTGTTCAAGAGTATGCCTCATAGAGCCATGACTTTTGTTACATTATGCATGAGAAAATATTACATCAGTCAATTAGTATATTTAAACCCTTTTTTAATCATTGTATTGTGCAGAGGGGGAGTGTTTGTGGTTTTGAGATAATCTACAATCTAGAATTTTCTGTGGTTAAAGCAGGATTTAGATGACTTTATTTGAATTGGGGCCAGTGTATTAAATTTTATTCAAAAGCAGTGTTAAATATTTGCATAATTTCTGTACAGCTCTTACACTGCGGTTGCTGCATGCAGATTATTTGTCTCATACTTTAAGTGTGAAATAATGAAACTGAAAAGATTTCACATGATTGCTTTTTTTTTGCAGTAGCTGCTTTACTATTTTGCACTTTGCCTTTGGATAAAGACTTTGAGGACACTTGAATGTTGTTGAGCATTTACGATAAGAGATGCATGATCTTTTGTAATCTATATTCTGTTCATGCACACATAGTTTATTTAATTGCATTCTTAGGAGTTGTAGACATTTGATGTGTTCAAATAATGCGGTATTCAAGTTTACTTTGACATTTCAGTGTTAAAAACTAGAAACAAATTTAAACAGAATACTGAATGTCTGTTTTCTCATGTTTAAGCTCCATGCCTTGTTATTCTGTTCATTTTTTTTTTAAGCAGGCAGACAGCACACACTCACTAAAACACACACACACACACACACACACACACACACACACACACACACACACACACAAACTGACATCATACACACATGGTGCAGTTACTTACGTGCTCCCGGCATGTCCCTTTTCTCCCCCAACCTCAACCCACCACAAACATGCATGCATGCACGCACGCACGCACATGCGTGCGCACGCACACGCACACACACACACACAAAGGAAAAAATGGCTGAAAGATTAACAATGCTCCGTACAAGTTGTGTATTTCAGTAAGATTTTGTTAACTTTTGCATGAATAGTACTGGTCATTCATTGTTGCTTCATTTAAAACTGCTTACTCATCATTGGTGTTTACAGCAGGCTATGTTAGCCCTTTGGGTCATCAGTTTGTGTTAGCTTAAATTTGTTCACAGCAGGCTGTGGTAGCCCTTTGGTCATCAGTTTGTGTTAGCTTTTCCATTTTGTTCTTCTGTTTTCTCATTGTTGTTTATAATCCATTTCAAATATGCAAAGGGGTCTTGTTCATTTGTATGGAAGAAGACCAGAAAAAAAAGAGAAATATCTTATATGCATCATATCTGCTATAGCTTTGTTCAGTCAGAGATGGGTGGCAAGTGTCAGGCATGTTCTCATACACAGACCTGAGGTGTCTTGCATTACACCAGAGTCTCAAGGTAGATGTCAGACTGCAGGAATATAAAATCCATAGAGAATTTCCCTGCTGTGTTTGTAACGATATCAGGATTAGTCATTTTAGATGTGTCAGCTGCCTCTGTCAGAATCATGAGAATGGCTTTGTTCTGCCATTGTCTCAAGCCCAGTGTGGCAATGTCTGCAGTATTTCTTCATACCTGTCAAAGTCTCTTGGGCTTCACATATATCATTCTTTGATTCTGATATCCAGTGCACTTGCTGTTTATCAGATGCATGTACATAATTTCTAGTCTGTAAGATGCTGCTGTAAAAAAAAAAATATTCCTCATGAAAAACAAGTTTATGAATAAGAGACAAATTAGACATTGTTTGGATACGCTGTGAGCTTGGCACCACAGAATTTTTGTTTCAGGAGTAACGATAAGTCATAGAAATAGGTAAGCATGTTTGCGCAGAAAACCATTTGGTTTTACGCTTTTTGATCAGCTTTCCTTGCATGTCAAGGCATGCTTTGTGGAAGTATTGATGGTTTTTGGTTTTCCTTGGATAAGGAAGTTATGTCTTCACTTGCTTCTGTAGGTTGGTTTGTCACCAAGACAAGGCAAAAGCTACTGAAACGATGTTCAGGAAAGTTGTTAGAAATAAGGAATGTGGCCCAAGATTGAATCCATTAACTTCTGATGCAGATTCATGATGTAGATGTGAATCGGAGGGCAGATCCAGAATCTATATGACCAGGGCAGAGTTTTGTGCTTTCCTGAGTGCCTTTCTGGTCTAGTTTTAATCTCTTCTCTGTTCACTGTTCAAATGATTCAGCATTTACCAGCATCTCTCATCAGCAGTAAGAGTTTCTGATCAGTGAGTATGCTTCTTTCGTTGTTGTTTATTTTTCGTCAGAGGTGAGTGGTTTCAAAAAGTGTTTGTTTGTTTGTTTGCAACGTGTTACTTATCGTATTTATTTTAGGTCCAGTTTTGTTCACCTACAAGGCACAGTGATTTCAAAGAATTCGGGAGTTGAGATTGGGGAACAGTATATCATCCAAACATTCCAAAACCGAGTGTTGTCACATCTTTCATGGAGCATATGGCACAGATGAAATAGACTGTTGTACTGACCCGTTTATGATGGATTGGTGTCAAAGGCAAAGTGGGCCTGTACATGCGTCTCTGTGACACAACCTTTAGTGTTTAGTTGCATGTGGCTGAAAGCTTTACGATTCTTTCTGAGCACGTTACTCGTAAATTGCTGATTCATGCGGAGGTTTGCTCCCTTCTACTCTGTGAAGGGGTAATGTGGTTGTCATGTCTTTTCAGAATAACACAGTAACGGTTATTTGTAACCAGCATTTTTGTTGTTTGCTTGTTTATCATTCAGGACAGAGCTGATATTGATCAGAAGTATAAAAATTTTATCGACTTTAGTGTGCGTTTTTGAATCGCAGTATGTGTGAAGGGGTGAATTGAAAATCCATTTCATGGATCTGGTTTGTCTACTGGTTTGGAAATACTTTAATTTATCACACATTTTTGTTATGATTCCCTCTTGCCACATTTCAGTATTCTCCACCATTTTGAGTTATTTTTTTCCCATTAAGCGTTCTGGTAAAATTTCATTCCAAGTAGTGTTATAAACCATCTGTGTTTACATTCCAAGTAGTGTTATAAACCATCTGTGTTTACATTCCAAGTAGTGTTATAAACCATCTGTGTTTACATTCCAAGTAGTGTTATAAACCATCTGTGTTTACATTCCAAGTAGTGTTATAAACCATCTGTGTTTACATTCCAAGTAGTGTTATAAACCATCTGTGTTTACAATCTGAATTGTAAATTGATCAGCAGAAACTGACTTTTTTGTGTGTGTCCGTTTGTTTGTTGTTTCAGATTACCCAAAACTGATTATACATATGCAAGATCGTAAGTTGAACGATCTTCTCTCTCTCTGTCCCTCTCTTTCTATCTGTCTCTGTCTCTGTCTCTCTCTCTCTCTGTTTTTCTTCCTCTCTCAAACTCTTTTCAGATTACCCCCAAAAGACTATGTATACAAGATCATACATTGAATGATACTCTGTTTTCTGTATCTCTCTCTCTCTCTTACCCATCCTCTGTCTTTGTCTCTCTTTGTCATTATCTCTGTCTCTCTCTTTGCTTTCTCTTTCTCTCAGTCTCTTACTTTCTGTCTCTCTCCCCTCTCACTCCTCTCTTTCTTTCAGTCTCCCCCCCCCCCCCCTCTACCCCACCCTCTCTCTATCTCCATCTTTGTTTCTCTCTTCACTCGGTCTTCTTATAGATTACCCAGAAAAGACTTTATGAATACAAAGATCCAAATTTTAAATATATTTACCCTGAAAGACTTTATGAATACAAGATCCAAAGTTGAAATATATTCTGTTTTCTTTCTCTCTGTCTTTGACTTGGTCTCTTTGTCTTTGTCTGTATGTCTGTCTGTGTGTCTTTGGTTGTCTGTCTGTCGGTCTCTGTATCCCTTTCAGTCTCTGTCTCTATGTCTCGGTCTTTGTCTCTCTCTCTGTTGGAGAGGGGGGATTCCAAAACATGTATGTGTGTGACCATGTGTCATTATTGGTGTTACGTACATGAGGAATTACATAGGACAGGGGTGAGGGAAGGAGAGAGGGTTGAGGGTTATGGGATGGGGAATAGTGGAACAGGAGAGGGAAGAGGAGAGGGGTTCAGAAGGAATGGGAAATCATTTAACTAGATTAGATGGCACATCCGTTTGTTAGCTTTTATGTTTTATTATGAATGCTGAAAAAATAATCTTGACAACACTAATGTGATTAAGGTGAGTGATACTTCTTTCTGATTGCTTAGTATTTATCATCATTATCATCATCTCACAGGGATACGGTTTGTTAAACTGTGTACCGGGGTACGTCCGTAACCCTCTTGCTTTTATCATTTTTTTTGTGGTTTGGTGAGCTGGAGGCAATGAAACATCAAAGTGTCAAAATATCTCTTTTTAGATGTGCTTGATGCATGGATTTTGATGTAAAGTGAAGTGTGTGCACTTAGTGTGTGTGTGTGTGTGTGTGTACACATGAGTATATTATACATGTATAAAAATAATCGTACGTTTACACATTGATAACTCCTTTTAATCTACAATTGGAATAGGGAGGATTTGCATCCTGTCGATTTTGTTACCGTTGTTAAATGAAAATGCTTACACATTTTTGCTCCTCAGGGGAAGCTACAGCCCCAGATATCTGAACAAGAAGTACACCACCCCAAATATGTCCCGCCGTGGCTTGAGGAAAATTGTGACTCCTGCAGCCTCTCTCCTGTCTGATTTAGACTCAGATGTAACAACAGGTAGGAGGAACAGAGTGGAAGATGGATGTAAGCAAAGTCCCAGCTACTTCCCACCTTTGTAAAGAAAATACTTTGTTTTTGTTTTAAAGGGAGAGAGAACAGGGGAGGGGGAGGGAGCAAATGATGCAGATTTCTGCAGACTGTATGTTTATGATGGGGGAAAATTGTGGAAAGCTACTGTGAACCTGTTTTGTAGGTCATGACAAAATCCTATTCTGAATCATCGAGATCTTTTTGTTTGTCTGGGGAGCATTGAATCTGAATGGAAAACATTCTGTTTTGATTAATATATTGAATATGTTATTATATTTGGACTCATTTAATTACTATAATATTATTGAAATGATTTATGAAGTACGCATAGGGAATATATGAAATAGGAAGTGTAGTGCATGGAAGATAGCCATATCTTATTGATAGAATTTTAACTTTTTAGTAGATGTACAGTTATGTACATAACGTGGAAAGTGAAGGTATCTGTACATGAAGAGTTATACATTTTTAAAAAAAACCTGTATATGTGTGTACATGTGTTTGTTCATGTTTTAGAGCATTTGCATGTGTGTCAGAGAGAGAGAGAGAGAGAGAGAGAGAGAGAGAGAAGAGAGAGAGAGAGAGAGAGTTTTTTGTGTAGATAGAAGAAAAATAATAAAGAGTATCTTTTTTCAGGCACAGGTTTGAAATCCGGCCAATAGAAAATCCAGAAATTGCTTTTCCTGACGTGCAAAATTTTATGCTGTGCAATTCAGGTCTTGGAAAAATTCCCTCTGGCTTTGAATAGCTTCAGTACATGCTTGTGCTTGAGGCAGGAACTTAACAGAGCTGCTTTGTCTTTGTCCCTTTTTTTTGCCAAGAAATGAAGTCCTAAAAAGGATAATTCTAAAGTCTTTTTTTTTTTTGGCTGTCCCAACCTCTGTGCCACCTCAGAGGCAGCGCACCCATGCCGCTCATTCCACACCCCATCCACAGCCACAGCCACAGCCACAGCCACAGCCCCGTCAGCCCCGCCACAGCCCTGGCACCGGCAATCCACAGGGAGCAGTCAGTGTCAAGTCGTCAAGAGGCAACTCACCGGAGGAGACACTGCACTGCTGCTGAGTCACTTCGGTGGTGTTCAGTGGCGCCTGTTCTGATCTAACATGCACAGGACAACACCCCCTACTAAGCCCCCTACTGACGACAATAATTGCTTAGTCGCGGAGCCGGCACGAGTGAGCTCTCCCTCTGGAGGGCGCCACCACGTCCATCCAACGACAGCCCCCATGGACTCGCCGATACCGGTGACCCCGACGGAACCAAACCAAGGCTACAGACGTGGAGAGGACATCGAAATTGAGGTCACCATGAGAGCAGGGCATGAAGGGCCACAGAATTTGAGACATTTTTTTTATGCTGATCGATGAGAATGAGGATGATTAAGATGATGCTATGGTTTCCATTTCGGTTTGAGACTACATGACAGGGCTGTACTCTATGTTTCCTTTCATAATATATCCTGGCGTCAACCAGGCCCGAGAGATACAGGCACCTGCAGTGTTGGTCAGGAAATTTGAGCAACACTCTCAGAAATGCATCCATTAAGTGGATGAAACTCGACTGTGCGGTCCCAGTCTTCCCAACTGAGTCCGCAGCAAACTCAGCTCTGGGTAGGAGCCGGTCGGGGCAGAAAACCCACATGACTCTGATGGGATTCAAACCCACGACCTCCCAGCCAGGAGTCCGTGACGCTAACCACTTCGCCATGGCGGCTGGTTAAAGTCTTTTTCTTTGTTTTCGTTTGTGGGATTGCCGATAGTTTGCAAATTGTTTTCAACATTATTCCATGGAACAGTGGACACTTGTTGACTTGTGAACAGGAATAAATAATCCCTGTTTGAATTCGTGAAAAACCTAGCTTCATCATTGTCGGTACCATATTTCTCTCATGACTTCTGCATTGCGTGTTCTGGCTTGGTATGTCAGTAGATACAGCGTTGACAATGTCAACAATTTGAATAAGTGAGACTGAATTTTTTTTAGCATTCGAGTTGAGCATTACGAATAAATGGAAGTGGTGTTGGCTTGATGCAGGCATGCCTACCGTCCCTGACCATCTGGGATTTGTCCCGGAAAGTTAGAAGCCACTGTCCCGGAAATCCCGGATTTGCAACATGCGTCCCGGAAAAAAAATCGGGAGTTAAAAAGCCGTTCTTATCGTGCTGCACAGAACTGAGCCAAGAATATCATCTGCTAGAGTGAGTAGACGTAATACGCATGCATGCGAAAAAAAAAACCTACCTCGCTTTCACTTTCAAGTTAGAACATGGCGTAGAAGGGGAGACATGATGTCAACGCAGAGTCGGATTCTGACTCTTCGGATGGGTCAGAAAGGAGTGAAAAGAAGAAGAAAACGACCGTGAAGTGAGGTTGTGTCTTCAAAAAAGAATTCTCGGAAAAGTGGCCTTGTCTACAACAAGGGAGGAATGGAGTTTCGTTTGCCTTCTGCAAGACGTGTTTCTATCTTAACACTGTTCTGTCCCTGATTTTATGGATTTGTCCCTGATTTCTGTCTGTATTGTCCCTGAAAGCAAATTTTGGGGTAGGCATGGCTGCTTGATGTATAAAATGATGAAGTAAACAAGAACAAAAATAGGTCTAAGAAGCTCAATCTTTAGAATCTTCCTCTTTTCCTATCCTCCCTCTTTCCCTCTCCCCTCGTCTCCTCCCCCTTCCCACAGAAAGTTGTAGCTCAGGATATTTTTTGATAATGTCCAGAGTGTGTGTGCGTGTGTGTGTGTGTGTGTGTGTGTGTGTGTGTGTGTGTGTGTGTGTGTGTGTGTGTGTGTGTACATGCGTGTGTGGTGTGTGTGTGTGTGTGTGTGTGTGTGTGTGTGTGTGTGTGCGTGCGTGCGTGCACAGAAAATAACCTTAAACTTGGAATCTTGATTTGGAGATAAATTTAGAATGGACATAAAAAGATTTTGGAAACCACAAATCTTTCAGAAGAACGTACATTAGGAGGACTTCTACTCGAGGGTTTCCTTGTATTTAGCTATTGCTTTTTTTGTATGTCTTTTTCCACAGAGATGGAAAACAGAACCAACGAGCAGATCGTGACTCGGCCAGGAATGAGGCTGCGCTCAGGACATTGGCTGACATGGGAGGAAAGGTTACAGGCTGAACAGGAAGAGAAACGCCGCAGGAGCAGTTCCACTAGCATGAGCAACAGCATGCAGGTAGAGGGTGGAACGCCGTTAGGTGTGTTAAATCTGAGACAGAGTGCCACCCGCCCTGGTCATGACTCAAGACGGGTCACCACGGAGACCACCACCATTTCCAAGAGCTATCTGGTGTCTGAGGATAGCGACGACCAGGATGAAGACTATACCGACTCGAAGCTGACTGGATACAGGGAAGGGTGGGTGTTATGGTCTTTTAGTTAATCAGGCTGCTGGTGAAAGTAATCAGAGGAGCGGGATAGTGTGTGTGTGTGTGTGGTGTGTGTGTGTGTGTGTGGTGTGTGTGTGTGCGAGCGAGAGAGAGTGAGAGAGAGGGGCATATAATGAACTTGTTGATATCACAAAGACCTTGAAATAAAATCACACCAGAACTGACAAGAGGGATTAAGTTGAAACTGAGAGCAGAGCTCAAACGTCCTCTCAATTTAAGATATCATAGCGCTGTTGTCTTCACTTCCATTCGTACATATCCCAGCATCAACCAGGCCCTTGAGATACAGACACCTGCAACATAGGTCTGGAAACTTGAACACTCCCAGAGACTTGTCCAAAATTGAATGCATGATACTTGTCTTCCCCTTGAGTTCATAGCTCACCGATGAACTCTGGGTAGGAGTTTGCCAGGACTGAAAAATCCCATAAATGTTTTTCATTGATACAGGAATCAAACCTGGGAGTTTCCATCCCAAAGCCAAGATGCCAACTACTGCATTCTTGGGCTGATGAATTTTCATCAGTGTTTATGTCTGCAAATGATTACATTCCGTTTCATTAACTAAGCTACATCTCGGCTATATTAACTAAAGAAAATCTGTGTGTGTGTGTGTGTGTGTGTGTGTGTGTGTGTGTGTGTGTTTAGATGTGCTTGCTTAGCTCTTCTTTATGATATTGTGGGTTTGTGGGTAATCTTGAGATTAAAAAAAAAAGAAAGAGAGAAAAAAGAAAAAGTGGACGCCTGGGCAATACAAATGGACCGATCGTACACAAATCCGGAGTTCTGACTGTTTAAGTTTCTTCTTTCTGTATAATGTCAGGTTGGAAACCAGTTCAGGCAAATGGCTTCGCAGCCAGACAGAAGAAAGTCGACTGCGAAAGGAGATGACTGAAAGTGAATACGAGGAATGGATCTCAGGCAAACAGCGCCAAAAGGATGGAGTTCGGCAGAGACATTCGCAGAGTGAGATTTCTTTTTGCAGAGTTATCTTCAGTTCATTATTATTGTTTGTTTGTTTTCTTAACCCGAAGAGTGCCTATAAGCCGTCAGCTGACGCCAAAGTAAAAATGCTTTCCCAGTGCCTATGGGCCGTCCACTAACGTCATGCATTTTTCTTGAATTTTCATTCGTTACTATTTCTATTAACGGACTAACAAAAACCATTTGTGTGTTGATTATTGGATTATGGCCTGTAATCAGATATGTTTTCTTTATAATAGTTTAGTTAACTATTCATTAAACAGAATAAATTGTGTTACAGGTACGGAGCAGGTGGAAGTTTCAGGTGTGTCATAAATGTTTTCCTTTTATTTCTATCTGTCTGTCTGTCTATTCATCTCTCAGTCCATATGTGTGTGTGTGTGTGCGTGCGTGCATGCGTGGGTGCATGCGTGCGTGCGTGCGTGTTGGCAGATTATTGGCTTGTGACTGTCCAGAGTGTGTTCTCTCAAAGTGAGATGTTTATTAAAGACAGACAACAAACCCATTCAGTAAATCGACAGCATGAAACCAAAGCTTCTTCTCTTTGTCATCATGCTTTGATATGAGATCAACCAACCAACAAATAAACATTGAATCTTTGAATTTTCATCATGTTTCAAGGTAGGCGAATAGTGAAGAGAATACTGCTACAAAACATATTGATCTGACGGGCAGACATATACACAATAATCACAGGACATTTGTTTTTCATTGACCAATCAAATCATTGAAATGAATAAAATGTATTAATCTTACTGTTGTTTGTAGGGGGTCCTTAATTGGTGTGCATTTGATGGGTCAGAACAGGTGCAGCTGCATGCCATCCAGTGCAGACAGTGCATTGTCTCTGTCGTTGGGTGGCCTGTTGATGATTCAGTTTTAAAGGGAGAGGTGGCACGAAAATTTGACCATTTTCTTTCAAAAATCATGTTTTGGGCTTTATGTGTTTTTGTGCTCAGGAAAGTGTGTTGAAAACCATCCGTGGTGTTCATTTTGTCTATTTTCATATTTTTTGTGGTAAAAAATGACTTTATGTGAAGGAGGTGTGTATGAAAATTACTCAGCTTCTTTATTTTCAAACGTCGTTTTCTCAAAATCACTTTTTTCGATAACAGTTGATGTGCAAGGAACACAATATCTCTGGATTAAGACTAGCTAGCTTGGTAATTTTTTTTCTTTTGATCAGAAATGATTTGTGCATGTAATTACATTTTATTTACAAGTCAAAACAGCACTTACCATTTGCTATTTCTATTTGAAAAATTCAAAAGCAATGAAACGTGAAGCCTGATGGCCACCATATGGAAAAAAAAAATTGAAAAAAAAAGCAGCTTGGATAAAAAAAAAATCCTTTTGTAAATGCATTACTATAGCTCAGCAAAACAAAAGTCATGTTTCAAGTGCCTAATATGTCTGCTATGATAGAAATACAGTTCTTGTTTTGAACCGTTTTTTTTTCTCATTTTTCATCATTTTGCCCCCATTTGTGGTCCCCAAATCACACAAGAGCTTTGAAATCACCCGAATATGTTTTTTTTTTTTTTTCATGTTTTTTAACATAAACAATAGAAAAAAAATGAAGTTTTAAAAGAACAATGGTTTAATTTTCATGCCACCTGTTGCCTTAATAGTTCCATGTAGACCAAAAAATGGGGGGAAAAAAATCAGTCTGGTGGAGAATGAAAGATGTATAGTTTATATATATATATATATATACGTTGATATGTAGTTACGCTTTCTTGTCCCAGAAGAAGATCCTGAAAGGACTGAAATATTGGACAAGAATGAAAAAGCATAGGAGATGACGGAGGGGTCTTGTGGTCCAGTTCTTTTTTACCTTTCTTAAAATCATCTTACAATACCAAGAGAATGGACCTGTCAGCTGTGAGAGAGTGGTTCTGTCAGGAGTTTTAAGATTTACATGTTTTTTTTTTTTTAATACACACACACACACACACACACACACACACACACACATATATATATATAAATATATATATATATATATATATATATATATATATATATATATATAATAGAGGGTAGTACTGAGGATCAGCGTTATATCTTGATTTTAACTTGCTTGATTTTAACTTGCTTTTAATACAGCAAAAGTATATATATATATATATATATATATATATATATAATATATATAGATAGATAGATAGATAGATATATAGATAGATATATTCAATCTTACATAAAACTTAATGGCTGTTTTTCACTTCTGTTGATTATTTAATGTGTATGGTTTTGTTTGTGTCAAATTCTTGATATATATATATATGTACTCATTTGTTTTAACCAATGAATGTGCATGTTTTCATTTGTGTTAAATGCTTGATATACATGCTTTCAGATGATGAAGACATCAACCTGAGTCTGCGCCGTGGCCGAGGAGGGAAGGCGGAGAGCAGAGGCTTTATCAGCAGATTCTTCTTCTTCATGACGACAGTGGTCACCACAGTAGTCACCACAACAACAGGTAGGCCTTTCACATCACACCCCAGACTGGTCACCTGCAGCCACAGTGATCATCAGAGATTGACAAAACTGGAAGGCACTTTTACACCTTGATGAGGAAAGTAGGGATCATGTTTATGTTTATTGTAAATGAATACCTGTGACATGGGATCTTATTTTTGCTCACTGACATGAAACAAGAGAGGGTCCTGTTTTTTTTTTTTTTAATTGTTTTTGAGTAGCTTTTGTGGGCATCCCAGGTCAAGGAAGTTGTGTCTGAGTAAAATGCTAACATTTGTCAGCCAAACAAGGCTAGGAAACTGGTCATTGTATGTAGTTAGAGTTTGACATGATGATGTGTAGAATGGCAAACAGGGGTAAGAAGAAGAAAAAAGAAAAAACCCTCCCACTTGTATAGAACTACGCAAAGAGGCTATAGGCAGACACTGTGTATCACTTTGATCTCCAGCTTAAGAAACGGTGCATATCAGTTAGAAATCTGTACCCCAGTTAATTTCTTTTTTTGGCCAGGTGACTCATAGTCATCAATGAGGAACTGTGACATTGTTCAGATGGCTTTGAGCAGACGGATTTGTTATCTGTTCAGTGTCCTGTATCACATAAGGAAGCGTAGGTTTACTCAGATAAAGCGATTGCACTTATAAAGTCTGTACAAGGTGAGGTCTGTTTTAAATCGGCGTGCACTGATATCTACTTCCAGTAGGGTTTCAGTAGTCAAAAGGTTCATGAGAAAGTCATGGAGGAAAAAGGAAAATGGTAATGTTATCCACATACCCACGGACAAGAGCACAGTCAGACTCAGTGGCGTCCATTATGCTTGTTGTGGATCGCTGCCTTCCAGTTAAGACACATGTTGGAGCATTGTTATGTTGGCATTCCTCAACTTTGTAGTCTGAGGGTCTGGAAGAAATGTCGGATCACAAGAGTGCATTTCGTATGATCAGAGGATTGTGTGTGTGGCCATATCTGATTTTCCTGATTTGTGACTTTTCTGCTTTTAAAATTGCATGTATGCAGTATGTTAGAGGTGACTGCAGTATGTTAGAGGTGACAGTTGTGTGGGCATACCGGAAATGTATATAGTAGGCTGTAAATTAGTAATGTTGGTGCGGAACAGTCAAAAGTTTACGTGATCGTCAAGAAGCTTCTTTAACTTGGAGTTTCTTTGATTTGAAATTTTGCAAACTTTTCATAAGCCAGTCTGTTATTTTCGTTACTAAAACATGGAGTAATGGTTTTATGTAT
This sequence comes from Conus canariensis, assembly GCA_033310375.1. Lineage (NCBI taxonomy): Eukaryota > Metazoa > Mollusca > Gastropoda > Neogastropoda > Conidae > Conus > Conus canariensis. The sequence goes on from CM065715.1 coordinate 89,024,136, forward strand.
GGGAGAAGTATGTAATACAAGGGAGATAACTGTCTTGCAAAAGAAAACTACAAGCAACCAACAAGCAACAATAAACACAACAAAGGGTGAAAATGGATGAAAACTGTTGCAGAATATTCATACAGTGCAGCAAAGGTAGTAACTACACCAGTGTGGACCTACCTGCTAGGGCCTGTTTACCACAGGGCAGCAAAGGTGACACGTTGGATTGATGAAACGATCATCACCACCATCATCAGCAGGTTCATCATTCTCGACACCTGGCTGCTCAGCAGGTAGAGATGCGAGCAAGAATAGTTAGTAATAGAAATGGATTTGGTTATATGCATTCCTTTTCTTTCTTTCTTTCTCTTTAAAAAAAAAAAAATTTTGGTTCTTTTTTGAAGAATGGAAGTGTCCGCCTCAGGCATTTTTTTTACATTTTTTAAAAGGAACATATGATATATAAACAGCTCTTAAGTACAGTATCTATTTGAAAACACAAAATGAATGAGGGTGGAACCACTACAAATATATAAGATTACAACTGTCTCATATTTCGTTTTGTGGATGAAAAAGTGCTTCATATGGTTTTGATAACATTCAGATCGGGACACTGCTTTGCTGTGTTAAAAAAAACACCCAACTTAGTAGCACTTTGGTATTGAAAATGATGATGTCTCCAAGTCTCACAGTTTTGTCTGCAAGTGGCACCTGATTCTGAATATGAAAGATTGAGGGTACAGGTGAAGGGTTACTCAACATTAAAGGCTGAGATGTGGCAGCGGTGCAGAAGTTGATCATATCTTTCAGGAGTAGGCCTGTTTCATATCATGCTCTTTGTTCAGTGTAGTTTCTACAGTTGGCCATAGATAGTGTAAAGGGGTACATAATGTCCTCGAAAAAACACTTCTTCACTGCAAATCTAGGGGTAGAGAGAGAGAGGCAGCAGAGGGGTAACTGCTGTTTCAGTTCATTTTCTCTGCTTAAGATGTTGGGTTTTACTGTTGTTGATGTGCTGTTCTGTGCTATACTGTCTTTTGTGGACTGCTGTACTGTATTGCGCTGGGGTGCATTCCACTGCTTTCTTTTGTGGTGTGCTGTATCGTGCCGTGTGTTAGTAAGGTGTGTTGCATACCTGCCAGCTGTCCCGACTTTTTCTTGAATTTCCTTGTTTTAGGAATAATTCCTGAACTTTGAATTGAAATCCAGAAATTTATGATGTTATGTATTAGTGTGGGGTATGGAAGTCCCTTTTCGATTAGAGATGATTACATATTGCAGAATAATGCTCAGATGATATTTTGTGAATTTCAGCAGTTACATTTTGTGGAAAATGAATGTTTTAAAACCCTGCATTCATCATCAGAAGCAGTAGGGGTTAAAAATGTATTCAGTCAAAAGCCAAATCCCCCCTCCCTCCCCCCGCCCCCACCCCCTTTTCTTCCTCTGGTTCCCAAATTTTGAATTGGTAGAGGTGTGTGTGTGTAGGCATGCTAACATTAATCCATTGGTACACACATTAGAGTAGGTCATTGTTTATGTTAAGTAATTTTTTTTCCACCCCGCATTATTTGTCTTTTGTGAGCATTTACGTATCTTTAAAGGCACTGTACGGGTTAAAGGCATGCTTTGCAATGATCAGTGGTCTTCATGCACAGTAACACGTCAGATTTTATGTTTCTGTTTGTGTCTTTTATCATGTGAAAGAAATATTTTGCCACTGTGTGTTTCTCATTTTGAGATTATTATGTTATTATTAGTGCCGTGCTGTGCTGTGTTGTACTGTACTGTATGAGTTGATGCCTCTCTGTGCACGATGTAGATGAATGTTTCTGACTGTTAGGCTCTTATTTCTTTTATTATTTAAAAAAAAAAATTTTTTTTTTTAAAGAACAGTTACTGCTGTCACCATTACACTTTTCTTTTAACAACGAAGGGAGATCTGCTCCAGAGGAAGTAAATCAGCATTTTTGTTTTCCTTGACTGCTGACCTCTGCGGAATATTAGATTGCATAATTTATCAAATTTAAACCTCTGTTGGGTGGTTTTGAAAAAAGAGAGAGAGAGAGTGTGCGTGTGTGTGTGTGTGTGTGTATGTGTGTGTGTGCACGTGTGTGCACACATGCGTGCATGCGTGTTGATATCTGGAAGGAATCTTTTTTTTTTTTCAATGAGTGGAAATGTTGGTATGCATATTTGAGAAAACGACTGAACAACAAGTGTTGATATTATTGTTTTTGTTTTTGCCTGCAGGGTTACAAGGAATTGCTGCTGCCTCTGCCTGCCCCTGTTTTTGCTGCTGCCTTTGCTGTGTGGTGGAGGTGTGTGGTGTGTTCCATGTTTTACAAAGTGATCCACTCTTATGATTCACCCACATCTCTTTGCTGTCACCTGTTTATGCCTGATTCACTGTCTCCATCTTACCTGAAGGGAAGGGACCAAGGGGAGGGGGTTGGGGGAGGTGATCACAGTAGTGTATAGGATACCTTCTTGAAATACTGTAAAGAAAATTGAGTAAAATATGAACTTGCTGTTATGTGATGAATCAGGTGAGTCGAATATAGTTTGTCTTGGTTACATAGAGTGTGTGTGTGCGTGTGTATATACTTGTGTGTGTGTGTGTGTGTGTAGGCATGCAGGCGTGAGGAAGAGAGAGCGATTGTGTATATGGAATATTGTTTATGGTGTATGTTGGAGAGACATATTCTCTCTCATCTTATTTATGAATGTTTCAGGTTACTACCTGTACAAGTCAGACTTGAAAGGCTCTGCCTTCCACCAGGTATGCTTACCTGTTTTGGTCTGTTTGTTGCTACATTTTGCTGAGGTTTGGTTTCTGGTGATCATCACATTGAAACAGCTAACATCAAATTTTACCTGTAGTATTATCTCCTGTAATGGTGTGTGTGGGTGTGATTTTCTTATTGTTGCTGGTTTTGATGTTTTATCGCTTTTCTAGCCAAGACTGTAGTGACCACTTTCAGTAAGGTGCTTAGTGCTTGAGCTGTACAATTTTCTGAATATGTATCCCCTTGAAATCTGTTTGGAATGTTTGACCTGTCATAAGAGAGTGTATTTTGAGTTTTGTTTGTCTTTAATTTTTTTTTTCTTTGGTAATTGTCATGTTGTAAAAGAAAGGTTCTCAGAACTAACATTGATATTGCGAGAGGGTACAGAATTTTCAGTTGCGTACAAGCACTTGATTTATTTCTTTCTATTGGCTGGACTGCTGAACTTAATGTAAGGCAAAACAGTGTGTACAGATTTGAAGGATTACTGTGCTTTGCTAGCAGTTAGGTGTTCCTGCTTCAATTGAGTAACACTGTCTTATGTGAAAGAGGACAAGTCAGACAGGTGATAACTGGATATGTGACCTGTTTGCCCTATCCATTACCAGGATGATTGATATACTCATAGGCAGCGGTCAACAGCTTCATTGAAATACGATACGATGAAATAAATAATAACAATGAAAATAGTTCTTTGATCTGTGAGATGAAAAAGTAGGTGAAGAATATTGTTGCGAGGAAAAATATTGTGTATGTATGTTTTGTTTTTTTTGCTATGTTTTTAGTTTTTGTTTTGTTTGTTTTTGGGGGGGGTGGGGTGGGGGTATTGATTGTTATTTTTAATTCATTCTATTAAATTTTGGAATAATTTATGTCCACCTAGGTATAAACAGTGTCAACCTGTCTGCTATTTATGTAAATTCATTTTTTAAATTCTGATGAAGAAATGTTGAAAAGAGAAATAATGATAAACAAGGCATGTGCAGTTAAAGAAATTCCATTCCAAACAGCGTTCAGTTTGTTGGTGCAACTTGACATTTTTCAGCTGGGTGTGATTATGGCTATTAACAGATTTCCAGGGTACGCACATACCTGTTTGACTCTGTGAGAACCGTCATACCTGCTGAGGCGACAGGTGGGAGACGCGAATGGCTTACAAAATGGGAAATTGAGGACCTGGTGCAAGGCATGCTGGACCCCCAGATGAAGTTGTTGCAGCTGAGCATGACGACCATCGCCAAGGAAGGCAACTCCCACCAGGTAGGTTGATCTGCTGGCACCAGCTTTGTCACGTGAGGTTTTGCTGGGGATTGGATTTACCTGAAAGACTGAATGGGTAGTGTGTTATTACTGGGAAATTTGTTTGGATAAGTTTGTTTGTAAACATTTTTTTAAAAGAAGTTTAGAGTCAGAGAGGAAAAGAAGAAGCTTTGTTCCAATTTCTTTTTTTCAGAAAAGTGTTTCAGTAGATTTTTTTTCTTCCTTTTGATGAGGCTTCATGAGAGAGAGGCCTTCTTTCTTTGATAAAGCTTTGTGAGTAAAAGAGAGAGAGGAGGAGGTGTGGGTCAATATGATGTTTTTATTGCTCAAACTGCTGATGGAAAAACACTGAATGAGTAGGATATACGTTGACAGTGAGTTGTGTGGAATGAAACAGGAAAACTGTAGAAAAACCAAATACGCAAAGTAAACTAAATTAGAATAGTGCCCCAGTTCGAGAATACTTGTACCTGGTCTATAGTGGATGTAGGTTAAGTAGAAACAGCTTGTACTCGAGTGTGATGAGTCATGGTTTTGTTTGTTGAGTGGAAGTGATTTTCTTTGAGCGTAAAGTGATCCTAGCCCATATAGCATATACACTCGTCAATATTGTTTGCATTGTGGCAGGAAACATGGAAAATGGCACAGGAAGATATCAGAGCTCGTCTGGCTTCCATGGAAGAGCAGATGGCAGCATTCTTTAGCAAAACCAAGGTACAGTAGAACCTCGCATTACGACTGTGATAACTCAGCTAAAATGAGATCTTGGAAGGGAGGACTACTACACAGCACAGATTTGTGTAACCAACCATCAAAAGGCATCCACACAGTAAATCAAACTATTACTATATTTTAATTAGGCATGCTGTGAATGTTTAGCATAAAATTCCTCAGTAAAGTTCGAGTTGTTGCAACAATTCAAGAACATTGTTTGTCTGGCCTGTACACTGTGGCAAAGTCCTATTTAGAAGCCCCTTTTTGTCTTCATCTCATATGTTGGCGCTTCATGGACAGAATGGCTGGTGGAGTGTAATTGTGAGTCTCGACACGAAAGGACCATTACTCACAGACCATTTTGTTTATGTCTGTTTGTGTCTTTTCAAATTTGTGGCAACTTCCCGGTTCCTACTCTTTCCACTGACCTGTCGGGGTGGTTCTCACTTTCAATACTATTTCGAATTTCTGTCCTTGATTTAGTGATTGAAATTACAGTTTCACACCTAGTGCTTCCTTGGATTTCTTTGATTCACACTTCAGACGTCGGTGCCTTTTTCTAAATCATGACATTTTGTGCAGTAGTTTTCTTGATGGAAGGGATGGAAGTGGCACAGGGGAATTCTTAGTGGTGTTTACTTCACAGGTTAATGTTAAGTCACTTGACTGAGTGTCATGATGTTTCAGCTGTGTGTTTAGACGAGGAATGATAGGCTGTAAGTTGGGTCAGGGAGATGGTTGCAGTGCAGAGAAGCAGGTCAGTCACTTCCTTTCAGGTTACATGGGGTGGGAGGGCGTCATAATGGGAAAGAGTGGAATGAGATGAAGTAAAACCAACAGCTGAAAATCGTAGACATTTACTGTGGAACCATTGTAAATGTCTGTGGTCTTCAGCTGTAGATTTTATTGTACTTTCTGTTGTTGATTCTTCTCCCCCTTCTGCCCCCTCCCCCCCCCTCCCCTCCCCCCTCTCCCATCAGTTCTATAAATGTCTAGATTTTCATTTCCTTTGTATACTTGCCGTTTTTAAATGGATATTGCATAACGTGCTACTATTTAGCACTAAGGCTGTTTTGGTGTTTGTTTCTGTTACCTGACAATGTGCTCTTGCTCACTCTTGTTAATGTATGCATGCGCTTGGGTGTATGTAATTGTGCACCTATTAATTTAATGTCTGTTTGCTTTGTACGATTTTACCTGGGGGAAAAAAGTATTCACTCGCCTGCATGCAACAGTTCTTACAGTTGAACACACACACACCACACACACACACCACACACACACACACACACACACACACACACAGGATATTTAAATGTGGAGGCTTTTGCAAGTCAGATGACATCAAATGAAATGAGAACCAGATCAGCAGAACTTATCAGACAAAATTATGCACCATATTACCGATAACATGTCACTGTGTAATTATAACACTGAAAACATGAACATGGCAGGAAGACAATGTGAATATCCTGAACCTCTACAACGAGATGAAGCCGGTCATCATGAACAAAGAGTGGCTGAACCAATCGGAAATTGAGGAGCTGGTGCGAGGCATGCTCAATTTTCAGATTGAGTTATTGCGACACAGCCTGCTGAGTGCTGCCAAGAAAGGGAGCCATGATCAGGTCATTTCTGGTTACTTTATGTGCTTTAGATTTTTAAACTTGCAGGAAAGAAAGAAAATGAACAGGAACACAAAGGGAGAGAGAGAGAGAGAGAGAGAGAGAGAGAGAGAAAACATGTTTGACCACAGGATAATGGCAAACGGTCTTAAAAGGAAGGTTATAGAAATACCTCTCTTTAAAAAAAAAAAAAAGATGGTGGTGATGTTTCATTTCTAGTAATTTGTTCAGGCTGAAATAGTTCCTTTGTTATCTGCATAGAATCCTGAATTACATCTGATTGTACTTTGCTCTGGCTGAAATAGGTCATGTTTCATCTGCATAGAATCCTGAATTACATCTCATTGTAAGTTGCTCTGGCTGAAATAGGTCATGTTTGATCTGCACAGAACGCTGAGTTTCTGTTTCATGGCTTTGTCCCAGACATTCTTGTGTGGAACAAAATGTCACCTGCATACAATGTTTGAGTGGTGGGTTGGCTGTTTGCTGACTATGATCTCAGGATGAAAATGATATTGCATGACTATTGTTGCATGACTATTGTTCTTCTGTTCATATCATTGACATTATCAGCTATGTTAAATTCCATATTCGTGGAAATTACTGGAATATGCTTACGTTTAATGTGCCTAAGTTGTATTCAAGCCGAGAGAATGTAATGCAAGGGTGGAGAAAAATTGAAATTAAAAAGGAAAAAACAAAAACAAAACAAAGACAGAAAGGGCAAAAACAAAAACAAAAAAAAAAAAACATGGGTGCATGTGTAGGTATATGTTCATACGTGTTTGTGTTTTTTTTTTCTATTTTTCACAATAGCTAGAAATATTTATGTATTATCAGTTTAATGTATGTGTGAAAATCTCTGCACACTGTCCTCTTTATGCGCATATGTATTTCTCCTGTTAGCTGAATAAAGCGTGTTTCTCTGAAAAAAAAAAAATGATATTGCATGCATGAAATATTTGATCCAAAATTTTCGCAGCTTGATAAGGCTGATAATTTACTAAGCGGAATCTGCTTGTGAATATATGTGTGTGTGTGTGTGTGGTGTGTGTGTGTGTGTGTGTTGGAGGGATGAGAGGAGGTAGACAGTCAGAAGGTAATTTTGTGGAAGGGGCTAAGGAGATGGGGAAGGGTGAGCAGGAAGGGGAGGGGTTGGGGAGGATTGGGTGTGAAGGGTGGTAGGGGGATGGATGGGGGGGAGGTGCCAGTGGTTTACAGCAGATACAGGTTTAGTTATCCAATTAAAAAGAAGTTGCAGGACTGACCATGAGAACTGCGGGCGATGAACAACACCAGGAGAGGTGGTAGTGTAGATGATATGTAGCCGTTTATAATCACATTAGATGTACATCAATGCAGTTCTGTTAGCTTGTAAATCTAATACACCATGACGGATACATTACTCATTTACTGATTTGGGAAACCTTTGTTTTCAGGAAGCCAGACAACGATTGGATGCCATGGGAGCACAGCTGGCAGAACTTATGATACTGGTGCAACAGGTAGATTTTGTTTGAATTCCTCATGAAAATGTTTACATGCTTTTGGCTAATTAACAAGAAGATATGAAAGTGATTTCTAAAGCTTCCCTTTATAGCTGTAAAAGCTTGGTAATGCATAATGCAGGTAAAGTTGCTAACTTTCTGAAATTGAAAAATCCCCTTAAAACAACTAACCACCAACCAAACAAACAAAAAATTAAGCCCAACAAACTCGGTGATATAAGGAGCCATGCAGTGCAGCCATACCGTATGTTCATCCCAAGAGATTATTAAGCATACTGCAGAACTACATGCTAACACACTTTTTGGTTTATTTGATATACTACTTAAAAAAAAATAGTATGTACTATATTACCAAGAAACACACATAATAAGTAGAGTGGCGTTCTGCAGAGCCCTATGCCAAAGTCCTATGCATCCTGTATCTGCCCTTTGATCGGGATGGGCACCAAAATTCAATGGGTTCACTGTTAGGTCAGAGTTAGGTCACTAGGTAAATACGCAGATTTTAGGTGGTGTAAAGGTTTTCTCCTGTGACATTTCTCTGCTTACTGGACTCGTGTATGGACAAGTCATAAAAAGTACAGGTTAATGAATTGTGTCACTGAGGCATCAGAACTTTGTAAATATTGATTTTAAATTCTTTCCTCGAAGTGTAAAATACAAGTAACTTGCTCCAGCAGTTCTTCATCTGTTACGTGACAATATCTATTATTGTTACTGTAATAATGAATGCAATCAATATAAGCAAGGCTAGGTCATCCATCAAGCCATCCCTAGAAATTGTTGACGTGAAATAGTGGAAAGGTTAGTAGAGAATATAGGGTAAATAAAGCACAGTATCTCAAAGGTAGAAGTGGCCATCACTTCCTTTGGTGCAGTCGCTTTCTGTGACTGTGGAGAGGAATCTAACATGAAGCAGACTTTTCCTTTGTATAATTTCTTCTTGCATTTTAGCATTTTGTATTTTGACACCTCTGTTCACTCCTTCACCTTCCACTAATAACTTTTAGATAAAGTGTGCTCAACTACGAGATTAATTTTCTAGAGTGCTAGACAAACTGGATTACTGTTTTCATTTGTGTTTTAAATAAGATAGTGCCCAGGCCTGCCAGATCCAGACCACACCAAATTTTGTATGAAAATAGTTGTGGGTGTAGTTTTTGAGGTGTATGTGTATTGTGTGTTGGTGATGTTTTTGACTGAGCATTGTACTCTTTCTTCTTTACTCTAAAGGTTTAAGGACATTGATGCTGACTTGTCATATCTGGGTCATTTTAATCATTGTCACTCAAGCGTGATTCGATTTCAGTCACATTTGCAAATTCTGCTCTTGTGTCTTAGTTGTGTACTATGATATCAAATGTTCTGTGCTCTGCTACTGTCACTTTCTGTCAGTCACACTCCAAACAAGTCGATTTTTTTTGTTTTTTTTTTTGGTTGTCTTGGAGCTTATGTAAATTTTGCTTGACTGAAGGTACAGCTTGAAATGCTGTGCCTTAACTCTTTTAGTACTGAATATAGGCTGTCATTACTTCCCTTGGTTCCTGGGGTCTCACTACAGTACTATTCCGTTCATTCCTGGGTTTCTGGGTGAAATTTCAGTATAAAAGAGGTACTTATTTGAACCCAGCTTTGGTTTTTCTTACATCTAAAAAAATGATCGAACTTGAGTCCGTGCTGTGACGGGCGATGACAAACGTGACATTTAGAGTGTCACATGTAAACAAAGAGTGCCAAAGCAAAACTACCACCCATTCTTAAAAAATATAAAACCAGGAAACTCAGAAACTTTTTCATGGGAAGGGGAAGCCAGCACTAGCTGTATCTAAACATGTCTGGCAGTTCTGCTAGGAGTAATTACCGGCAGGTGGACATGTTTATAAACAAAACCCTCACCAGGCCCCACTACCGGCAGGTGGACATGTTTATAAACAACCCTCACCAGGCCCCACTACCGCTGAAAAACCCAGCAGGGCTGAAAAACCCAGCAGGACTGTGGGAAGGGATGGGAGCTCGCCGGTATAGCTGTCTGTTGTATTCAAGGGTACTTTTTAGCCTGGCTGATAAACCGGTGTGTCGTATTCAAAGGGTTTACATTCAAGCTTTCCAGAATTACCAGTTTGGCAGTAGGATGCAGGGTGACCTGTGACAGGAAGATACAGGTGGATCAGTTTATTTCAGCAGGCGGAGATGCTGCTGATAGCTGGAGAGAATTTCATCTATAACTGTTTGAATGTTTTATGACTCATAAACACCAGTGTCAGAAATTCAGAAAGGTTCTTTGTGTTTGTGACATAATTATCTGCTGTGTGCTGTCCCTTTGATGCTGCTCAAGGGATACATCCCTGTGATTCCATCTAGGAGGTGAACATACTTTGCTCCAGGATCTGTACTTCCCACTGTGTCAGTCAGGAGTGTTTAACCCCTGAAGGTGTAGGTGAATAAAGTTTGCTTCAGAATCTGCGTTTCTGACTATGTCATCCAGCAGAGTTTCATTCCTTCTGAACATGTCACAAGAGCTGCTGGGCTTCTTGATATATTTGCAGTGCAGTATCTACAGTAAAGAGTGCTGTCAACAAGGAGAGGAGACAGTAATGTCCATGTGGTATAAAGAGGCGAGTTTCAGGTCAGTCTGAGGGAAGAAGAGGGTGTTGTGAGGTAAAGTGGGGGAAGAAAAGCTGGATGCAAAAAGAGACAGTCTCACGAAGCACTGACTTCTGATAACAGCTGCTTCTTCTGTAGGGTCTGCCACTCCCAGGTCACACTCCACAGTCAGCGCTGGTCCTGTCACGCTTCAAGGTAGACAGGTCAACCATTGATGCCAATGGACAGGCTTGGAGGCCTGCTTCGAAGTAAATGATGGCTGCTCTGATGTGCAGGGAAACAGTGGAACGATTCAAGCGGAGTCCAAAGAGCGTTTGGAAACGATGGAAAAACACTTTGTGGGTCTACTCGACAGAACCCAGGTAGTTAATTCTCATGTTTCTCATTAGGAAACTTTTCACGTGAAGAACATTCTCAATGTATTTTTTCTGGTTCTTTCAATTATTTCTGTCACCCAAAGTCCTTTGTATACATTATAAGATTTTCTTACACAAAGCCAGATCTCCATTTTCCTGAACCTGATATTCTCATTCTTTAATTTGTGTATGTTTTGTATGCATTAAACATTTGTTACTTATGACATCCTATCAATGGTCCATGTAGAGCTGAATCAGGAACTTAGTCAAAGAGGTAAGGGAATGGTGTATGAATAAAAAGAAAGATACGGGTGCATTATTGAAAGAAATGGAGGTGTGCATATAAGTCATAAGTCTTGGGATGGTTAATATATCAAAGAAATGGGGAATGGTGTATAAATCAGAGAAATGGGAGGATGTGTTTTAATACAAAGAATTGAGAAATGGTATAGACATTAATAAACCAGAAGAATCAAAGATATGGGGGAATGATGTAGAAATGAAAGAAATAGGGGAATGGTATAAAATGGAAATAAATGGAATGGTGTGTAAATTTCTGACATGGGGAATGGTGTTTGAATTAAATGAAGTAATTGCGTATGAATTAAATGGTATATAAATCAAAGAAACAGAATGGCTTGTCAGTCCCAGAAATGAGGAAATGGTTTTTAAGTCTAAGACATGGCAGAATGGTGTGTAAGTCAAAGAAGTTGGGTAATGGTGTATAATCAGTGAATGGGTAAGGGTATATAAATTTGAAAGAAAAAAGGAGTATTTTATGAAGTAAAGAAATGGGCGAATAACATATGAATCAAATAAATGGGGGAAATTGAGTATTGATTACAGAAATGGGAAATATGTATATCAAAGAAGTGGGGAATGGTGTGTTTATTAGAGAAATGAGAGAATGGTGTACTTAACAACAACTAGAACGCATCTATGCACGCGTGAATCACAGATGTATTCTAGTGTGACCTGTTGCAGTCCTAGTGTGTAAGTAGGCAGGGCATGGTATGAGTGTCTGCCTTGAGGCCACCCACCATGCAGAGTCTGCACCACTGCTGCATCACCTGCACTGTTCAGTGACACCTGATTCAGCTTTTCATGGAGAACACCTACTCCATACCGTTCACTGATACCAGTTATTGATTGGTCACTGGGCAAGGCCAAGTGACCATCCTTCCATCTCTTCCTCTTGATCCCATGACTTGTGATGATGAAGTCCACGACACGGACCTCAGTGCCGCAGTGCCTGGTGCAGTTTTGAAATGGTGTAGAACTTGAATGGGTGTACCGTTGTGGCTAGCATGGGTAGATCATTGAGAATAGCAATTATGATGTGTTTCATAGTGTTACAGCAGATATAACTGTACGGGGGAATTTGTTGCAGATTGCTTTGAAAGCACGTCTGGAGGCTGTGGAAAAAGACCTGGCTGATCTCAAGGCCATTCCTATGGTAGGCTGGAAGAGTTCTAGTGTTGTGTTGTACTTTCAATGTGTCGTACTTTGAATGTGAAAAGAATAGCAGGGAGATAGGGAAACAACTGAAGTTAACTTCACATTTTTTGCTGCTAACTAAAATTCATCCCAAAAAGGCCATGCGTGGTTGGCTAGCATGCAATAGTTATAAACTGAAAATTGAGATGAATCTTCTTACATGTATGACATCAAAAGACATTTTTCAAGAGTATCTTCAGTGTTTTTACCCCCATTGAAAATTAATCCGATATGCTTCGACAAATCTGATACACTGAAAAATTGTGGGGAAAAAGCACCACAATTTACTGAAAAACAGGTTAAACATTTATTGTAGATTTGCTGCAGATGACTGTAAGTGTTGAAAAAAGGCTTGAAAAATGTTGGGGAAAAAAACACATGAGAGATGGCTTATTTCGTATTGTTTATAATTCATGTTTGATGAAAAGGATCTTCCTTTGAAAGTGTGGTTTTCTTTTTTTTTCTTTTTTTTTTTTTTTTAAAGCAAGGTCTGAATTGTTACCATACTGTAAAAATGCACTTGTTGTAATTTGTGTTGTGTTGTGTGTTTATGTGTGTAGCTCGGTGAAGAGGACCTGGCAAGACTGAGGGCGGAACTGATGAGGTAAGTGTGTGAATGAAGTTTCACCAGTATTGTGATGTGTACGTGAACATGCTGAAAGCGATATTGATGAAAATGATAAATTTTGTGAACGCTCTGCATTGTGCGTGTACCCCTGCTGAAATATGAGTTTTTGTGAAGTACTGTCGCACACATATACCTGATGAACTTGCAGAACCAATAAATTTTGTGAACATTCATGTTTGATGTACATGCTTCAAATATAAGATTTTATGAACGTTCTTGTGTAGGTGGGTAGTTGTTGATGTGGTAATTAATCAAAAACTACTTGAGCTTTATGAAACAGCAGACCTTGAACATGTTGAAAATATGTCTGCGGTGATATACGATATGGTTATATACATCTTGAAAATTTACCCAGAATATATGCTGATTTTATGATTTAGATAACAATGTTTATTTCTATCTTGAGAATACGTTAAGGATATTGCTGTTGATAATTGAAGGGTTATGCACATTTGGATCTGAAAATGTACCTAGATATGTTATGATTGATAATACATATGTATAATTTTTTTTTTTTCTATATTGTATGTAAGGATGTCGGTCATGACACAGAACTACAAAATTTGTTCATTTTAGCATTGCAGAGAAATTTACAGTCATGACACTGGAATAAAAGAAATTGTACAATTTAGCATTGCAGAGAAATTTACAGTCCTGACACAGAAATACAAAATTCGTACAGTTTACCATTGCAGAGCAATTTACAGTTATGACACGGAAATACAAAATTTATACAGTTTACAATTGCAGAGTAAATTTTGAATAGAATGGTCAGTGATTCCGCAAGACAATATGGACAAACAGATTACAACACAAAATCAGTCACTTCACTTTGAAACTAACATTGCAGAGTAATTTATGTACTATGGGACAGTATGGGGTTAAAAAAAAAAAAAGAAACAACTCATCGCTGAAAAATCTGAAAAGGGTCATAGAATCTGTGACCCAGGCTCTCAGGCATGTGGTTCACTACCGCAAACCTCCAGACTGGGACCCCAAAGCTCCCAGACCCTTCATGGCGCCGTTGTTGCTCTGCCCTGCAGGTGCTGCAAGGATGATGCAGCTCTGCTGGCCATCGTCAGGGGAGAGGTGGCTCGCATGATGGAAGGAAGGAGCCTGGGGGTTGCAGGCCAGGTGTCCACAGCGGTAGGCGATGTGTGTGTTGTTTGGGTCTGGGAGGTTACTTTCTTACATGCTTGTTTTGTCAATCTGTTTGTTAGTGAGGCTGTGGTAGAAACTGCCAAACTGTTTTTAATTCATCTTGTAGAGAAATGGGATTCAGTGCAGAGGTGAATCCCTTTTCGATAGAGAGCCATGGTGCAGATGGACAATCTAATAGTGGATGTAGTAACCAGTAATTTCATGCTGAAACTTCCAAACTAGTTTAACAAAACTTGGCGGGAAAGATGGAATGTGGCCAGAGAACAAGCGGACTAAAATTTGAATGCAGATCAAGAGTGTGGATGGGGATCCCAGGCAGATCCAGGGTCAATTCAATCATAGCAGAAGACGTCCGCTCTTCATTGATTTCCTGATTAATTTCACTTTGTGGTAATGTTTACTGTCAAAGGGGAGCGTGGTACTTTCTTTTTTTCTTTTCTTTGTTCGTAAATCTTTTCTTCCTTTCTTTTTCTTGGTGTGTGTAAGCCATAGTTGATGTGAAAATATCTCGCTTTTTCTTATCCTTGTGACTTATTTTTTAATGTTACTGGATGACCAATAATAACCTGCAGCTTAATGATAAGATGATTTTCATGACTCCTAAGCATGGTTCTTCCCTTGTCTCACTTAAAACCCTTCAGTATGAGTGTTTTCCTGGATCAAAATCTGTCATGTGAGCAGTATTTTGATCTGTCTGTCAAACCAGCAGTCAGACAGAATCAAATCTATCCAGCACTGTATCCCAAGATTCCACAAAACTTACCTGTCTTTTCGTGATTTTGGGGGCTGGACTGTTGAAATGTTCTCAGCTGTGTCCAGATCATCTTCTGTTGAGACTGTGCTGGACTTATTTTCCGTTCATCAAAATCTGTCAGTGTCATCTCTCTCTCTCTCTCTCTCTCTCTCTCTCTCTCTCTCTCTTCTCACTCTCTCTTTTCATTTTCCATTTTCTCCATTAGTTACTTATTTAGAAAAGAGGATTGATTGAAAATTATTTCATTAATGCTTCATGTTTGCAAGCATTTCAACGCCTTAATGTTGTGAGCAATATTCACCTCATAATGAAAGGGGCCGGAGGTTTTTAAAAAATTTTTTTTTAGATATACATATTTTTCCTTAAGACTCTGTGTCTATCTGACAGAGTTTTAATGGTATCACTTGGTGTCTGATCATATGAAGTGGAGATTCATTGTGTCAGTCATAAGTAAGTTGTGTTTATTATTGTTGTGAAAATGTATTAGGAATAGTCAACTTTTTTTTTTTTGAATGGTACCACTTCCTTCATACTTGAAAAATATTGAGTTTGTCTTTGCATTTTTTTTTTTTACCAAATAGACTTTGTATTTGTAACTTTTGCTATGTCAGTCATAAGTAGGTTGCATTTGCTGTTTTTGTTTTAAAAGTGTATTAGCAGTAGCCAATTTTTATAAAAAAAGAAATCATAATTTTTGTAATGGTATTACTCCATTGTATTTGAAAAATTCAGTGTTTGTCGATGCATTAAAAAAAAAAAACTTTTAATTTATAGCCTTCATATACAATCATTTGTCTTGGGGAAAAAAAATCAAATAAAAAAGCTCACATGGAAATATACTCACACACACACACACACATACACTCACAACAATGCCAGCATTTGCACGTATCCATATGCACATGCTCACATGTACGCATACGAGCACATAAGCTTGTACACATGAACATGTACACACGCACGCACGCATGCACACACACACACATGCACACACGTGCACACACACACACGCACACACACACACACACACACACACACACACATACGTAAATGTGTGCATGCACATTTGCATGTATGCACACGTGCATGCAAATGCACCCTCACATTTAAAGCTCATGCGCATGTCTTCATGTCTGAACACATCAGAATATCAGTATGCTTGAATTGAAGGAACTGAGATTTAGTGGAGGGGAGGCGGGGGGAAGAGGGGTGGGGGTTAACGAGTTAACTGGCCAGTCAAGGTTCTTGTAGCATATGGATGCAGTTTGGACCAATCAAACCATTTGTCTTATCAAAATTTATCATGTTCATTTTTGTGTAAAATGTATTGGAGGGCATGTTGAATCAACTACATTCTCATCTGTGTACACATGAGCGTTTATGGGCATGTTTCTATGTTTATCAGGAGATCCAGGGGTTGATTGATGCTGCTCTGTTGAAATACGGTGCAGACAAGACAGGCCTTCCAGACTATGCCTTGGAATCGAATGGTAAGAGGTCTCATTAACACATGCTTTAATTTCAAAGCTGCCAACCATCCCACTTTCGGCAGAATTATCATGCTTGAATGCATGCTATTCTACTTGACGTTGAAATATACTGCTTGTGAAAAAAAAAAAGTTTATTTGCACATCTGCTGTTCGTATAGCCAAAGAGCTGTTTGAAAACTTACTTCCGGTTCAGCTTCTTCTGCCACCATCATGTCGAAACGACCTGCTGGACTGATGAAACCTATGGCAGAAAAGAAGTAATAGAAATGAGAACAGAAGTGCAGATTCAGGCTGCTCTCTGCTGTCATAATGGGAGTGCTGCTGATCCCAGTTAGCAGTTCGGCCTCTGAAAGTGTTCATCCTTGTCAGGAAGAACCTTACAGGTTTTCCTCCCTCCTTGGGTCAAGACACTGCAGAGGCACTGATGATTCTGTAGTGCAAAAATGAGCCAAGTCATAAGATGAAGTTTAGTGACAGTGTGCTTCTAACGTGTAAAACAGCATCAGTGTATTGGCTGAGACAGTGATTCCATGAAAACACTTGACAAAAGGAAAGAACGTAAAGTGTGTGGAATGTCATTCTTTGGTTTTTGGTGCGATAGCGTATGTATTTTTCTCAACTGTCAGAAATTCCTCTCAGTTTTCAAAAACATTCCTCTCAAGTCTCTTCAGAGATTGGCAGCTCTTCATTTTTTCTGACACAAACACACTTACATTGTGTACACACTGCATCAGGCTTGAGAATTTGTTTCCGCAATTGTTCATTTGTCCGCCAATGAATTGTAAACTCGGTTAGGGGCTGAACTCTTCTAGATCAGGCTTAGCTTTAGGATCCCAGCCAGTTTTAATACTTTCCTATCAACTTTTCCCCAGTCTGATCCTAGGTTGCGGATATACAAATTGCTGAGTAAATTGGGCATACAAGAGTACAAGTACGCACATGTATGTACACGCAGGCATGCTCTTAAACGCATGTATGCAGACTCATCCACACATATTGACCACATGAGTTAATATGTGCAGGTAAAGCACGCGCATACATGTATACATGCATGTACACACATTCGCATTCAAACACACACACACACACACACACGCGCGTGCTCACTCATGCACGCATGCACGCACGCACGCATGCATGCACACACACACACAAAACTGGTAATATCTTTGTAAGTGTTTTGAGTTAATGAAATAAATAGAAATGAACTCAGCCTAATCGAATTTGAAATAAAATGAAAATTGTCTTTAATGTTTATCTCTGTTGTTATTTATTCATTTACTTACTTATTTATTTCAAGAAAATTGTATACAGTAATTCATCGATAATATTCTTTGCATTGAGACTTGCTTGCTCTTAGGATAAATTCATCAGTAAAGTACTATTGTTATTAATGTTACAGTCGCTAGCCTCACAAGCAGTGTGAAATTTCATTTGAATGGAAGAGGGTTTTTTTGTTCATACCTGAAAATTTAAGATTTGATTTCAGCAGCACAGATGTTTAGTACTCCTTTTAAATAGGTCTCAGATCCACTTAGACATCCCAGTAAGCGCTTTCTGAGTTATGGATACCTCCCTTTCAAGGCATTTTTCTGGAACCATTTACTTTTGTTCTGTATTACAAGATTATATCCTGATTAGAACTGTTTTGTGTAAGGACTTTCGAAGATCTTTCAGTACAGATTCCTTTGTGTGTGCATAGGTAGTCAGCAGCTTGTGTCGTGTATGTGCAGGTGGAAGTGTGGTGAACATACGGTGTTCCAAGACGTACACCAAACGGGCAGCCACTGTGAAGCTGTGGGGAATCCCTCTGTACTACACGGTCAATGGCCCCAGAACTGTCATTCAGGTGAGTGTTAATGATGAGGCATAGTGTATCCACCTCTAACATTCAGAAAGGTCTGTGCGCTGTTCGAACTCGTCATCAGTCAGTGTAGCAGCACAGAGTAAGTAAAGCAGAGTAAAAATGAAGGAAAAGTATGGTGATGGCAAAATGAAAGTGAACACTGAAAAAGGAAGAGGGGAAAGTATGACAGATTAGAGATACACTGTTATGCCATCTTTTACAAAAGATCAACTTTTTTTTTCTTGTCTTACATTTTACAAACCAGTTTTCTTGCCTTAACCCTTTGCCTACTGCATGACTTTGTGCTACATGACTATGAGAATACCATGCCAAGGGAGGTAACTCCGCAACACTTACACACTTGCCATAAAGAAACCTCAATTAAAATTTGCTTTTTACTCATCTATTCTATAAAAGTAATGAAAAAAATTCAAAGACATCACTCCATCCGAACCAGCCATTTTTTCCCATACATAGTGAACAGACTCACTCTACTTCGGTTTTATCGGTGCTAAAACAATTTTCCCTAAATTCACTCTACCCACAGAATGTCATGGATTAGGAGCAAATAGTGAGTTTCCAAGTCTAACAAAGAACTGAATCCTTCAGGAACGAAATAAAGTCATTCTGTATGGTCTGCACACTAAATAATCAACTTTTGTGGTGACGGAAAAAGAAAAAACCCAAACTTCAACAATTTTGTTAAACTGAAGGCATCACATACAAGAAGATTTGTCTTTAACTACTGAGGGGAAAAAAATGAACACAAACAGATTACTGGATACTGGACTTGAAATTGTGATGGAATTCAGCAAAAATGTGCTTTTGCACAACTGCACTAAACAGTCATATCATCTGGTGGACTAGTGGAAATACACTCACTGCCTGTCCATGGGGCAACCAGTTTTTGACCATCTGTGGAAGGGTGATTGAGCAGTCAGATCAGTGCAGACCAGTCACACTTCCCTCCTCCCCTTTTCATTTTCACATCTCTAGGCCTCCTCCCTCCCACCTCCTGCCTTCCACCCAAGTTTTTTCTCAGAGTTGAGTCTAGCAGAGTGCTGTTTTGCTGACAAGATGTGTTCTATAGAGATGCAGACATTGTTCTTGGTTTCTGTGGAGACAGTAGTTCTACTCCTTTGATTTCTCCCTCTCAGGTAAACATCACATGTTAGAGAGCACATATCCTTGTATGTTTTTTTTTTTTTTTTGGTTTCTTTTAGTTTTGTTTGATTGATAGTGATTTGTTTGCCATTGCTTTCAGCCCGAGGTGTTGCCTGGCAACTGCTGGCCGTTTGAAGGCCATGAAGGGTCCTTGGTGGTTCAGCTGGCCATTCCAGTGACGCCAACCCTGTTCATTGTGGAGCATATTGGAAAGAACCAGTCCATTTTTGGCAACAACAAAAGCGCTCCCAGAAATTTCACAGTTCTGGTAAGTTGTTTGAAAGATCTTTTATTTTTCAACATGTATTTTGGAGCATATTGGAAAGAACCAGTCCATTTTTGGCAACAACAAAAGCGCTCCCAGAAATTTCACAGTTCTGGTAAGTTGTTTGAAAGATCTTTTATTTTTCAACATGTATTTTGGAGTATACTGGAAAGAATTAATCCATTTTTGGCTATAACGAAAACGCTCCCAGAAATTTCACAGTTTTGGTAAGTTGTTTGAAAGATCTTTTATTTTTCAACATGTATTTTGGAGCATATTGGAAAGAACCAGTCCATTTTTGGCAACAACAAAAGCACTCCCAGAAATTTCACAGTTCTGGTAAGTTGTTTGAAAGATCTTTTATTTTTCAACATGTATTTTGGAGCATATTGGAAAGAACCAGTCCATTTTTGGCAACAACAAAAGCGCTCCCAGAAATTTCACAGTTCTGGTAAGTTGTTTGAAAGATCTTTTATTTTTCAACATGTATTTTGGAGTATATTGGAAAGAATTAATCCATTTTTGGCTATAACGAAAGCGTTCCCAGAAATTTCACAGTTTTGGTAAGTTGTTTGAAAGATCTTTTATTTTTCAACATGTATTTTGGAGCATATTGGAAAGAACTAGTCCATTTTTGGCAACAACAAAAGCGCTCCCAGAAATTTCACAGTTCTGGTAAGTTGTTTGAAAGATCTTTTATTTTTCAACATGTATTTTGGAGCATATTGGAAAGAACCAGTCCTTTTTTGGCAACAACAAAAGCGCTCCCAGAAATTTCACAGTTCTGGTAAGTTGTTTGAAAGATCTTTTATTTTTCAACATGTATTTTGGAGTATATTGGAAAGAATTAATCCATTTTTGGCTATAACGAAAGCGCTCCCAGAAATTTCAGTTCTGGTAAGTTGTTTGAAAGATCTTTTATTTTTCAACATGTATTTTGGAGCATATTGGAAAGAACCAGTCCATTTTTGGCAACAACAAAAGCACTCCCAGAAATTTCACAGTTCTGGTAAGTTGTTTGAAAGATCTTTTATTTTTCAACATGTATTTTGGAGTATATTGGAAAGAACCAGTCCATTTTTGGCAACAACTAAAGCGCTCCCAGAAATTTTACAGTTCTGGTAAGTTGTTTGAAAGATCTTTTATTTTTCAACATGTATTTTGGAGTATATTGGAAAGAATTAATCCATTTTTGGTTATAACAAAAGCGCTTCCGAAAGTGCTTCCAGAAATTTCACAGTTTTGGTTAGTTGTTTGGAAAATCTTTTATTTTTCAACATGTATTTTGGAGTACAGTGGAAAGAGTCGGTATATTCTTGGCAACAACAAGAGGTGGTCAGCTGGTGGGACTTGAGACACTGTGGAAAAAGCCACAGTAAAAATGTCCAGCCTTTTTTTCAGTGCTGCAAGTAGTGGAAGAAGATGCGGAGATCGTCTGAAATGTCAGCTGTTCTCCATCAGTGTGGACAATATTCCGCTTGAACATCTGGAGTCCTCATTGGGATTTGGAGGAGCTGTAGTTCCTCTGTCAGTTCCTGAATCCTGTGGTGAATGCTGTCCTGAAGGTGCAGATTCACAGTAGAAAATCTTTTACCCTGTCTGGATTCCTGGCTTCAGTACTTTTTCAGTACTCTTCACTGCTGGCGAGGGGAGGAATCGTGTCAGCTCAGATGTTCTGTGTACTGAAAATAATTTTATCTCCCTTTCAGACCCCCTTTCACAACAACATCCGTCAACGACAACTGAATGCATTCAGACGTTGGAGTTAAAACTAACAGTCACAGTGTCGGGTTTTGAAACTGGTCTGTTACCAGTGATGTATGTCACTGATTTTGCTTTGTGATGTGTTGACTGCATTACAGTAATGTTTTGCTACCAGCATATGAAATTTGTGTCAAAGTAAATACTATTTGAACATTAATCATTTGGTTTAATGTAAGCAGAAACATTTCTTGTCTAATATAAACACTCGGAGACTAAAATTACACTTACCACATACGAATGCACATTCACAACTCATTGTGTCTGTGTGTACATTTCCCACTATCATACCCATCCATTAGTTGTTGGTTGCTTGGCATTGATATCAGAGTCTTTCCATTGTTCAGGGATTGAACTCGGAAAGTGACACAGAAGGGCAGATACTGGGTCAGTACCACTATGATGCAGAAGGAACGCCTTTACAGCACTTCGATGTGCAGGTGAGTCTTCGAATCTCTGGATGTGTGTGTGTGTATGTGTGTGTGTGTGTGCCTGTGCGTGTGCATGCACATGCGTGCGTGTGTGTGTTTGTGTAAACCTGCATAGCCTTAATATCAGGAAGTTGTTTACAGATCTGTTGAGTGAGTGTATGTGTATATTTACTGATGATTGATGACATTTTCTGATATTTACTGATGATCGATGACATTTTCTGATCGGAGAAGCCAATTTACTTTCTGTGGAAATAATTCAAGTATGTTCGGTTGTTTCGCTTCCTTTTTTGTTTCAGGATTTGTGTGTGTGTGTGTGTGTGTGTGTGTGTGTTGTGTGTGTGTGTGTGAATTATTATGGTGTGGGCTCTGAAAACCACTGTTAGATTCCACAAACAAGAGAGTCTAAGTGATTTGATGAAAAAACATTTGGCTCACAAATTTTGTGAATTTACCACATAGGTGGATAGGACTCAGGGTGTACAGTCGGAGGCAGGATGAATACTTCTGTCACTTTATTTGTTCACATATTTTCTCATATTTGGTGAGATTTCCTGCTTCAAAGGGCATATCCATGCAGAGCAGGGATTTGGCAGTACTTAGAAAAGGTACTTATTTCTAGAAAATGATTTTAGTTGGAAAAATTCCTGCCCATTTGTCATATATAGATTGCCTGAATGGTTGATACATTCATAGTAATTGGGTTTTGTATCACATTTGTGCTTACATACAGCTTTCCGAAAATTGTTCATTGCTGTTTGAAGTTCATGTTCACTTATTATTACTTTAAGAAATGTCTACTGTTATTTGTTTCATTTCGGCCATGCCTTTTTTCATTGTTGTCTCTTCAGATGCAAGACCCAGGAATTTTTCAGTTCGTTGAACTGCGAGTCACAAGCAATTATGGAAACGAGGAATACACCTGCCTCTATCGATTTCGAGTGTATGGATTGCCCCAGGAACACAACTCAGGATTAGCCCAGGAACATAACTCAGGATTGCCCCAGGAACAGAACTCCGGATTACCCCAGGAACAGAACTAAGCATCTTTTGTGTCGGCACAGAATGTTAACAGTGTCCCTCCTGCCATCAGTTCTTCCCGCCTTCTTAATCTTCCATCTCAAACAAAGTTCATTTTCATCCAGATGTTGTTTTTGTTTGTTTGTTTTTTAACTCTCTGAGAGTCTTGCTTTTTGATGCGCTCTTTTTTTTTTTCTACCTGTTTTTTTCCTCGTCACGATTGTTGTGAAGAGTGCGCGATAAAATGCCACAGGCCACATTTCTGACCAGTATGTATGAAGAGTGCAACAAATGTGTTGCACAACATTCTCATCACTATCTATGAAGATATTAAACAAGTGTGCACCACACCATATTTTCACCATTATGTTGTAAACAAGAGTGCAGCAAAATGCAACACACCACCCTCTCACCACTGTGTATATAGATTTTGAAGAAGTGTGCAACACACCATTATGTATGAAGATTTTTTGACAAGTGTGTTACAAAATGCAACATGCCACACTTTCATCACATCATGTGTCATACTTGATGCTTCTGGTAATAGAATAATAGTGACGGCGCTTTTCTTTTGTTTGTTATGTACATGGACTTTGATATTACACGAGATCTTGTAAATATTCACTTTATGAAAATTTGTGCTTTTTTATTTATCAGCTTGTATGACCTGTTGTCAGAGTGTATTTCCGAAAAGAAGTGAAGATGGCAGCATTGTTGTATACTTTATCTGCTCAGATGTTATGGAACAAGTTGATCTTGTTCCCTTGTGTATGTATTCATTCCCCTCTGCGACTTTTTTGTCATATCGCTTCAAGTAGCCGAGGAAATGTCATCTCATTTGCGTTGTTGTCTTTTATTTCATTGTCTGCTTTTTCCCGTTCTCTTAAAATAGGTCTAACATGCTCAGGTTTGTTCATAAAGCTGTGAGAGAACCACTGTATGAGATGAAAACTGTGTTGATCTGATCTTGTTTTTTGTTTTTTTAAGTGCTGAGCAGCCAACAACCACTACTGTCGGTAGTATTCATCTCAAATTGTTGTGTGTTATTGCGCTTAGCATTTTGATAAGAAGACCATGAAGTGGGATGTGTTAACATAGTTTTCATTGCATTGCAGGGTGTTTTTTTTGTTGTTGTTGTGGTACATTTTTTGTTTTCGTTAGAATCATAACTAGCAAGATAATACCCCCCCCTCTCCTCCCCAACCAAACAAAACCTAGAATAACTTCAGTAATTCAGTGACCTGTATTTAGTCATCATCGTCATAAGATAAGATCCAAAATACTGACAATGTCCGACTGTAGCAGTCTGTAAAGAGTGCACTTGTTCTGCTGGTTGAATTATTGTCCAGGACCATGGACACAACCCACAGGTCAGAATGTTTGCTGAGGTTGCAGTTAGTGTTCATTTCCTCCACAGGTGACGTGTTTCGAACCATTTTCCAGCTTTTCAAGGCATGGCTGGAATTTTTGTGTCATTAACTTTGAAAGACTGTTAGACGATAATGGGAAAAAAAATGAAATGACTTGGAGTGGGGGGGGGGGGGGGGGGGGGGGGATGGAGAGTAAGTTAGGAAGAAGGGGATGGAGGGTGAGTGGGTGGATGAAGCATAATATTGGTTGTGATATTCAAGTACAGGAGAATTGGTTTGTCTTTTTTTTCCTGTGACCTGTCACCAGTTGTGATGTCAGATTTCATTCATTTAGAGGATATTGGAAAGACTTAAGATCTGACTCAACAGTTTTGTGTGGTGGCATCCGACTGTTCACATTGCGCAAATATTGTGTGTTCACTGAGTGTTCGTATTGCATCATTTTGTGTTCTGTTTTGTGTTTTGAATGAGACATTTCTTTTATGTAGTATATCACCCCAAAATGCAACTTTTCTTGTTTTTGCAGAAGTGTCTGAATGTTGCTGATCTCGTTATTTTGCTCTGTCAGACTTCCAGAGTTCCTAGTTTCGGTAAGGAACAGACGAAGGAAAAAGATTTATATCATTCAAGTTGGTTGCAAGGAAAGGAGAATATTTTTTTGTGTGTGTAAATTTTCTTGTTTTAATACTTAATAATAACAAAACTAGCAGGTACATAAAAAAGAAAGTAGACATGTCATCAG
This sequence comes from Conus canariensis, assembly GCA_033310375.1. NCBI lineage: Eukaryota > Metazoa > Mollusca > Gastropoda > Neogastropoda > Conidae > Conus > Conus canariensis. Next base: position 89,049,103 of record CM065715.1, read on the forward strand.
TTGACCCGTTTTCTCACTCTACGTAGCATTACTTATGCTTGTTTGGAAATAAAAAAAAAAAAGGAAAGAATAAAAGAAAAGCTTGAATTCAGTTGGCGCTTTAAAAAGTTCTGAATGGTTGAATCCAGAGAGTCTGATGTCATAAGTATGATCGAAAGTGGGTGCTGATGATATACGTTTACCATTTATTGAATTGTAATGGCAGTGAATGTTAAAGCTGTTATGATAACATATCCCTGGCCCCTTCTTCTCCAGGTTTTCATTCTTTTCTGTTGTCAGGATTGGATTGGAAAGTGTGTGTGGTGAAGAGTAGTTTGTACTGTGTTTACATTATTGGCAAGAGTTTTTCAGGTTAATGAGTAAATGTTTCAGCAGTTAGGACAGGTCAGTAGTTGATACTACCAACTTTTCATCATGTTTGTACATTGTATTTTTGCTCGTTTCATACATCATTCATTTCCGTCTCGAGCTCAGAAAAATCTTCCCTGCATTTGAGGTCATGGTATATGTCACAGATTTCACCCAGACATTGAATATTCTCCCCCTCCCCCCCAAAAAAAAGAAAGTTGTGTTTTTAAGAAATTTTTTTAATACAATATATGGAAATGAATTTTAAAGGTTTTCAATGTAGAAGTCAACTGTTAGTGATGGAGATTGCAGTGTTTATGCATCTTGATTTTGTGACTCACTGTAAGTGTTTAGATTAAGAAAGGAGCGTTGGATAGAAATAGACTTCTCAGTGGCAGCATTGACAGAATTTGTGTCATAATGTGTAATTAGATCATTACTGTTGTTTCATGCATAATATTGGAATTTAACGTAGACAGCGACAATTACAGTGGACTCAGTTGAACCTTTTAATCTGGAAACAACTACATAAATAATTTATCATTGGTAAATATTGACATCTTTAAGTGGTTACTATTAGCAGCAAATGCAGTTACCAAAATCTGACAACAGGCCCAGTTTTGGCTGTGCAAAATATTTAATCCCACAATCTGAAATTTTAAGTGGCTGTGAGCATTATTCGTAAATACCAAGCACACACACATACATACACTCACAAACGCAGAGACTTGGAATGCAATTTTATTAACACATTGTACACACAATTCGGGCATCATTTCCATGTTCATGCAAAGATTACAACTAAAAAGATGTCAACAGCTGTAAACAGAAATAAGTTATGGCCACACAAAATACAACCATTTACAGATAGGCATTGAAAGAAAATGAAAACGGACAAATTCATGGACTTCATCGAAATTTGAGACTGGAAATTGGGGAAAACAAAATTTTTCCTGGAAATTGAAATTAGGGGCCAAGAAACAAAAACAAACTAAAAAATCATGGTTGAATTCTCAGACTTCAGGTAACATGTTCGTAAACTGGTCATGACATCTCTTTTTCCTTGCGAGAGAAGCTGTCACCGTGTCATCTAACCAGTTGAAGATGCTGAAGATAAGCTGATTTTGAGCTCTTACGTTAGGCATTGGCAAGTTGCTGCAAAATCAAAGATATTGATAAAAGCTGTACGAGCAAATGGTCCTAATTGTAGTTGGACCAAAAAGTTGATGATACAGCGCTTGACAGATTTGCATCAGATCGCACCATTTTGAAAACAAGTTTCAGATTTTAGTTTAGGTGATTGAGGGTATGTCCACCAGACCTCCCTAGAATTTCAGGCACTTTTGGCTTTCTGCAGTGGGAGCCCTGAATGGGCATCAAAACGAGAGCACAGGATGCTTTGATACTTGTGTGAATAGGAATGCATGTCAGGTTTTTAATGCATGGACCAAAGTACATACATTTGAAGTTAGTTTGTCAAGGAATGAGATGTCAATGGCTGAAATGTTCCAAAGTAATATGGACTGGGGGCGGAAGTTTTGAACAAAGTTGTTGATCGAGGTTCATGATCATGGCTCTGTAAATAACCTTTGTGCTGTGTGTGTGGCTGAATTACAACTTACCTTTGGTCTGATCTTTATTTGCTTGAAAATGGCAAATTTGCTGAAAATGTACAGCTGCCTTTTCTATCACAACGGGTCCCAAGTACTTCTGTCGTTCATTTGATTTTTAACTCTGTAGTTGGAATGTTTCTTCTATCTTTACAAGTTTCAAAGTGACAAATATTGTATGCAGTCTTTTTTTTAATTTTCCGCAATACCTTCAGAAAACTTCCATGAGGGCAAAGAACAAGGCATGCAGTAATAGCATCTTTTCTTTTTTTTTTTCTGCCAAGAATCAGAGCCCACCCACTTTGTATAAGTAACAGCTTGAGGAATTGCTACCCAGTGATATTGTGAGTGTGCCTCTAGATATCCAGAAGCTGGATGTAGCACTTTTATCACTTTGTATTCCATTGATAATGAGCATATCTTAAAAGGAGACTGTAATGATGTCCATTTTGCTGCTCTGCTTTTTTCTCCATTCTGCCCAGTAATATGTATTATGTTGCAGTTTCTTACACATTTTCCATTTCTTTGTTAGAGGTAACGAACTTATTGATCAGAAAAAGGTTTAAAATGAGACTGCTGTGCATTGAAAGCGCAGCTGACATTTTTCTCATTGACATGACTGGCATGCCATTTCTTTGAAACTTTTAGTTTTATTGTATGAAATGTCTTTTCAAGAAAATCAAATCTGTCTTTACCACTAAGCACACTGACCATGTGCATGTACACTCCACATTTAATTATGGTGGCAACAAAAATGTGTTACATTTTATTCTGCACTAGAAATGTTTGAAAAATGTGTGATTTATCATGTAAGGATACAATCCAAAAATGAATGTAAATGTGTGAGGAGGAGTTGTGAATAGTCATCTTTTATATAGGTGTTGGCTGGGTTGCGTGTGTCATTCTGTGAATGTGAATTTATCGCATATCTAAAAAAACAAATGCCAACCACCACCAAAGAAACGAAACAGAAGTGTTAGGGAGTTCAGATTTACTGTGGCTCATGAGAGCCGACAGGACTTTCACTGTGGAAATTTTTCTCTTTGGATCACTGAGCCTGTGCAGTGTAGTGTCAGGAGAATTTCTGGTCAGTGGGACATCTGTGTCAATAGACTGCTGTGCCAATAGCTGCAGATTGCTGTGCCAACAGATTGCTGTGCCAACATAATTAACGCTGAATATGATGTTGAGCATCACGCACACCAAGCACTCGGTGTGTCTCTTAAAATGATTGAATGTAGACACCAGCTGTGAACAGGTGGCCTTAGGTTGTGGCGTGTGGCACGATACAGGTGCATCCTGATTCTGAGAGGATAGTTCTGCAATGTGAGGAGAGTGCAAGCAGCAACAAGACTGTGACTGTTTCTGTTTCCCTTGGCATCCTGAATGTAGTGGGAAACTTACATTTAGATTTAATTTAGACGTTTACTAATCAAATCAGGGGTGTATGGGCAGTTTGAATTCCTTTTGGGGTAAGGATTTGTTTCCTTGTTTCTACAAATCCTTGTTTCTTTGGTGTGCCTTTTGTTTATTATGTGTGCTAGCCATGTAGATAATATAGGTAGCCCTTGCTTGGAGTGACATGCCTTTGACTTAATCTGGGAGCTTTTTTTTTTCTTTTCTTTTTTTTTTTTTTTAAAAAAATTTCAAGTCCTTTTCGGAACAAACGAAATACTCTCCTCACTTAACTTTCAAGATCCTCTGATAGGAAAAAAGAAGCTGTTGGATTTGCAGTCTTAAGAGTCTGTTGGATTCGCAATCTTTTGGTCTGGTGGCCTGGTGCTTAAATACACTGTATACACAGTTATTTTTTCACTTACATGTACTTAGTGCTGTACTGATATTCTGTTACGTAAAAAGTACAAATTGTGTCAGGAAAGCAAATACTGTACTGTGTAATGCTTGGAAAATTTAATGCTGCCTTGTACATTAAAAATAGAAAACATAGGAACCTCTACTGTAAAGAATATAAACCAAGTTCTGCAACAAAATGATAATAAGGAGCTTTTGCTTGGTAGCTTAGAGTGTAGCTTTGTCTTTTCTTAAAACATGTTTAAGTCTTACAGTAAAAGTTGAATTTGCAAGAGATATCAAACAATTTAAAGGTTTGTTTAAAGCACAGTTCCATCTGGCAACACAAAACCTTGTTTGGAGAAGCTGAAGCAGAAAAAGGATATTTCTGTCTAATTTATAAAACTAGTTCAAGTTCCTGCTTCTAATTGATCCACAAGTTGTGTGAGATAAGCGTTTGTGTCCATGAATGCACAAAAAGTAAAGAGATAGTAGAAACTACATTACTTAATGTCTGTCATTTCACATAGAAATTGAAACTGTGAAAATGAGAAGTCTGAAATAGTGTATTGCCAGGAAGATTTGGGACTCAAAGAAAGGAACATGCACACAGGAAGCAGGATATGAAATCGACTCACACTAACAAAATATCTGTACCCGGCAATTGCTTTGAAAATGTTAACTGATTTAGAGCTGCTTTAGAAATTGTGATAGACTAGAAAAGAACAAATGTGTATGAAAGCAATTTGTATTCATTGAAAGGAAGCTGAAGTAAATAACATGATTTATCAATAAAAGGTTCTCTGTCACTTTGTGAGGGCACGTGAGAGAGAGAGAGTTTCCCTTTTTTTTTTTCCCTCTCAAGGGAACAAATGGGATTCAGGATGCTAAGATGGTGTTTTAGCTTTAGCCCCCCCTCTTTGTGGCACTCCTTATGAAAGCGCTAATCAATGAGATGGACAGGGGTGGGGGTGGGGAGACTAAACTAGGACACTGTCCTGTTTTGATACCGTCCAGTGGTTAAAGATTTATGCAAATGATTTTGGGCAGGTTCATACCATTCTCTTCCAGGCCTCGACTAATCAAGGTCTGTTATACATGTGTGTAATTACACAGGTGTGTTATGGGAACGAAAGGAACAGAAAGGTGAAAAATGTAAACTGCAAAATTTACAGACATCTGTGTGTCTGAATACCCGGTAAATCAAGAGAACATATTTTGGAAAATTCAGTCATGGATCATCTTGATTTTTTAACCCTTTCCCTGCCACAGTATAACAGCTTTTCTGTATTGCTGAGTGCCGGGGCCAAATTGCAGTAGGTTCACTCGCAGTAGGTTCACTCATCTGTTCACTACTTACTCATTTATTGAGATATCTCTTAGATTTTTTGCATGTTTTTTCTTATACCCTGTGCTATGATGTGGTATCATAATAATTTGATTTTGCTGGTCATAAGTATGATAAAAATGAATATAATCAAGTAATAAGTTTCCTGTAGTACACATGGTTATGGGGGCGTACAAGATCGTGAAAATGACCCCTTGATGGACACGGAGCAAGCAGGGAAGAGGTTAACATACTTGATGACATTGCATGGGTTTAGGGAAGACGGGCATATTCAGTCCTGTCATGCAGTCTCAGACCGGAATGGAACTCAGCTGCATCACCTTCTTCATCTTTATTCTGATTGACCAGCAAACCAACCAAAAAAGTCCCCAAATTCAGTGGCCAATAATGCCCTGCTCTTGCGGTGACCTTGATTTCAGTTTCACATTCAAGCCCTTAGTTTGTGTTGATATCACCAGAATTGATTTCATGGTCCTTGGATGGACACAGTAGCGCCCTCCTGTGGCCGACGCTCACTTAATAATAATAATAATAATAATGAACATTTTTATGTGCACACTTCTCTGTTGAACAGAGCATGCGGCCCATTACAAATTTCATATATATAAACAATTAAAGCAAAAATAGACAACGCACACACACACACACACACCCACACCCACACACACACACACACACGTGCCCATAGATTGACAGCGAAATGAACTAATTGTAAACTTTCTGGAAGATGTGGGTTTTCAGAGAGCGTTTGAAGGAGTCAGCGGAATTAGTTTCTCTTATTTCTGCAGGGATAGTGTTCCAGATGGAGGGGGCAGCATGCGAGAAGCATCTGTCACCTAATGTCTTTTGGCTATTGGCAGGACGATCTTGTAAAGCGGTTGCATCAACAGATGAACGCAGTTTGTATTGATGATGATGTTGTTTTAAATGGACTAAGTCCTTCAGATAATCTGGAGCACAACCCTGTTTGCTCCGTTGTAAATAAGTACTGTCGGCGTTAGGGGGCTTAGTAGGTAGTGCCCTACACATGTTGGATCGGAACAAACACCACTGAACACCACCAAAGTGACTTTGCAGCAGTGCAGTGTCTTTCTTTGGTAGGATGTCTCATGCTGACTTGACACTGGCCTCTCTCTGTGGATTACCAGTTCCAGGGCTGCAGGAGGACAGCCAGGGTTTGGATGAAGACAAGGAATCAGACCGAGTGTCACGGGGGTAATGCCACTGAAGTGGTGTGGAAGATGAAAGTTAAATAAACGAATGAAACCACAAAACACACACACACATGCATCCACGCGCACACACATACAATATCAATGCCGCTGAATGGAATCGAACCCATGACCTCCCAGCCTGCTAAACACGCCGCCATAGCTGCTGGTGTGTGACAGAACTTCATCAACATGTGCTTGGAAGATTCAACAAATACTCCAGGAATGCAAGCTTCTGTGAGATGCCAAGATCAAGAACAACTATTTGCTTGTATTCTGTTTGCCTTTCTACTATCAGGTGTAAATATGGTACCAGACAAATACTGACACTTTTAAACAGCAATTGTCCAAAATGACATTACTAGTCATACTAGTTGGGTGAGGTTTAACATTGTTCCAAGCAAGAATTGCAAATATCTTCTTGGGGATGTTCCAGTTTTGAAGAACAGTGAAAAGGTAATAAAAAGATTTGAAATGACTGATTTTGTTGCAGAGGAACTGATGTTTAAATAAGCTGATGTCAGAGTTATTGTCAAAATGCGTACATGTTGTGATAGTCATCAGACATGAGAAACGGGCAAAAGGATGCGATAGCTTTGTTCCATTTCAGCGTGAGCAGCATGGAAATCATGTCACTTAATGGGCACAGAAAACTATGAACATCAACTTTGTTCAAATTCAGTTTCTGAATTTAGACACAAGCTACAAACAAGAAATAAAACTTCACTCGTGACAAGAGCAAAACAAATTTGAAATCAAATAGCATTATGATCACAGCAAATGAACAAGAACTGCACAGATCATTCTAAGCATCTGGCAGGATCTGATAAAAATGTGTACTGAATCTGACATGGTAACAGCATGCTTTTAAATCTTCTCATGCATGCATGTTGTATGTCTAGAATCTGTAAGCCTTTCTGGTACATGGGAATGAATTATTCTTTCTTGTACATCTTTTACTCTTTGGCATCGATGATTCCACCTCCACCGATGGCAAATGTTGCTTCGTTCTCAGGCAAGTCAGGACTGAAACAGCAAAGACAAAGTGATCCATTATTTTACAATAATGCAGTTTGAAACTGAACTTAAAGAAAAAAAACTCTTCCATGTTTATTGGTTGAAAAATGATCCTGTAACCTCTGTCACCACAGTTGTTACTCATTGAGTATACTTCCTGAAGCACTTGCAAAAGGCCCAAGATTTTATTTTTAATGGAAAAAAAGAAAAACATACTACCACCAGTTAACACAAAATCCAATAAAATGTATATTCAATCATTACAGAAACGGAGAACAAAATACCTGTGACAATACCACCAGAGAATAAATGAAATATGTATGAGAACACTGGGTACAAGTTATTACTGCTGCTAAAAAAAAACATACTATTATGTATTTATTTAAATGCAAAAATGTTTGTGGCGACTTTCGTCTGGTTGCAAGAATGCTGGGAACACGTCACTTCAGTACAAGAAGAAACCTGACCTGTCATAGATCTTGGCAATCCTGTTTTCTCCTCGCCCTTTTCTCAGCATGATGCGAGTGGTTGAGGCATGGGCTAGGATGTGACCACCAATCGGCTTCTTTGGATCAGCCTGGAAACTGTGCAGAATGGCCATTCATCGCTCTGCAGCTCATAAGCTTTGTTCTTACAACACGGATCTTGTGCGATCCGGCCAAACACTGAACATACTTGGGAAAGAGGAAAAGAGCGCAGGCCTTAAAAATAGATCTTGTCAACTTCTAATACATAGTGTTGAGTCAAAGACCTTGTATCCCCATGTGAACGTGTTTAAATCATCATCATAATTACGACATTAGCATAACTGTCAACTCTCAAGTTCTAGGATTTCCATATTTTAGAAACGATTCCCCAAATTCTGAATGTTGTGTGAAGATCCAGTATTTCATCTCTTAATGTGGGTTTTTTTGTTTGTTTTTTTCCTTAATAGGGATAATAAGTATCTCAGACTAAAGCCCAAACGATGTGAATTTTGGCAACTGCATGTTGTGGAAAATACCATTTCTTATTTAACCCCACACTCAGCTGGAGCAGTAGAGTTAAAAACCCAAGTCAAAAGCTCCCTCTTCAGCCTGACCCACTCCCTTCGATGCCTAGTTCCTGAATAGAACAGACTGCAGAAGGTTGGCAGCTGCATTAGGTTGCTGTGGTGCTTTGCTCCATGTCTGACTACTTTGGGATTCCCACTGCTTCCTGTTCACAATTGATCACAATAGTGTGGTCTGGTCTAGTCCTCTGTGTTGTCTATCCAGGATCTCTTAGGTCTGTCTGGTACCCTCTCCCTTAGGTCTGTCTGGTACCCTCTCTCTTAGGTCTGTCTGGTACCCTCTCTCTTAGGTCTGTCTGGTACCCTCTCTTGTGTCAGTCAGCATGAGCATACATTTATCTAGCAATTTCAAAGGCTAAGAATTCGCCTTTATGATGCAAAATGTCTATGACAACATTATATCAGGCTTTTATGGAAGACACTAAAAATTCTGCTGCAAGTGCAGCTGTAGTTCTTCAAACGCCAAACAAATTTTCTCATGATTAGTCACACAATAAAGCGCCTTCTAATGGATACATACGTCATTGTAGCCCCGGGATCTGCTGTCATTTGATTGGTGACAAAGCAAGCCACATTGTACTCTGAAACAGGCCACAGAATTTTTCAGAGCCTCTGACTGGTTAATGACTGTGAGAACAGATTAAAAGGAAAGCATACTGGGCCCTGGATAATATTGGCCCCCACAGAAAAAAAAGTAACTCGTACAAAAAAAAAATCACAGTTTAAGAACTGTTAACATTTTTTTTGAATTATGTGAGTCTACATAGATAAATCTGTGCATTTATTTTTCGGAAGTAGAATGTCACATGTACACCTATTTCATGTAAAGAGCAAGTTATCACACCCAGTAACTGGATTTCATGACCATGGCGGAGAGCTCTGCCAATTACATAAAACTAGTAATAACTTAAATCTTCTGGCTTAAGTGTCTTACAGACATCTTTATTATCAAGGTAACATAGTATGAAACTAGTAATAACTTAAATCTTCTGGCTTAAGTGTCTTACAGACATCTTTATCATCAAGGTAACATATTATGAAACTAGTAATAACTTAAATCCACTGGCAAAAGTGTCTACTGATATCTTTATCATCAAGGTACATATGAAACTAGCAACAACTTAAATCCACTGGCTAAAGTATTTACAGATACCTTTATCATCACAGTAACATCATATAAAACTAGTAATAACTTAAATCCACTGGCTAAAGTGTCTACAGATATCTTTACCATCACGGTAACACTTGCACCAACACCACAAACTTTCAAAACAGAAACACAGGTTTCACGTTAATGTCCCTCTGTCACTGATTCATCTCCTGCAATCCTCGACCACACCTCCAACATTCACCAGTGGTTACATTTGTGTGTATGTGATCATTTTTTTTATATCATCATCACAGTGGTCAGATTTTGTCTTTAGGGAAGGTGTCTGAGCATGACACCAGTGTGTGTGTGTTTTCTTAGTAACTGGCATACACCGACTGGTGCACTATGGCCTACTTTTCTACAAAGCATGGAATATGATTTATACTGCAAGTTTTTCTTTCTTTCTCATTTTTTCTTTTTCTATCCAAAGCATGCATTTCTGCGAAAGCTTCGGTTCAAAGTCTCACCCAAAGGACTTGGAAAAGTCAGAACCTGCATAGAGGTGGACTACAAAGAGAACACCTCCTCTAACCCAGCTATATCAAGCAGGATTGAACTCGGGATCCCTAGCTCAAAAAGAAAGACCTGTACTTTACCTACTAGGCCAGCCAGGACTCCATCTGTTGCATACCTTCCGCTATTTTCTGCAGACGCGACAGTAGCTGGGCCAGCTTCTGTTGCCTGTCCGCCAGTTCACCTCGACCACTGAAGTCCACACGGAACAAAGCCATGATGGAGTCCACAATCTGCCGGCACCAAGGTCATGTGAACACACAACCACACACACCCCATACTGTTACGTAAGCTCTGGCAAACAAACGAAAAATGAAATAAGAGGTACAAAATCGCCACTGTCCCTTTCGGCCCCATTTAGCTGTATCTGAACTGACGTGAACAGCTGATGAATTTAAGGGGTCAGTTTTAATAAAATTGTTGAGGACTGAATTTTCTTTGCTCTCACGTTTGGAAGTGAACAGAATTGTGTATCAATAAAAGTACAAAAGTAAATCTGGATGGATGATATTTTAAATACAACATTCTGATATGTTATAACTTGAATAATGAAGCAATGAATTAAGCTGGTGAAAGAGTTTGACATGCCTTTTGCTGTTGTTGGTGTTGTTTTGTACATAATGAATAAAAACAACTGCAAAAGAGAATGAGAAGTAAAATGTGAATTAAGGCAAAAAAAAGGGTCTCACTTGATAGCATTGAAAGGGGTTTCAATGAATTTGTCATGTACTTTCTGTGCATGCAAATACTACACTTGAGGCATTGCTCCTCTATGACGCTATATTAGTACACAACAGCAGAAACTCCATGATCTAAATGGTCATGACTCACCTTTTACCTCTCGACTGTCTTTCAGCCAGTTAGCATCAGAGCATTCTACAGGATGTGCAATACCACTAAGGCCACCACAGCAGATAAAATGCTCCAAACCGATGCTTCTCTTTCTACAGTGCGACAGCAGTTCAGTGTGAACAAGAGATGTCAGTTAGAGCTTACAGCCCTAATTTTTAGAGAATAGATGCTATATAAATTAAAATTATTGTTATTATTTTCATTGATTATGATGTAAGTAAAGACTGTGTATGATAATGTACAACGAATGCAGTGGGAGAAAGTGTCACTGAGTGCAAAACATGAAGAATAAAAATCAGATTAATCACATTCTGTCAAGTCATCACTTAGAGACCATGAGAGGAAACTACATCACGAAAGTTTTGTTTTGTACAATGTTGGTATGCAATCTGTTTTCAAACCACATATTATTAAACAAAAACCTGTGTTCGCATACTTACATGCAATTTAAATGTGACACTAACACTGCATGACACTAAATGATTCTGTGCAAATGATAAAGCTATCACTTTATCAGACAAGAATTAATGGAACCTGCAAGGTGGACTCTTAGAGAATGTTGAGACAAAATATACTAGTAAAAAACTAACAAATTCACTGTATATGAAAATACTAAGAAAAAAATTTCAAGCACAGAATCCCCTTGTTTTCATATAAAAATAGATATTAACACAAAACACTGGAAAAAAATCAGATTCAGTTCCACCACCATCACACGATAGAAAAACCCACAACAACTGTGATTAAGGCTATGAGAATGAATACCTTAACATATGAACGAATGAATAAATAACAACAAGGACGAATCAAGCCAGGCATGCAAACACTCCAATTATTTGGGTATAAGTCAATGTCAGAGTCATGCCGGGGCTGTAGTCCCATATGCAGGGACTACATCAAGGTCTAATTCTTGCATAATACTCGACACATATCTGTGCAGATTATAAACCACCACTGTGTAGAATATATCTGCTTTCCAAGAGGTCTGCAGCACTGATGAAAATAAAAGAGACAGCTATCGCCAGTTGCACCACCTGCAGACCCAACATAGTGGATTCAGCCACTAATGGCAGTCAGCTTTAGCATTTCTATCACTGAGCAGTGTTTCAAGTGTAGGCACTGATGAGTTGGGGGCAGATTTCAAGTAAATGCAAAACTGAAGCTCATGGCTGACGTTAATGAAATCTTACTCTGCTCTCATGATCAGCTCAGGTTCATTTAATGAAAAGAGAGAGAGAGAGAGAGAGAGAGAGGGAGAGATTACAAGATGATGTGATCTAAACTGCATTAATATGTGAACTACTGGTATGTTTTTTTTTCCCTTTTCATATCCCATTTCAGTGATTCCTTTTTCTTTTTAGCCTCAATCAAATCTTGGTGACTAATGTAAAATTTGTGCATTGGCATTGTCCTAAAAATCTTTCAATATTTCTACAAAATGATCACCGATGGTGACTGCATGTGACCGATATACAAAGCAAATCCCTTTTCCATTGAATGTCGCCATCAAAACAGAAATAAATGAATGCCGCACTCACAGAATATATGAAAGAGATCTTTCTTATTGATGGCATCAATGCGAGTGAAACCTCAGAAAACATGCGCACAGGAACACGGAATTAACAATCCCCAAATACTCCAAACCTCTCTCATCAATCTTCATTTGTTATCTAAATATAATAACTAATATAGGTCTCATGAATGAATAACTGTCTCATCAAAATTTTCATAAACTCAACAAGTACATGAACAGAAACATTAAACAAGTCAAACATTCAAGCAAAACTTCAGAAAGTAAACAAAGAAAAGCTGAACATTGTCTCACCAAAAGTTTGAACACTCCTGGTTCCTCATAGAATTTGGCGGCTACAAAATCCAGTAACTCATACTGGTGCTCACCTGATGAAAGCTACTTTGATGAAAGTTACCAGAGTAACGGACACATAATCTACATATAGATACACACGACAGAAGCAGTCATATATGTTATAAATGATGAATGTGAATGTGGAGAGTAAGTACATTCCTATCTGCTGAAGAACTAAAAATGTGTGAGAAATTGTTGCAAATTTGTATTTTTGTATCAAATTACTCTCAAACAGGTAATGAACAGTCCTTTCCTTTCCCTTCACTAAATGTTGCATTCCATCAGCTACAGCCAAGCCTTCATGTCAACAGAATCCGGTAAAATTTTCCAGATCATATGCAAAATGTCTCCATTTGTGATTCCCCTAGCAGATACAGTAAATTTTGAACACTTTTTTCTGGTTACAGTAAACTCTAAACATTTTTTTTCTACCGTGAATGATGAACCAAAATTCTGTCAACGATTTCAATTGTTTAAAGTTAAAGTGTACCCAATACACTATATTTTCAGAAGCACACAGTGCAGAGTCGTCTGCTCTACACAAGTCTCATGCTTCATAAAGTCTACACAGTAATTCAGCAGGTTTAGTGGGCGGAGTCTTGCACATGATGGATGGCGCGATCAAAACAGGTCAGGCACCAGTGAACATGACCCAGGTGCCTAGGCAGCCATGCAGCAACTCCTCTAGTGGGTTGCCTCATGGCAATTTGAAAGTGACTGGCCCCTGAGGTTTGGCATGCTTAGGCTGCGACAGGAGAAATCTGGATGTGGCGGTGTATGGGGAGCTCGAACAGGTGGCATGGGAGTGATGCCACTGGGGGGCATAAAAGAAAAGATGAGGAAAATAAAAGCAGTATCTTTTCATATTCGCCTGAACTCTCCAATGAACGTGTTCAAGCAGGAAAAATTAAAAATTAAAAAGGGGGAAGATAACACATGTCCTTCCATTGCAATTAGAGTTATCCTTCCTTAGTTTAAGGGTCTAGGAAACAGACCGAGAGAGCCAAATATTTGATCTGCAGTAAACGCCAGGATAACGATCGGTTTATCAATTGTCAGCAATACATGCACACTGTTTCATGTTTTGGCAATTTTCTCTTTCTGAGTGAACCGTTACGCTGATTGATGGGGCAAAATTGCTTTGGGCGTGCCCATCAGCAGCACTGGTCCCATGAAAATGGCGGGGTCATTGTCACAGAGCTCTGACATAAATTACCTCCTTTGTGGATTTCTGAACATTGCCACAGAGCTCGGACATACATTACCTCCTTTGTGGATTTATGAACTTTGCCACAGAGCTCGGACATACATTACCTCCTTTGTGGATTTCTGAACATTGCCACAGAGCTCGGACATACATTACCTCCTTTGTGGATTTCTGAACATTGCCACAGAGCTCGGACATACATTACCTCCTTTGTGGATTCTGAACATTGCCACAGAGCTCGGACATACATTACCTCCTTTGTGGATTTCTGAACATTGCCACAGAGCTCGGACATACATTACCTCCTTTGTGGATTTCTGAACATTGCCACAGAGCTCGGACATACATTACCTCCTTTGTGGATTTCTGAACATTGCCACAGAGCTCGGGCATACATTACCTCCTTTGTGGATTTCTGAACATTGTCTATTCTTCCCACCTTTCCCTCCACTCAGCTTCATCCGTCCAACCACATTTGTAAGTACTGTCAACTCCCCATCTCCACTGTTTTCAGTTTCAAGTTTCGTACCTTTCTACTGAACTCTCAATCATTCTATTCCTTCTGTTTTCAGTTAAAGCAATACCACTTTTTATCCCCCCCTTCCCTCCACACACACAGACATACACAAACACACAATGAGGTTATCTTTAATGCTATGCCCTAACAAAACTGATGAGCACCTCTTATTTTCTACTGCATTCTAATGCATTACTTCTTTGTAGTGTGTGTGTGTGTGTGTGTGTGTGTGTGTGTGTGTGTGTGTGTGTGTGTGTGTGTGTGCGCGTGTGTGCGTGCGTGCGTATGTGCGTGCATGCCTGTGTGCATTTTGTTTTCTTGTTGTTATTCAATTGGTTATTTGTTTGGAATTGTCACTTTATATTTGTTTTCACTGATTAAACATTCTGTTGTTGTCTTGCAGAAATTCTTACTCGTATAGGCTCGAGCGTAGAGTACGTTGTCCAGCACAGCATTCTGGTCCAGGTTGAACCGATCTGCAATGTTTCTCAACCTGTCAGGACGACTGGAAGACATTAAGAAAATTCTATGGCACTGAAGGTTAACAGCAACATTTGACAGGCTGTTACAATAAGTACGTAAATAGTGAAACACGTGGATGACAAACAGGAAATTTCAGAGATTCTAAGACCCAAAGCAACATTTGACACATAATCAGCACTGAGTATGGATGCTGGACATTCAGAGAATTGAATGGCTTTCATGTTTACAGCAATGTTTAAGAGACTAAAACAACAGGAACAAAAATAATGGGATGTGTGGATGCAGGTATAAGTTGGTGTATATACAAGACTAAGCGTGTGCATGTGTGTGCATGTGTGTGTGTGTGTGTGTGTGTGTGTGTGTGTGCTTGTGTGAGTGTGAGTGTGTGTGCGTGCGTAAGTAGGTGAGTGCCCACAGTCATGAGTCTCTGGATATGTACCCACAAAGGCCTGCATATCCATGTCAGCAACCAGCCACAGACATTATATGACCATGCATAAGTGGCAGAGAGTCTGTGTGTATGTAAACTGATAACATCAAATTTACGAAATGTTTCTCTACACTGGAAATATTATCTACCCCCCCCCCCCCCCCCCAAGCAAATTCATTAAATAAAGAAGGAATTATTCAAACCATGACTTTCAAGTACTGTGTGGACCAGATCTGGCCCCTCCCCTCACTCCTAACCACTTCACCTGACAAACACCACCCCTTTATCCCTTCTTCACTCTACACACACACACACAATACACACACATGTGAGCACGGACTCACTTCAAATCCACACAGATACATCATGCTGTGTGATTAAGAAACAAGGTGAAAAGGATACAAAGTATTCTCTGTGTCAATGAACACGACTTTTCCACCAGTGTACCCATCTTCGGTCGGTAGCTGGGATGTGACTGCCATGCGAAAGATAGAAGGGATGAAAGAATTCATACACAAACGTTAATATTATTGGCAATTGCAATTTTTTTAACACAATTCAATCAACCATCTAGCAAATACTAGTTTTAATCAATATGCTGTGTGCTACTTATCTATAGACTGATCATTTCCATAATTTTCTATTTATCAAGCTGAATTTTTCCTTTGTCAAACAGCTAAAACATACACATTTATACACAAACTTGTTCAAAGGAGCAAAAAATTAACTTTTGCTCAACACAATCCTGTACACATGCCATATTGTGCTCTGAAATAAAGAACATGTCTCTCTGACAAACTTGTTATGAAAATGTAAATTTGGACATCTACAAAATGTTATAGTGCAGGGAAGAAAGATACTTTTACACTTGAACACACACACACACACACACACACACACACACACACACACACACACACACACACTCTCTCTCTCTCTCTCTCACTCACACCAAACAGTAATCTGCAGACCTGATTGACATAAATTTGAGATTTGTAACTGGAGCTATCAAACCAGCTTGAGATTTTGCTGCTAGTATTTCTTACCACATAAAGTGTGTGACAACTGCGTCTTCCCTGTCCTGAATTCCCCAAAAGCTTCAGTTATCGCCATACTCTCTACTCCGCCACCCAGCAATTTGCTGAAAAAAAAAGAAGAGCAAAATCAAACAGGTAAACGCATTTCTGCATTCAATGTTTCCAGCTAGATCTACTGAATACTAAATTTCAAATTACAATTATATCTTTGTTAGGAAAAAAAGCTTTCAAAGAAATGTCAAATCAAAAACTGTCTACCTGTCACACACCTGTTTTCAAGTGTGCTCCCTTCTGTGAACATCGACCTAGATATCACTTCATGAATGAATTTCAGTTGGATGATAACTCGTAGAGTGAAAACGTCAGAACATCATACTTCGATGATGCAATGTTGCAGAAATGCATTCTTAGAACTTAAAAGTGGTTGTTGGGGAGCGAAAGGTATTCCAAACTTCGACTTTTCAAAGGGTCTGCATCATGAAGGTAGCGCTCCTCACCTCAGTTGGACTTTGATGCTCCAGCATCATGCAACACTTGAGACCGTAAAGGCATTACACAGTGCTTGGTGCTCAGCCTGCCTCCTGGTGTCGCTCTAACTTCTGACCAGTCTGAAGTCCACCTCAACTGTCCCCTGCCAGCTCACCTTGGGCTGCCCCTCTCTTTCTCTGGCCTGTCAGTATCCCTTTGATGGCTTGGATGCAGGTTTTGTCATAGGACCTCTCTCGACATGGCCAGTCACACGAGTTGCTGTCTACAGATCATGGCTGATAAGAAGGGCTTTTGAGATCCGTATCTGACCTCTTTGTCTGACACAAATTTATTTCATTTTATGCCCAGAATTTTACATTGGCATTTAGAGTCAAAGGCATCCAGATTCTTCACCTGACTATGTTTAATTGCCAAGTTTCACAGCTGCAGAGCAGTGTAGATATCACATGTGAAACGTTGCACCTCAGTTTCATTTCAAGGGAACATTTCTCGCTGTTGTGTATTTCACTCAGCTGGTGAAATGCTGCTGTTGCCTTTCCCATCTGGCATTTCAGTTTGTGGTTGAGGTCATTGGTGCTGCTGATGGAGGTACCAAGGTTCGTAAAGTTCATTACCTCCTGAACTCTCTTTCATTATTTATCTTATAAAGTACTGGGGTGTAGGGAAGAAAGACTGTTTTATACTTGAGCACACACACACACACAGAGACACAAACACACACATACGCACCGACACATGCAAACACACACACACACACACACACACACACACACACACACACACACACACACATATGTTGAATAAAGACATCAGTTGATGCTGATGATTACTGGTCAAATTGCTCTTTGTCTTTTTGACACTAACGAAAAGGCTGATGCTTCCTGCATATCTGTAGATCTTGAGTGTTCTCTGGAATGGCACAGGACTTCAGGATCTTCCAAATCAATAGTCTGTGGACACTACCAAAGCCTTTGGTGAATTCCATAAAGCTGACAGCAAGCAGAACTTAGTATTACCCATATTTCTTAATGATCCGTCATGGGGTGAACATCTGATCTACACATGATCGCACTTTCTCTTCTTGTATTGCCCAGCTGGTTCAGAGTGACCTGGAATTAACAATATAGGAACTCCTCTCCAGTTGTTGCAATCTGAGAGGTATCCTCAAGGATGAAGTCTACCTTGTCATTTTTCCAGTGCTTGGAGACAACGCCATTTCCATAGCTTGGTTGCACAGTCTGTACACCCAAGTGAAGATAAAATCTCCTCCACCTGTGATCATCTGCACTGCTGTGCCACTGAACCCATTAGGAGGGTGATGCACCTCTCCTTTTCTTTGTCCTCAAACTTACACTGCCTTAAAGAACAGTTATTCATTTTTGGCAGTGTGGTAAGATGATAATACAGCAGAGACATGAATTTAGCTATGTTCAATCAGGCTTAGCCTTGCTTTCTGAGAGCATGGGCAGTAGACACTGCATTATACTCCTCAACAAGGTATCTACAGCAAATGCACACACATCATTTTCACACTCACTTAAACTCTGTACTTCCTGTGGAAATTTTGAAGACTCGTTTCCTTTTGTCAGCGTATTCTAGAGCTGTCTGGAAAGCAGCATCCTGAAAACAAAAAGCTCAAAAACATAAAAATTTGTACATGTTCTTCTTGTTTTTGACACTCTTTCAGAGAATTTCAATGCTGCACTTGGCAATTAATATTACCTCTGCTCATGTCAGTGAACAAATGAACAAGTAAACAGCATCAGTGCGGTGTCTCCTGTCGTGGGTTGTCTCATAATGACCTTACACTGGTGGCTCCCCGTGTGCTGTCAATGACGGGGTCTTGGCAGGGTGTGGCTAAGGATGGAAGATTAGAAATGAGCAGTGTGGAAGTAAAGCCAAGGAGAGGGCATGGAAGATGAGAACCTTTGGTGAGCGAGCTTCCTGCTGGGCAAAGGTCGTCAGTACACACACACACACACATTCAACATTAAGATGTGTGTTCATTTATGCCGAGACACCTCCCTTTAAAAACCTTCCCATCAACATTCCTTCCCCCCTCACACACCCTTACCCCATCCATCCTCTTAGCAGACTTTCTAGAACATTCTTCTTTTTGGATGTTAAATTCACCCCCCCCCCCCCTCCCACCCTTCACTCATCCAGTTATGATTCGCTCCCTTCAGACAACTCCCTTCCCTCAATCCGTTGAGTGCCAGTGACCGAACATGGATTTCCACTTCAGTGTCACCAATTGAATATTTGGCTGACCATCTTTTGCAATCTTCAGCTGAAATCCCCCAAAGTTTCAATAACATACCGGGTAAGTGACAAATGACCAGAAATCCCTGTATGAATAGATACTCATTACTGTATGTGACAATGGACGATATTCTGCGTCTGTTAACAATGTCAGCCCCCACTCATCTTCGGCACTTGTGGTGTAACAACAATGGCAGACAATGCTACGTCAGGCTCTAATGGTTTGCAAGCAACACAAAGGACTTTTTCCACCATCAGACTGGCCAGCATTGTTCTCCAAGAGGGTGACTACGATCTTGAATTGGTGTATGTGGTCAATGGCAGTTAAATATGAAGACATGCATGTGATCTTTCAACTTTGCTATCAGGAGTCAACCCCCCCCCCCCCCCCCCCCCCCCCTCTCCAGTGAGATTTTTGGAAATGGTTTGTGTCAGCCAGTTAGTGTCAGTGCTGTGCCTGATTGGAAGGAGTGACATCAGAGGAGGGACAGTAGATGTACCAATGACTAGTGTGGGTAAAAAGGGGATGAATTAACAGTGCACTTGCAGCAAGAAAGAGAGAAGGGCTGTATTGAGGGGGCGTGGCATTCATTGTGTGAAGACAACAGTTTGGACAGGGACTGGTCATTTCATAGGGAATTTCTCGCATGCAGACCTACCTCGGCCATTTTCTGGGGAAACAGTACATAAAAGTGATGGGTATACTACTATAAACTGGAACATTTCTCATCCTTTCGTTTTGGTGGGGTGGGAATGGCTACTGGATTGGAGGAGGGGGCAATGACAAATTTCCCTTTCAGTTTGGATTCATGAGACTGAGAAATGAATACAAATTCAAAAATAAACAAAACCCATCATTTTAAGGTGTTTCCAATACTGTGTGTGGAGCTATGATTTTTTCCTTTACGTCAGGCTGGTCCTGTGGCACAGAGGAGACAACTTAAACAACCACGCTAGTATCATAAGGGGGTTAGGACGCTTGCTTATCTGGATTGTTTTTTCTCTTTGTCCTCATACCAGAATTTATCTCCTAAGATTCTTCCCTCGCTAGACATTTGCCTTTTTGAAACATTTTGCTCTTCATCTACAGATATTAAAGTTATCTCCCTGTAAGATTTCCAAATGTTGTGGAATTGTCTCTGTGGAACATTTCTCCATTTGTTTAGATACTAAATTAACCTGATTCCCTAGTGTTGGAGGATTGCTCTTCTGGATCATTGTTCTTGATCTAGACAGTAATATTTTTTCCCCAGTCAAGACTATCTCACTTTTGAGATTTGCTTTTCTGAAACATTGTTCTCTTTGGATATTGTTTTGCTTCCAGTCAAGACTATCTCACCTTTGAGACTTGCATTTCTGAAACAATGTTCACTTTGCCTAGATATTAAACATAACATCTAGTTAGAGAGAAGAGAGAAAGGGAGGGGGGGGGGGGGAGAAAGAGAGAGAGAGAGAGAGAAGAGACAGAGACAGAGACAGAGAATGCCTACTGGAACATTTCCATTTCTTTGTCCTCATATTACAATTACTTTCCATTATCATTCCCTCCCGTTAAAAACGCATCCATTCTTTGGGGATGTCTGTGGGGTTTTATACATGGGGGTTTCACTGCACACCCTTTTCACCACAACTTACACAGAGTTTGGAAGCGGCCTCTTTGATCTTCTCCATCTTGGCTTCAGATATCCCTTTGATTGTGCACATCTTTTTCTTGGTGGTCATATGGATACCCTACAGAATACCACAACATCAGTTGAAATGCACACATCCACACATATCATGATTGGGTACTTTATTCAGTAGCTAACATGACATTTGTAGAACTGCAACACTTGAAATATAGGTCCCCATGAATGAACGACTGCATGAATTTTACATACTCAATGTAATAGAAAGGCACTCCTTAAATAAAACAGTACTATCAGCTGATTTTTCCATGCATGGAAACTTTAAGCATGAGTCAAAGCTGATTCAAAAATGGGGTTTTATTAACTTTTAAAACAAAAACTGATGAATGTCAGAAAACATCTTCCTTCATTAAACACAAAATTACTTCTCAAGACAGATCAATACAATACATTCCTATTACAGGTATCAACAATGTGTGTGTGTGTGTGTGTGTGTGTGTGTGTGTGTGTGTGTGTGTGTGTGTGTGTGTTTGTGTGTGCGCGCGCGTGTGTGTGTGTTACGTTCATGAGTTTGCACCTGTGGCATGTCTGCATGAATGTACGTACGTACTAGTTTCTGAGATAATGTGTATGAATGTGTAAAATTGAAAGCTGTCAAAAACATACATACATCTATACATGTCCATTTGCATGCATGCAATATGTACAAGATCGAGTGGTTTTAAATGTCATCGACTATAATTCAAAGATGTTTTTGGTTTACCTTGATGGTACATATCCCAGCTTGTTTCAGTTTCTTTATATCTGCAACATTCTGTTCGAAGGCAAAGTAAACACAATTAATTAACAATTCAAAAAAAAGAGAAAAGAAAGACAACAGTAGCAACAACAAAACCGCCAACAGAATCTGGAAAAGGTCACACTGAATACTGTATTGCAGCGAAAGACAAAACATGAGAAAAAATAAGATATATCAATGTGAACATTTTTTTTTAATGAGAATAATACATAAGACTATGATACCCCAAATGGTTAATATCATATATTAGATTTATATATTTCAACTAAATGTATTTAATGATACTTACAATTCCATGATTTTGTAGCTGGTCAATGTCTTGGAAAAACGATTCCTGCACAGAGACAGAAATAAGTGAATGAAACGTTCTTACATCGTTTAATATCTTAAACAATTCAAACTCAAGAAAGCAATTTTCATGAAACAAATATGTTCATATCACATAGATTGTGAACATTTGGTCTAAAAACCAATCAGCTAGCATATATTTTTGTTACTGCACACGCAAGCAACATGTGTTGCAATTCTCTCTCAGAAAAGTTGGTAGCTTGTTATGACATTATACTAGAAACATTGCTAAAATTTGACCAAACATCTTCGTGGTTGTAGTTGCAACAGGTTGACATGGCATGGTATGTAACGACAAATTTTAATGCTCTTGTGTTATCGAGACTAGTGGTACTGGATATAAGATTTTCGTGTCAGTGAATAATGAATGATTATAGCTCATTTGAACATTCTTTCCTCAGTTTAATTCATTTTAAGAGGAAACTTCACCTTGGTGTGATAAACTGTTAATTTTTCCCAGCAGAACCTGCAAGCAAGTGTGTGTTTGTTTTAAGGAAGTATGTTTTTTTCCCACACAGATCTCTTACCTTCTCACTCTCTCTCTCTCTCCCCCTTACATGCAATACGCAGACACATACACAGACTTGCCCATAAGTATGCATATATAAACATGCATGAGCAAGAGTGCACATACACACACATATATGCATGCATGTACAGGCAAAGATTAACATGTGTTCACAATTCGTTTTACCAGCATGGTTATTAATCTTTCTTATACAGCTATAAGTATTTACCAGTTTAAAATCAACTTGACAAAGTTTGGTAAAAAATTTTTTTACTTTCAGACAAATTTTGGTACCACAAGATATGATACATAATACAGACTACGCACCCTTAGAAAAGAATCATATTCATCCCATATGGGACCTCCTCATGCAAAAGGCAGTTTTAAAGCCTACAGGCCGTTCATTGATACATGAAAGAAATGATGAAATCAAGAACTGAAAGTTTTTTTTTTTTTTAAACAGACCTGCTCTGTAAATTAACACACATAATTTCTATGTGTAATTATGTTTATCATATTAGTCTGGCACCATATCCCCAATGATCATGTTAACATTTTCTCTTCACTTCTTCTGATGTCTCTGCTTATCCTACCTATCCTCCATGACTTGATGTTCCAAGCATGTTGTATATGAGAGAGAGAGAGAGAGAGAGAGAGAGAGGAGAGAGAGAGAGAGAAAGAGAGAGAGAGAGAGATTGTGTGTGTATGTGCGAGTGTATATGTGTGTGTGTGTGTGTGTGTGTGTGTGTGAGTGTGTGTGTGTGTGTGTGTGTGTGTGTGTGTGTGTACATGTTTGTGTGTCCATGTATGCGTCCCTGTATATGTGATTACAAAACATGGTTAAAGCATGTGCATCAAAGCAGTTTTCCTCAACAAAGTGTGGCAGAGAACAATTTATGGGTTCCAACGGCAGACAATGACCACATGCTTGCTGTAGTGTAGTTGATTACCCTAACACAGCAATGCATAACTTCTGTTCATCATTCACTGCGGCAGGCTCTAAAACACACACACACACACACACACACACACACACACACACACACATACAAACACTCACACACATACAAACACTCACACACATACAAACACACACACATGCAACTAAATATACTTGAAATAGATTCAAAACAAAAAATACAGGGGAGGCAGGAAGTGCAATGACCACCCACAGTTAGTGGAATATTGTTTCAGTATGTGTAACAGTATTATAACAATATCGGTCACATTGTGACAAGTGCAGAAGCATTTCTTTTCCCCCCCTCTGGATGCAATACTGTTACAATGATTGTTAACACTAACACATGCTCAGTGCCAGTTCCTAAATGAGTATACTCTCTTTCCCATGCACTCTGTGTGTGTGTGTGTGTGTGTGTGTGTGTGTGTGTGTGTGCAAGAATGGTAATGTCACAAAAGTTCCATGAGACCTGGCAGCCGTACATTGATAAGGACAACTTCAAGCATAGCCATATTCCCTCAGTTCATTAAAGAAACAATCTCCACTTAAAAAGAAAGTGCTGGAACCGTTTCTCTTCTCAACTCTGTCATACATAGTCGAGCATGACCTGACAAAACATGAAATGCAATCAGTGTCTTACACAATATGTCTGGATGGTGAGGATGAGAGAAAAAAAAAAGAAAAGAAAACTACTATTCACCTCTTTTTTGTATTCTTTTTCCGGTTGTGACAAAAAAAAACACAAAAAAAACACAAACAAACTATCTGTATCAACTATCATAATACATCATACATAACTATAAAATGACTATGATAAAGAATATCAATTGCCTTTAGCAATTATAGCCAGAACTGGCTTTACATGTCCCTTCTGTATGTTATCTGGTCTTTATACGGTCAGGTATGGAATCTGTAAAGAAAGATGGGGATGGATGGGGGGGGGGGGGGGGGGGGGGTGAGGCTCTAAAAATGGATTTTCATATTGATAAACGCCGCACCTCCTCATCACTTTCATTTTGAACTTCGGGCTCTGCCACAACTTGATCTTCCATCACTTCGGTATACTTGTCCGGAACAAAATGAACAGACGAATTTTTTGTCTCAGTTTCTACAGAACTATGCGTAATTAAAGAAGTAGAAAACTTCAGAGGAACTTATGACGAGTTTGCAGTACGATGTTTGAGTGCAGAAAAGGTGCGCGCTTGATGTTGTGTCGTCTGCTTTTCAAGGCTTATCATTGAGGATACCCTCCCTTCACAAAGTAGGCCCACTCATCTTCCTCAGGCCCTGGGCTTCCTTTCTCAAAAATTACATCCGCTTCGTCATATCCGGTAGATTGTATCCCCGCCATAGCACGTGCGTTGTTCGTCTTGCTCTGCGATTTCCTCCGTGAAGCGATCTTGCCAAGAGGAAAGCTAGCCATGGTTGGTACTTGTAACGTTTTGTACATTCTTTGCTTTGCTTTCTTGTATAAAACGTACTTGTGACTGCACATGATATATAGACAAAGAAAAAGGTTCGTTTTTGCTCTCATCGAATTGCTTTTCTCAGATTCTGCCGTGTGACATGTGTTGATGTAATCACAAATCCCGAATGTTCCACACCATGTGCTGATGGTACATTCAATATTGTCTTGACTATCGATTTTGTTTTCGGGCGAGAATTCAAGGACCATCTGGCTGAAACATGATCACATCTTTTTTTTTTTTCCTTTTGAGAAACGCAGGCAACTATCGCCAGTGAGTTTAACATCGGCGGCGCTCAGAATTTTTTATTTATTTATTTATTTTTTTAAAGGGATTTGTGATGCTTTATGTGACTGTGACTGTGAGCATGTAACAGACATAAGAATGTTCCTGTTTAACTTTAAAATCAATTTTTATTTCTTTTAAAGGGTTCTAGGGTCATTCTGGAGATCGGACTGAATCTGCTGAGGAAATTTGGGTGTATATTTTTTATATATATATAAATATACATGTCAGTAACTATGATTTAAGATCTGCCATGCCGGAATAGCTCAGTTGGTAGAGCATCGGATCTCGTAATCTTGGGGTTGCGGGTTCGCATCTCTGCCGGGCCTTTCGGTACAGGGGGATTTTTTCCTTGAGAGTTAACATTGGTTCTGACTCCATTCCCCATACAGTCTTTTGAATGAGACTATAAACCAAGGTTCTATGAGTATGTGAGAACGGATGCACAACATCTTGCACACACGTAAAATCCCATCACCAACTTTCGGAAGAGAAGGCCAGTTTGGCCGTTGGTATGGATGACATGTTACACATAGCATACACCTTCCCCGAAGTTGGAGTATGGCTGCCTTAATGGCGGGATAAAAAAATGGTTATACACACGCAAGTGTCAGAATAATCAACTTGATGATTGTGGACACTCTCACGGAAAGAAGATGTCTCCAACTCGGTCCAACTGGGTGACTGGACACTGTGGATGGTAAAGCTGAATGCAGTGATAAATCTTATGCACAAATGTGCATCTTTGACACATGAAATTCCCATCTGATACAATGGAATTCAGGGTAGTGTCACTAAAAGTAAGCCTTCGAAAATTTACTGTGATGCAATGATTTTCTCCTGTACACATTACAACTCTAAGCAGAGCTTCATTCAAAGTATTTCATTTGATCTGCCAAGATTGAAGTTGATAAAACCATAATTTTATGCGACATTTAGAATATTCAGAATCGATGTACAACTTCCACTTGAGAATTCTTCTCAGACTACTGAAAACAAACATGAATCGACAAAATCGACCACCCAATTTACGATTGGACCATAAGATCACATGATTCAGTCAGAGTCAAGCATGAAAAGCATGGAAAACCATATGAAATTTGGCTAGGTTTCAGAATCAAAATTGACAGTTCAACTGTGGCTTGTGGGTGATAATCCAGCGAATGGAACGAAGATGGCGCGAAAAGCAACATGAACAATTCGGGATAATTAAAATTGCTTTATTATTTATTGACAGAGGAATGTGTTGCATACAATGCAAGCAGTTGAACAGCCAACCAACAAACTTCCCTCAAAGGTTTGACGAATATTCATCACTCATCTCTTGTTTGTCACCAGGCTTCTGATAATCATTTTTGGCAAGTGGGGATGTGATAATCAAGCAATGAAATAAACAATTTTGACAATGACGGAAATGGCTCAGGTTTTGGAAATTCTTAGATGATAATCGAAGAGGAAATCTCACATGTAAAGTTTCGCTGTTAAAATCTGATAGTGTAGGTCCTCACATTTATTCGCTGTCGTTGGTTACAGTAATACTAACATTGGAACACGAATCTGAATTAATGGTGTTTAGCGTAATCTGGAGAGTTTTGGTATTACCTTAGTTATGTTACTAACAACGCTTTTCTTATTGTATCCATTTCTGTCTCATTGTCTTTCTCTGTGTATTTATACGTGTGAGCCAGTGAAAGCGCACTTGTCTCTGTGTGTGTGTGTGTGTGTGTGTGTGTGCGCGCGTGGTTTTCATCACATTTTCTGGCAGTTATTCAGCGTGAGTAACCCCTTAATATTTTTGTGACCCCTCAAAATTTGGAAATGAGTTTTTCGCAGAATTTGACCCTTTGAAGAATCATCACTGGAATGTAACTTATTTATAAATTAGACCATCAGGCTTTGAGCTGCAGTAAAGTTTGTGATCCATTTTATTATTTTATTCCAGTCTGATATTGTCAACCAGACCTGTTTACCATTACACAAGTTTGCCATGGTTGACACAGAAAAATGTGCTGGACATGAAAATATGTCATTGGTCGATGAAATAGGAAAAGGATGTTGTCAGAATATTGGGAGAGAAAAAAAACAGACTTTCCTCCCCCCACCCCCCTCCCATCCCCCATGTGTGCCCTCCTCTTTTGTTTGGCCAATTTGTGAATCGTTCTTTATTCTGCATCTCAATTCTCATGGGCCTGCCATTCAGAACTTGGTCAGGCCACCTGTAATGTTGTTTGTTGCCAAAAACTACAGCAAACATGTAATTTTATTATTGTTTGATCTTGATTCCTTATGGCAATTCAGCATAACCTGATAGTCATGCATATCGCTGTACAAACTGCAGACATTTTGGCAATTTGCAATTTCTTGCTTTTAAAAAAAAAATGTATTTATTAATTTTTTGCAGGCCTATGAACAATCGCAAGCAGTCAACTCCAAAGCCTACCCCCTGGCTGACCCATCCCTGACCCAGAACATCCTGGATATTGTGCAACAGGCTTCCAACTACAAACAGTTGCGCAAAGGAGCCAATGAAGGTGAGGGTTTTTTTTTTTTTTTTTTTTTACTTGCTAGTTCCTGCCAGCCAGAGAAAAAGTTTTGTGTGTGTTTTTTTTTTAATTGACATCTCTGTTTTTGACTAAGTCACTTCTTTTGGAGTGGGGGTGGGGATTTGGGGAGGGAACTAGTTTAAGTAACAGTAATGTTAGTGAGGCATTGAAGTACAAATGATGTGTCCTGACACTTGCGATACAGTAATGGTAGTGGTAAGAAGATTTTTAGTATATTATATAGGTCTTGAATGCATTGATCATGTTTTACATGAAAGCTGATTTCTCGTACTTTTTATTTTTATTTTTATTTTTTATTTATTTTTTTGTCCGTTCATTTTTCAGTAGAGTTGGTATACTGAGGGACTAGTCTTTCTCAGTCATACAAGATAAGAATGAGTGTATAGAGCTTTGTCACATGCTTGCTGTTGATGCTAGACATGCTGAAATTGTGGTGATACATGGAAAATATTTAGCCTTCAATTGAAAAAAAACTGCTTAGATGGAGTAAGTGAAAAGGCTGTTATAAAGAACACCAGAAAATAATCTCTGATGGGAAATGTCAACTGTGAATTTCAGGCATGCACACATTTCTGTGTTGAAGATATATTGCTGGAGTTGGTTACTTGAAATTACATTGATTTTTCTTGTCTGCTGGTTCTTGTTGTCAACAGGAATTATGTTGTGTTCAGCTTACATGCTGTTTGTGTTGCAGCCACTAAGACACTGAACAGAGGGATTTGTGAGTTCATCGTCATGGCTGCTGATGCAGAGCCCTTGGAGATTATTCTGCATCTTCCCTTGCTGTGTGAAGACAAGGTGATCTATAGATATACTATAGCTCAATGCATTGATGATACTTTGACAGACATGCATTTGTGTGTTGGCTAGCAGCATATACTGAATTATTGTGACAGTGACCTATAGAAGAATGTGTGTTCTATGAACAGGAACAGATGCAGGCATAAATACACTCCATCAAAAGAAATCACCTGTGCACATACACACATCCACAGCACTCGCGCCCCCCCCCCCCCCCCCCCCCTCCCAACACACACACACACAATTACACATATTTTCACTGTCTCTGTGTGCGTGTGTGTGTCTCGCTCGCTCTCTCTCTTTTCCTCTCTGTGCCTCTCTCACACACACACACAAACACACCAACATGCACACACTCACAGTCTGTCTTTCTTTTTGTGTCTCTCCCTCTGTCTTTCTCTTGCATTTTCTCGTTCTTTCTGGGTCTCTCACTCATGGACAATCTCTCTCTCTCACTCTCTCATACACACACACAGTCACATGCACATGCTTATTCAGTGTTATAAACTTATACGCTGATGTAACTCCATAACTCATCGGGGGTTCTCACATCGCTTGCAGTTGCCTATGACTTTTGAGACTTGACTGTTCTCAAGTCCTTTTGGGATTTTTGGATTTGATTTCATTTGAAAATCCTGGTGCTTTGAAAACTGATAGTTGCGAAGCTTTGCAAATATTCAGGCTGGCACTAATGTTGGGGTGTTAGAAACATTTGAGGCCGGGAGATCTCTAAGAGATAGTTCAGCTGATGGAATAACTTTGGGGTAAAGGAGCCACAAGAAATCATTTTCAGGGTTTCCACTCTTACACTCTGAGCGAATTTGTAGATTTCATAAAAATGTAGAAATGAGAAACTGCAAGGAAAAAAATTATTTCAGTAAAAAAAAAAGTAAAAAGTGGCAGTGCAATCTCATGAGCACTGGTCAAGGTTGGAATGCTGGCAGATGACACTGATGTAACAAAATCTTGTGCAAACTTCTATGTAAAAGAGTGGGCAGTGAAAATCTTGTGCAAACTTCTATGTAAAAGAGTGGGCAGTGAAAATCTTGTGCAAACTTCTATGTAAAAGAGTGGGCAGTGAAAATCTTGTGCAAACTTCTATGTAAAAGTGGGCAGACTCATTTTTCCTGCCTAGTTGAAGGTAAAATAATGTCACGCTGATATCCTGCATCAGTGAGACACTGCAAAAGCTGTGCAAACAAATGAGTGTGGTAGTGTTTGGAACAAAAGATGGACCACACACTACTCTTTGCTCGCATTCGTGTCAGATCGCACCATTCTAACAGCAGGTTTCAAACTATTTTTTGGGGATGGAGAGGGGGGGGCTGGGGGGGGGGGGGGGGGGAGAGGAGTATGCCTCCTCCAACCCTTTGTAGTATTTCAGTGATTTTTTTTTCCCCTTTTCCTCAGTGGGAACTCTGGATTCATAATGAAAGTGAAAATGAAAATTGTGGATGCAGATTTGTAAGAGGTACTTGCCATATGCATGTGACTTTTGTTACTCGTTCTAGAGCTAGCAGATTTTTCTTGTAAATGCTGTTGAAGTTCTTTATGAGGTCCTTACGTGGGAACCTGCTGACGCTTGTACAATTTTCTCTTTTAGCGAAAAGAAAAGGATCTTTGATTTGTTTTCATTTGAAACAAGCATGTGAGAGTTTAAAATGGTAAGTATACTCAGTGAAACAGCGAGTATGATAAAATTCCTGATTTTAATGTGTAGTCTTTGCTTTCCACTTTTCTTTACTTGGCTGGATATCATTTGTTTGTTTGGTGTGTGGGAGGCGGGTGGATGGGGTATGGGTGGGGCATTTGATTTAGATTAATTGTATAACTATTAAACTTTTTCTGTTTCAGAATGTGGGTTACGTGTTTATTCGGTCAAAACAAGGTAAGCAGTTGACACTTTGCTGCATATTATTATGGTAGTTCAGTAATTTTTGTATGTTTGACATAATGACACAGCATTTTTGCTGTAGGTGTTTATTTTGTTTTGTTTTGTTTTCTTCACTTTCATTCCTAAAAACAAAGAGGTTCGTTGTTGCTTGACCTGAAACAGAATAACAAACGAGAAGGGTAACTCTTGCTCGCATGATGGAGTAATTGCCCTTAACTCCAAACAAATGCTGCTTACAACGTCGAATTGCCTAGCAGAAATGCCAACACAGAACAAACAAGATGTTCTCCTGGTTTGTTCTGTGTGGTCTGTATTAGTATTTCTGTAAGGCGATTTGGAGTTGTATATAATGTAAGTAAGCAGCATTCGTTTTAAGTTATGGGCCTGTACTTATTTATTAGTTGCCCTACTTGTTTGATTTACTATTTACTATTCCGTTGTTCATTTATGATTTCCTGAAACACAATGTTTCATGTCATGTTCTTTTTTATTTTAAACTGAATCCAAGCTGTAGTCATATTGCTGGCTGGCGTAGGCTGAATTTTGCAGCTAACGCAGTAAGAAGACACGCCACAGGACTTGAATACTCTTGGTTTAATATGCATTTCATGTGCCTGGTTTTGTGAATTGCTATGATCAAATCTGGGCATTCTGGATTTTCCATTGGTTATTTCAGGGAATCTAAGGGCATGGCATTTTCTCTTGTACATTTTATAATCCTAAAGCATATATCCTGTCTCAAGTGGGTTGGATGTGACAAATAATGAGATAGTTTACTAACTTATTCTTATCTTATGGTGTCTGTAAGAAATGTATGTGTGTAAACCATGGTTAACAGCCTTTCTTATCCATGCACAAAATAACCATTGGTTGCTTTGGTACAACCACACGCACAGTCTGTCATGTTGAGGACTGAACATGAAGCAGAATACCTCTAGAGTTCTCACTCAAAACATTGCGTTATTAAGTTATTGCCAGTTTTGTGGATGATGTTGCTTGCTTCCCACTCCTCCCCTCCCAATTAATTTCAGAACCAGACTTTTTGTTATGTCTCTGTAAATTGAGTCAGCTGAAAAGACTGAGACAGAGATGGGAATTTTTAAGGACTTTGTACGAAACTATACAGACAGTTTTCTTGATGGATTGGAAGAGACTTTGACATGGTGACGACCTGTTCCAGGCAACCTGCTGAGCTAATGGTGAACCATTATTTAATTGTCCTTTTTTTCTCCCAATGTTTCTTCAGCTCTTGGACGTGCATGTGGAGTCTCCAGACCAGTCATAGCCTGCTCCATCACCATGAAAGATGGCTCCCAGCTGAAAAGTCAGATTGACGCGGTGAAGAACAGCATCGAAAAGCTGCTCATCTGAGCTGCTGGATTTGTCAGAGCAACACCCAAAAAGGAATATGATGGCAGGAATATCTGGGTGATAATGTCAATTCTGATGCAAGACACAAGCTGTCATCATGATGAAATTTGTATTTGATTCATCATTGTGTATGTAATGAACTAGTCTGCAGGAACATTGGGATTAAAAAAAAAAAAGGCAAACAGATTGAGACCAAAGGAAAATGATTCCATTTAATGGTTTTATTTTGTGTGCATTTTTAGAAACGAATGTTTGTAGCGGCAAGGACAATTTACGTGGATGATGTTTTTTGTTTTTTTTTAAATTCTTTTGTTTTAGAATGATGTGGTTTTGTTTAATTTTTCATCTGCTTTTCTTTCCTCCCAGACTAGTGAGCATACACAAAATAAAGATCCTTTACGGTCTCAGTTTTCATTGAGTAGTTCAGCACCTGTCAGACTGAATGAGTGAATGTGCATGTGGCTGTTTGGATGATGGTATTTTCAAAACATTGCCCATCTTTGTTGAACTACAAAAAAAAAAAAAGGTTGAATAGTTTTCTTCATATTTCTTTTATGCAGTTATTCCATTTGGCCTTTTTAAAATTTTTTCTTTTTTTTAAAGGAGATAAAAATAAACTCTAAATCATTTTCTAATCAGCGATTGTTGTGTTGAAGTGTGCATGGCTTCGCATGTGTGTGTTTGAAAAATGTGTGAAGATTAAAAAAAAACAATCTTTTTTTTTCAGCAAGAGGCTATCTTACCTACAGCATTGGAACATGCATAGATCCTGATTTTAGGTTTACATCTGGAAAACACAACAGCATCTTTTCATCATTTGGAGGATGGGTGGTTACA
The DNA here is from genome assembly GCA_033310375.1 of Conus canariensis. Lineage (NCBI taxonomy): Eukaryota > Metazoa > Mollusca > Gastropoda > Neogastropoda > Conidae > Conus > Conus canariensis. Next base: position 89,081,745 of record CM065715.1, read on the forward strand.
TATTCCTTCCATGATTGTCAGCTAAATTACCTTGCAGCAATACTGTAGAGGAAATAGAATAATCTGTCCCTCTGTGTCCTTGCTTGCACACTTGTGTCTGGAGAGAGAGAGAGAGAGAGAGAGAGAGAGAGAGAGAGAGAGAGAGAGAGAAACAGCAGTAGGGACCATGAGGAACATTCATAGGATTATCCACAAGGGAAAAAATACAAAGTTGAAATCTGGAACAGTCAAAGGACCATGTATGCTAGCCAAGGAAAGAAATCTAAAGTGCAGATCAGCAAGAGAGACCTAGGGGTATTGAGCTATATTGAGGGACAGGATTTAGCTCCCTTCTGGTGATGTGTTGGGGGGGGGGGGGGGGAGAGGGGGAGGAGATGGGGCGGGGGAGTGTGATCAAGGGCGTTGTTTAGGCTGGGTAGGATTAGGGCACTTGTTTGGACAGGAGAAAAGTATTTTTTTCATGGGCATGACAGTGCTTGTGTCCACTCTTCATTGACCTCTTTCACTGGCTTGGCACAGTGAAAACATGAACCTTATGGAAACTCTGAATCACAAAAGTCAGTCAGAATTTTTTTTGCTTAATATCGGTGCCCTACTCATAGCTTTTTTTGTTGTTGTCCTGGTTATCTTCGATACCACTTCAGTAGCATTATCATTATGCTATTCATTCCGGCTCCCTGTCAACAGACACACCCTGGCTTGCCTGGCAGCAGCTCTGGCACTAGCAAACCACAGGGAGCTAGGAGAGGTAACCCGTGAGGGGAGACACTGCACTGCTGTAGTCGAGTCATTTCAGTGATGGTCAGTAGTACCTATTCTGATCCAACATACATCAGAAACCACCTGCTAAGCACCGAGCTAACAACAGTAACTGCTTAGTCAGGAAGCCAGTTCACTCGCTCTACAGAGGGCGCTGCCATGTTCATCAAACAAGTCCTCATGAACTGGTTAAGACTGGTGACATCAGTAAGAACTCGCCAAAGGCACAGACGCTGAGAGGACGTGAAAACTGAGGTCACCAAGACAGCAGGGTATGAGGGGCTACAGAATTTGAGACTTAAAAAAAAAAATCCTGATCAATGAGGATTCAATGAAATTCCAGTCTGGTCTGAGACTACATGAAGGGTTGTATTGTACTCTTTTCTGAATTCACGGCCAAGCCTGAAAGATACATACATCTGCAGTGTGTGTCAAGAAATTTGAGCAAGACTCGCAGATGCATTCATAAAGTGGATGAAACTTGGCTGTATGGTTCTGGTCTTCCTGATTGAGCCCACAGCAAACTCAGCTCTACATAGGAGATGGTCGGGACAGAAAAATTCCACAAAATAAATGGTTCTGATGAGAATCAGACCCATGACTTTACAGCATGGAATCAGTGATGCTAACCTCTGTGTCCTGGCAACTGGTCCTCATGATGGCGTTGCTCTCTTGCCGCCCATTCCACCACGTCAATGCACAACCACATCTAGGTTCAATCCTTTTCAATCTCGGCATCAGCGATCCTCTTGGAGCGAGAGGTATTTCTACCAGAGGAGACAGTGCTCTACTACAAAGACGATCACATTTCTGTTCGTTTTTCCTCTTGCTCGAGCAGGAA
>CM065715.1:89088344-89110844 GCA_033310375.1 Conus canariensis
AAAAAACACCCACTAAGGAACTTGAAAGGAAAATATGATAACAAGAGAGAGACAGTAACAATAATTTCATTCATTAACAGGCTATGGTAACTCATGAAGGGGGTAAGTAAACAAAAAACATTCAGAATTAGCAAAGCAAGAAGGGGGGGGGGGGGGGGGGACCGCACTATCTGCGAGCGAGTGTGTGTGTGTGTGTGTGCGCGCGTGCGTGTGTATGTGCATGCGTGCGTGCTTGCGTTCGAGCGCGCGCCTGTGTGTGTGAGTGTGTGTGTGTGTGCGTGTGCGTGTGTGTGTGTGTGTGTGTGTGTGGGTAGAGAAGGAAGAGAGAGAGAGAGAGAGAGAGGGAGAGGAGAGAGAGAGAGAGAGAGAGAGAGAGAGAGAGAGAGGAGAGAGAGAGAGAATGCACGCGCGCGCATGCACACATTCTGCGTAGGAGTGTGTGTACATGTGTGTGTGTGTGTGTGTGTGTGTGTGTGTGTGTGTGTGTGTGTGTGCGTGCGTGCGTGGTTGTGTGTGTGTGTGTGTGTGTGTGTGTGTGTGTGTGTGTGGTGTGTGCGCGCGCGCGCGCATGCGCGTTTGTGCGTGCGAGTAAGTGTGTGTGTGTGCGCGCGCGCGTGCATTCGTATGTGTGTGTGTGCGCAAACGCGCGCACGTGCGTATGAAGAGAGAGAGAGAGAGAGAGAGAGAGAGAGAGAGAGAGAGAGAGAGAGAGAGAGAGTTCATTGTGTCCGCAGTCATTATTTCGCAAGACAGTCGTGTCGACCATGGCCGGTTACCAAGCAGGGCCGGCGACAACCAGACGTGACGTTTTACCAACAGTGGCAAAACGAGGGCACCACAGCTAACTGACTTTGCCGGATTACCGTAGCCTACAAATTCGAACACACATACTGGACTGAGGCGTTCGTATCATAACAAGGAAGCATGCGCGCGCGTGCTTCCTTCCTCCTCCTCTCCCACACACATTTAACATATGCAAGACAACACACACACACACACACACACACACACACACACACACACACACACACAGAGAATTTGCACACATACACACAAGCACAGACGCGCTCGCGCGTACAGAGAGAGAGGAGAGAGAGAGAGAGAGAGAGAGAGAGAGAGAGAGAGAGAGAGAGAGCACACAAATACTGCGCGCTAAAGGGCAACACATGGATTGCACGCACAAATACTCTCATAACACACACACGCGCGCGCGCGCGCGCGCGCGCACAACACACACACACACACACACACCGATGTAGACCATGCAATGATGACATAAGAATAACACTATTGTGGAAACAGTGTAGTAGCCTACGTACGGCTTACATGCAGTGTGTTTGCGGACATGGAGCATTAGGGGATGAAGAGAATGTCAATATGCGGACTCTATTCCACCACATCTTATTTTGCACGAAAACCCCCCTTTTCACAAACAAATCTCGTCCATCTCATGCTACTTTTTGCCAAAATTGACACCTTTTTTACAATCAAAATTAACATGCAAAAACCTCCAAAATTGACGTAATCGTTATTTTAAAATGGGGGGCTTACGTGCAAAACAAAAAAATGGGTGATATAGAGTCCGCATATTGACATTCTCTCCTGATTAATCTTCTATCTCAAGCACTACTAACAAATCAGAACAAACAACCGGCTTTCCGTCTTGGTTAGTTATTTTTACACACACTGAATTTATAGGTCCTTCAACTAATTCTTTAAACCGGCTGTCTTCACCAAATGTGCTTAACTGATAATCGCAAAACCCCGCCTTAATTGATGGTAGTACTCCTAGAACTGTAGATGGATTGCCATCAAATAAATTAGTACTTGTTTTTAACTCCCGTAAATGGACATACAACATCGGGTTAACGAGAAAATCACATGGTTCATTACCTTCAAATTGATAGATGTTTTCTCTTGTACTAAATTTATAAGATCTGCTAGTACTGTGGAAACCCAAGATTCGCGCAAGGCCTTTAGGAAAAGTGTATTCTCTTTTTTCTTCTAGTGGAAAATGCATTGTAATTCTGAGGTTTGCTTCGTTAATTTTTAGCAATTATGCCTAATTCGATAAATACTTCTTTTAAAGAACAAAAGCTGTAATAGCCTTCTGGTATTTTTTCATGAGTTATTTGATTGCCCTCTTCATTACTAATATTAATCCAGTTATTCTGAGCTTCTTCAGATATATTAAACCACTTAACTTTAAAACCAATTTTTCTAAGAGCAACCCGACTATTACCGCGCCTATTGTTAATTGGATACTTTAAGAACACACTTGTGTTTTGCTTGGTTATATAAAGGAACATCCTTTTTAAATCCTTTAAAAAAAATCTATTTAAAAATGGAACCTTTTAAACATAATGAAAGTGCTACTTTCGATGTAGGGGGGGTTTATGAGCCCAAATCTTTGGACTTTAGTAGCCTAACCATCGCAGTGGATGAATCATATGGCTTTCTAGTCAGGCTTGTAAAACCCACTAACTAGATATTTAAATCCTCCAATAAAGAGTGATAGAGTTCCATCAGCATGGTCAACTCACCCCATGGCTTTTTACCAAAATCAGTTAAATTTTGCAGTTTACTGCTCAACCACTGGCTGCGGTGTTTCATATACAAACCATTTAAACCACCCCAACCTCTTAGTAAGGTCAGTATATAACTTTCATGTTTATTATCAGTATAGACGCATACTAACTGAACTACAAGTACGCCTCCCCAATGACAACGCGTTTAATCCATTTCTCAGCCCAATGGACAATAATGCATATGAAAGAATCTGCAACGAATTTAACATTAACCCTTCAAATAACTTTAGACAAAGTTAGACCGCAATCACGGGTTGGGCACATTGTATTTGTGGGGTCAGCGTAGAGAATATAATTTTGACTACTGGCCCGGCCACACCTCTTTTAAGTCAAACTCCCAAGTTAGATTGGGATCAATAGAACAAAAAACACCCCAATGCTTGGGCAACATTTATCTTAGATAAAAGTGAAGGCCTAACAATGCCAGGAGTGCAAAGACTTAATGACACCATACGGACGTACGTTTGGTGTCTATTAGGAGCGCAAGCACAGACCAAGTCTAGCATAGTGGATCAATCTACAGGTTTTGACGCCAGAAAACAATTTCTAGCCAATTTAGAAGATGCTATTAACTCTGCCGTTGATTTGCATTCCAGCATACAAAGGTACCAAAACGTTCTTTCACATGCTAGGTCAAAGGTTGACTTTGTTGTGGGTCATGGATTATACATGCTGCCTTCTGACCTTAGACTGCAGATTGGCATGATACAGAATTATAATAATGAAATTCTCATAGCCGGAGACGATCAAAACTTAGGACACAATCAAGGCTTAAACACAAGGCCCGCACCAGCCATTTTGAAAAAGTATCCAGCCCAGAACCTGCAGAAAGCGACCCCCCACCAGTTATAAGCAGCCCACAGCCAGAAAGCAGTCCACCGCCTGTTGATGTACCTCACCCCGACAGACACACTAGCGAAAAGACGGCCCTTGTTGTGTTTTTAACTTTTACTGGACTGGTCATACTTTATTTTACTAAAAATTAAACCGGCAGCCAGCACCCCCAAAGTCCACAGATGGTCAGCCATATAACCAACCACTTTGCCTATTGTAGACAAAACCCAACTAACAACACCGCCTATTATGCCAGGCAGTGCACCAAGCGCTTTGGCAGCTAACTTCTTTAATAAGTTTGCCAGATGGTGCAATTGTTTTCTAATCCAACTTTTACCAGGTTGAGGCGTTGGAGGCGCTACTGACCCTGTTGGCGCACTGCCGGTTAATGCATAAACCAGTGTAGAGATAGCAAACCTAACGGCCGTTAATATACTAACTATTGTAATCCCCTGCTCTCTGAACAGAGTCCTTATTCTTTCTGCTAGCGTAGTATTTTCATAAATCATTTTGTTTATAGTTTCTCTGATTCTGCTTATTTGGGTTGCTATTTTTTCTCTGTTAATATACAACGCTGCTAACACGTTTGCCTTTTCTTTCATTAAATCCTGTATTTTCGCCTGTATTCTAGCCTTTTCTTCCGGCTCTAAATTGTTATCATCTGCATCAGCCAGCTTATTTTTTTCTTCGTCTATCTCTCTCTTTATCTCATTAAATTTTGCCAAGTTGTTTTTTAGTTCTTCATTCGTAGTTGTTAAAGCAGACTTAATATTCAAGAGTTCACGCAGAGCAGTTCTAATATCCCTGAGTTCACTCGTAGACAATGGAGGATCAACAATTGTTTTTAAAGCTGTTTCTTCTTCAGGACTCAGCTCACCTTCTTTTGCCTAGGCGAACCGCCAATTGGCCCCTCAATAAAACTCGTCTCATCAATAAAACTCGTCTCATCAATAAAACTCGCCTCAAATTCTGTTATTACTTTATCTGTTTTTTTACCTACCTCTGGAATAGTGGCGATTTCTATTTCAGATCGTGTTGGCAACAACCGCCCCATTTTATGTAAAAGTCTAACAGCATCAGACCTTAGATTTGTAATGTTTAATCGTTCTGCATCAGCAGCAGGGAGGTCTCGTCTAATTGTACTTAGACTTAAAAACTTGGTCGCGTTTGGCTTTGTAGTAACTCTTACGCGGCCTCCTTTACTAGTCCTAATATACAAATGGCCGCCATCTTCTTCAAAATCGTTAAGATCAAGTATTTCTGGCAGCTCCCGTTCTATACTTTTATAGAATGATTCAATTCGTCGTTGCAATAGTTCGTGACGCTGTCTAGGGAGTGAAGAGCCTACTCCTAAAAGTTCTTGACGAGCACTAAGGAGTGAAGAACCTACATCTTGAGGTTGTCTAGGGAGTAAAGGACGTGCTTCTGCCCCCTCAAGTTCATCTTGTATTGAACGACCTGGTTCTATTTCATCTTCTTCTTCAATAGGACTAATCGCGTCAAAATCTTCATCAGCCATATTTATATATTTATTATTTTTTGTTTTATAAAAAAATGAATCCATACGGCTGCGACCTTGATCCATTCAGAAAAGCGAAGGAACCCCATGGCATAAAAGGCATAAGACAGACTGTGCGGGTTGTAAATAATCCATCAACAATTGAGCCAAATGAAATGTTAACAGTAAGATTTAGTGACCTCGGGCCTGACGATGTTATAATGCCGGGCACTGCCAGGCTGTCATTCAAAATAGATATTGAGTCGGCGGATCCTAATGCCACTGTCGTTGCTAACCTGGGCAGGGCCATCATTAAAAATATGGTAATTAAACTGGAGGGTAGAGAAGTCTTCTCACTGAGTAGCGCAGACATTTTTAATCTCTATTCTGATCTGTGGCTGCCTAGAACAGAAAGAAAAGACAAAATCTTTCAGGGAATCCAGAGCCCAAACGGCATTAAGCACAGGCTTAATGCTGCAGATGCAAAGGAAGACGAGGGAGACCAGGCAATAGCGCGAGCATTTAAGAACAGATTTTGCATCCCTCTAGATTTTGAACTGTTAAAAACCCATCAGCCATATTACCAAGGTGCACTAAGAGACAAACTTACTTACGAACTGACATTCAATGACAGCGGGTCTGTTATTCTATCAGATGACCCAACAGCTAGATACACTGTCAGCAACATCTCTCTTAATTTTGACGTTGTTACTAACCCTGAACTAGCTAGAATAATCTTAAACCAGTATAAAAGTAGGGCGGTTGTTTACTTTGAAAGAGTTTTACACCACAGTCTAGCGATTAAAAACAAGCAAGACACTGTCTGGGAAATAGCTATAAGCAATTCTTTAAGGTCTCTAAAGGGGGTTCTCTTGCTATTTACTGAACCCTCAGCTCCTTTTCAGAGAGAATCTGAGGTGTTTTACAACCCAAAAATTGAGCAACTGTCTTGCACAGTAGATGGTAAGCCTTTTCAGCTGTATTCAGCCGGACTTTTATCTGACCAACACTTTGATGAAATAAGAAAATTGTTTGCTGGAGGCAGGCAGACAAGCCCCACAGCCGATCATGTGTGTAAAAAACTTCACCTTCACGATGTAAGACTTGAAGATTATCTAACAGACAAATATGGACTATGGCTGGATTTTAGATCCACGTATGACAACAGACTGCACGGGAGTGGAAGAAGGGTAGGGTCAGATGGCATACTCATACAGATTAATAAGGAAGAGGAGGAGAATGGCCAGATACAAATGCACGTTTTTGTGGTTTATGACGCCCAGCTGAACATTGAAGAAAATAGACTGAAAGAAATAGCCTATTAAAACAGATGGATAGTTTGAACTTTTTGCCCAAAGACCCGCACTGTTCGCTTATTTGTGGGATTACTGGGTGTGGGAAAACTGTCTTCGTGCTTGATTTGTTACAAACAGTCTACAGATTTCATTACGAGTACATTGTTATATTCTGCACAACCATTAAGCACAACAAGTCTTACAAAGAAAGGCAGTTTGTTTGGACAGACGAGAATATATTCTTAGTTGATCCTACTGACAAGCTAAGCGACTGTTTAGAACATTACTATAGGCTATTTGAGGGAACCGAAACGCTGTTTATTATTGATGACTGTTCAGCTGAACAAGACATTGTTAAAAAAAGAAGGACTCTGTCTAAGCTAGCCTTTAGCGGAAGACACGCATTAGTTTCTGTTTGGCTCTAACTCAAAAATACAATGCTGTCTTAAAGGACTTTAGATCGCAGTTAAAATCAGTCATCTTATTCTATACTAAGGACAAGGACAGTTTTGAAGAGTGTTTAAGTGAAAACTATATAATCAGGAACAAGGATGAACTAAAAAAAATAAAAGAGCAGCTAGAAAAATCTAAGCACGCTAAACTATGCTTACGGACTGACCCGCCAGTTCAATACGTTTGCTTATTATAGATTGCTTATAATAAATTGTTTACTATAGATTGTTTATTATAGATTGTTTACCATAAATTGTTTAATAATAAATTGTTTATATTAAAAAGAATGTCTCGAGGACCTGAATCAAAAGCAGAGTTAGCTCCTAAATGCGTTGCAGTAGAGATAAAAGATCTAGCAGATACAACTGACTTTGATCTGATAGGAGTGGCAGGAAATGTTTATGGATTTGAATACACCGACGATGGTGTTTACAAACGAATAGAAATTGAAGATAAAAAACGACAGCAATATCCTACCCTGGAAGAGATAAGAAATCTAAGGGCAAACGATTTTGGCAAACACGAATACAAACTTCATAAACGAGAGAATGCTTGGGCGTTGCTTCCTGACATTAACTGGGATTTAAAATTTGAACTACGAAGCCCCCATGTATACTTTGATAAGAAATACAATTTTAGAAAAGCTTTGAATGAAGGACGCCTTCTTTTTTTTTTTTTTTTGACTGTTTCTTTTTTTTTTTTTTTTTTTTTTTTTTTTTTAATTTCTTTATTACGATCATATAATCCATCGAGCAGTACGTTGGTTTATACATGCATATCCCATACGTGTTTTCAATATTTCTACTATATATACATTTTCTACTAAACACATTTTCCAATAAACTTAATGGTGCACCACATGTTTACACATATATAACAATGAATAACAATGTAACATACATACACGTTACTAAGGGTTATAGGAATTTAGGATATGGTCTCGGCGGAGACACTTATTTTTAATAAGAAAATGTTTATCACCAGAAGTAGAATTAGAAAAGAAGACGTACTATGACGCGAAGTAAATATTTTGAATTAACCTAATAGTTTCATGATCGTATCTTTTCTGTCTTATTCATTCTTCTACAACCCACCCCTCCCCTCCTCTCACTCCATTTTCTTATTTTATCTCAGGCTCACTCACTCGCTTCGTCTCTCTCTCACTCACATTCTCTAACACAAATATATCTGGTTTTACTCGTTGCTTGTTTTGTTTCATATTAGGTTATACTTTTCTCTGTGACTCAATATATGGATCCGAACATATAACTATAAAGAGGTTTGGGGTAGGTATAATGAGAATAGTGGAAATAAGGATTAAGAGGTAGTGACTGGATATGTGAAACACAGCTTTATTTAACAATATAAGGTGATCTTTACTCAAATTTCTGTTATGGATTTATAGCATGCCCAGTCAGTTTCGTATTGGTCAGATTTCATCAACAATTTATGGTTAAAAAGTTCTATCTTATATCTCATTTTCATCTTGTTCCGGAATGAGTTAAGTGTAGGAATTATTTTGTCCAGTCTGCATTGATATATATGAAATTTTGCGCACAACAAAATATAATCAAAAACATAGTCACTTTTAAAGTTTTGATCAATACCAAGAATGATGATGCGTTCGTTTAAATCTACTTTATATTTGGGGCAATGTGCTTTGAGATGGTTTTGAAACTCTTTCCAGAAGTTTTGTGTGTGAACGCATTCCCACAGACCGTGCTTTAGAAGGACGCCTTCTTGCTAGCCTAGTCCCAGGATTACAACAGAAAAAGCAGATTGAAATAACCAGGCAGGGCTCTGTATATATGCTGCGGAGAAAGAAGTCCTTAGCTGAAGTGGGGGGTGACACCGTCGGCTTAGAGTTTAACCCAAAACTAGAATCACTGCCTAGAAAAATGACGATGCTTTTTCGCTTATTTATCACTCCAAGGGAGTCTGATCCTAGTTTGCCAGAGCATACGTTAATCAGAGGTGTACAAATAAAGTCTGAAAACTTGGACGGGCCTCTCAGGCTTGTTATTGCTATTACTAAAAACGGGGATGAAATAAACACTTCTGTATCTTCTGACAAAGTCACTGTGATGGTTGACAATGCTAAACTAACAGTGCTTGATTTTATTTTTATTAAGTATGTTGATTTTATTGCGTTTTACTCTGTTGATGAAGTGCTGCCAGAAGGGTTAATAAGAAAATATGTACAAGATTAATCTTAATTAAAAAATTAATCTTAATTAAAAAATGGATGATCAGGCTCAAACGTTTAGGTTAGAGCAAATAACTGAACTTCAAGAAGAAATAGAAAGTGACTTGAATAAGTATAGGGTTACTAGAAAGAAATATGCTAAAGTTTTAAATACTCTTTCTTATATAATCACCGGCTCATCAGCTGTAGCGAGCGTAAGTGCTGGGTCCGGCGTTGCTCTTTTAGCTACTGGGGCCGGAGCGCCAGCCTCTTTAGCATTAGGGAGCCTTGGTTTGGGTTTAGGTGCTATGTCTATGATTGTGAGTGCTGTTTTAAAAAAATTAACGCCTAAACTACAAAAGCACACTGCCATTGTAGCCCTAGCATCAGCAAAACTTTGTTCATTAAGACTGAGAATAAGCAAAGCATTGCAGGATGAAAACATTACAGCTGAAGAATTTGAGCGCCTTATGGCTGATGGTGAGGATTACAGACGACAAAAAACTGAACTTCAAAAGGAGTGGAGAAAGACTTTTACTTCGCAACAGGTAGACACTGAGACAATCAAACAGAACATTGAAAAGCAAGCAAACAATCAGTTAAACCCAAAAATAGACTAAAAATAAGATGTGAACTAAAATAAATAAATAAATCATAAGTTTAACAAAAAATAAATAAATCATAAGTTTAACAAAAAAAAAAAAAAAAATAGTATTTTTTTTTTTTTTTAACTAATCGGCACCGTGTTTGGTGGGACAACTTGCAACTCTTCGCGAACAAACGATCTTTTAGGGGCAGGCTTTTTAGACGCAGAAGAAAGAGTCTCTCTTAAATAATACACGGGAGGGGTTGTTTTCATAATTCTTTCAACTTCATATACGTCTACGCTCCATATGGGGTCTGTGGCTCTAATTCTAACATCGCCCTCTGCCTCTCCTGGCGCATACAAGTATCTTACTTTTAGTCCAAACGGCAAGAGTTTTTGATTACCTTGGATGTCTTCAGTAATGCTAATTTTTTTTAATTTGATCGCGTTCACTGGCTTAAGACCCGTTGCTTTAAATTCTTCATTGTTCATGGCGCGTAAGACTGCTGGCAATCTCCTAACCCATTCTGTGTTGCGCGTCCTGTCCATAAGATCTCTGTGGTATTGATAGATAAACAGACGCTCAGCCAGATTCTTATTAAAGTTTTCTACGAGGGCCTGGGAGCGATGGTTGCCTGGGATCCCTCTCTTAACTGTAACCCGATGTCTTAAAAGCAGTTGGTTTACAGCTCCTTTAAACTCTTTCCCATCATCAACCTGGATCAACCTAGGATACTTTAATGGACCTCGCATGTATATTTGCTGTAAAGCCACAGCCACAGCAGTTGAGCTTTTATCTGTTAAAGGCTCAGCGTCTTTATACCTTGAAGCCATGTCAACAACAGTCAGGGCATACTTAAACTTTTTTCTTCTAACTTTGTCATGCGGAAGATACAACAAGTCCATCTGGTGGGTGTCATTAGGAACTGAGTTAACGAATCGAGGCCTTATTATTCTTTTTGGGGCAGGCAGATATATTTGCCAGATCGCTTGTTTTGAAAGCCAGTCTTTTGCTTCTGATTCAGACACCCTAGCAGCTTTACTCAGTTTATCAATAGCGGCCTTTCCTTTCCAATACCCTCCAGGAGAATAATATATTTTGTACTTCGTATCGTCCATAAGAGACTGTTTTTATTACATTTTTAACTATTGTTTTTTAGATTGAATATGCAAGAAGAAAGATTGCTCCCATAGCACCTATAATAAAGCCTATTTCTACCATTTTCTGATCCTCAGATGGTTCATAAAAGTCAGACAGTTCTGGCGGTGACGATGTTAGAAACTTCTTTCCTGTCACTAAGTAATATTCATTCATTGCTTCATCAACGTCTGTAAAGGTGTGCTCCGCATGTCCCTGTTCTCTTAACTTTTTATTAATAAAGTCTAAGTGAGCAATTCTCCTTTTCTCGTAAGCGTCTCTTGCCTTAGCTAAATCTTCCATTGCCTTGTTATGGCGTTCTCTCTCTTAATCAGACCGCAATTTACTAAACATATAATTACTGCCAGAGAAAGCCAATGCATTAACAATAGCCCCGCCACCATCAGAACTAATCCAGACATCTTTTTATAAATGAATGAATCTTTTTTATAAATCAATATTTTTTAGAATGAATATTTTTTATAAATCAATCTGCCTAAATGCATTAATCTTTCTATGCATTGATGTTTTCTGGGATAATCCCCTGTGTAACAAGAAAGTCTTTTGAGGCAATCCCCGCCGTTATTACAGCTATAACCTTAACAACATCCTCAATGTCTAACCTTCCTAGATCAGCTGGCCTCATTTTAAACATGTTTTTTGCTAACATGCTATATCCTATACTAAGGCCGCCGATTACAGCAGAGTGGTAAATCGTATTAATAATCTTTTTTTCGCTCATGTTTTTTTTATTAACTAAAAAAATAATTAAAATAATCATAATATGAAAGACTGTCTATGTGCTTTTTAATCAGATAATCTTTTGTTGCTAGAGCTAAAAATAAGGTTGTAACTAGTTTCGGCGAATCTTCTATCTTTCCTATGTTGGGCGGTTTTATTCTTAACAAACATTTTGCTAGGGTTGAATAAACTATAACACCAACAATAGGCACTGCATAATTAACCAACGTTATACTCATGGTTTTATTTTTTTATTTATTTAATTTTTAGATTTAAAAATGACGGCCAAACACAGCGAATCTGATCTAATGATTTTAGTAGAAAATTGTAATGAATATTTGACGAAACGATGAAAGTGTTAAACATTGATTTTAGTAAATCTGGGTTTGAGAATGATGTAAACAATTTAATCAAAAATCATAGTGAACTATTTGACAAAGCAATCAAAGAGTTAAACATTGACTGTAGTAATTCAGAAAAAGCTAAAGTATTGGCAGGAGTTCTTGTAAGATTAGGGTGTCTTGAAGTATTGCAACGCTTGGGTGAAGAATAAAAGCGCGTTTACTTACTTTTACTTACATTTATTTTTTTTTTTTATTTACGTAAATATTGTGGGTTAAAAATGAACCCCACAAGTAAATCCGAGGTTGGAAAACTATATACGTGGGAGGAGATATTTGACGGTAATGAACAATTAAGCGATACGTTCATTGAATTAGACATGGACACGGTCATAGACATGGACATTATTAACCCTACAAACGTTCAGAAAAGTGTAACACATGCTATTTCTAAAATTCCAGAGTCTCTTCAAATTAACCCGCCAGTAAAAGTCATGTTGGTTGTTCTAATTAATTATATAACCCCCGATGATAGTAGTATGCAAGTCTGGGTTTCAACTAGACAAGAAGAAGTTATTGGCTATCGCAACTTTACACCTGGCTGGGCTGATTACATGCTCACACAGTTTAACCATGCGATTGAAGAAGCGAAACAGCGCGGCTCCGGTTGGTCTGAAGGAACAGTCCTCGAAATCAAATTAAGACAAACCGAATACTCTCCTATAGTCGGCAATTCTTACATCCCTCTCCCGAGAGAGTTAGTTCTTAAACGAGCAGTCTTAAATATACATAATTCAGACAACTTATGTTTCATGTGGTGTGTTTTGGCACATTTACACCCTGTTAAAAAGCACCCAGACAGAGTTTCCAATTACAGGCAGTATAAAGATAGCCTGAACTTTGATAACATAACCTTTCCAGTGAGCATAGAAAGTATCGATCAGTTTGAAGAGCAAAACAAACCAATAACCGTAAATGTATACACATGGTCTGTAGTAGACAATTTACAGCCTATAAGAGTCTCTCCCAAAGCTCCCCCTTTAGGCGAATCACTTGAGAATCATGTGGACTTGACTCTGTTTGCAGACGGTTCCCAGAGCCATTATGTATTAATTAGAACAATGAGTAGACTGTTAGAATATACATCAAAGCATAAATCTAAACAAGAGCTTTGTAGAAGGTGTTTGGTTAGAATTCCATCTATACAGGCAGCTGACAAACATAAGAAACATTGTAAAAGTTTTGAAGACTGTAAAACCGAAATTATTGCGCCCCCGCCCGGGTCTAGAGTCAGGTTTAAGAATGTACGAAAAATGCAAATGAGCCCATACGTAGTCTATGCTGACTTTGAAGCAATCTTGCCACAGTACTACGGCCCTCAAGAACGGACACAACAAAAAACAACCTTATTGTCCCGTCATCAGATCTGTTCTTATGCATTTGTTGCTGTTAGGTCAGATGGCGGACACACACAGCCGGAGATTTACAGAGGTCCCGACGCAGCTAATCGATTTTTGAAGCAGATGAAGCATCTTCGCAATCAATTCTCCAATCAGCTGAATCTATCAGGCATTAAGATGACCCCCGAAGATGTAGAACGTTATAAATCAGCCACCCACTGCTGGATATGCAACAGAGAATTATCAGGCGATGCTGTAAGGGACCATGATCACATTACTGGAAAATTCAGAGGGGCAGCGCATAATAGCTGTAATCTTCAACTTAAGGTTGACCCCAAGACATGGAAACTGCCAATCTTCTTTCATAACTTACGGGGCTATGATTCTCACTTTATCATGCAAGCAGTAACTTCTAAATATAAGAGGGTTAGCTGTATTGCACAATCATCAGAAAAGTACATGACCTTTACTCTTGACTGTTTGTCCTTTTATGACTCTGCCCAGCATCTGATGGGGAGCTTAGACAAATTAGCAGAATCTCTACAAGACTATCCAATCACTAAAAAGTATTTCGATCCATCTTTAGTCCGTAAAGGCGTCTATCCTTATGAATACATGGACTCGTGGGACAAGTTTGACGAGCCGGCGCTGCCACATAAAGACGATTTTTACAGCCGTCTTAGAAGAAAGGACATATCTGACGCCGACTATGAATACGCACAGAAAGCCTGGACAGAATTACACTGCAAAACGATGGGCGATTATCACGATCAATATTTATTGGCCGACGTGTGTTTATTAGCTGACGTCTTTCAGAATTACAGATCCACTTGCATGAAACACTACGGTCTGGATTCGTCACAGTACATCTCTTCCCCGGGGTTGTCTTGGGATGCATTCTTAAAGTTTACAAACATTCAGATTGACTTAATATCTGATCTAGATACACTCCAGATGATTGAGGGCGGGCTGAGGGGAGGCATTAGCATGGCCTGTCATCCTTACCGCAGAGCCAACAACAAGTACTTAGACGATTATGATCCAACTAAACCATCTAACTATCTAATGTACTTAGACGCCAACAATCTGTATGGGTGGGCCATGAGCCAGGCATTGCCATTAAGAAACTTTAAAATGATAAACGGACCCCATGAGGTTACTGCCGTGTTGGGCATACTATCACAGCTTACGCCCGATAATCCAATAGGACTAATCTTAGAAGTAGACTTAGATTATCCTGCAGAGTTGCACGACCTCCATAACGATTTCCCCTTAGCCGCAGAAAGATCAAAGATGAGTCCCACCGAACCGCCCAAGCTCGTGCCTAACCTCTTTAACAAAACTAAATATGTCTGCCATTACAGGCTGTTACAGTTTTACCTAAGACACGGGTTAAAGCTGACAGCTGTTCACAGAATAATTACTTTCGACCAAGAGCCTTTCATGAGGCCATACATCACGAAAAACACTGATCTTAGGACTGCGGCCACTGACGCTTCAGAAAAAGACTTTTTTAAGTTGATGAACAACAGCTGTTTTGGTAAGACGATGGAAAATCCGCACAATCGTAAAGATGTAAGATTAGTTACAAACAAAAAACAAGCAATTAAGCTGACCTCTAAACCTAACTATCAAGACTTTAGAATATTTAGCGACAGCCTGGTTGGCATTATGATGAAGAAACTGAGTGTGAAGTTGGACAAGCCGGTGTTTATCGGATTCGCCGTGCTAGAGTTGTCAAAGTTATTAATGCTTGAATTTCTATACGACTACTTTAAACCGCTGTATCCAGAATCAAATGTCCTTTACACAGACACTGATAGTTTTATTCTGGACATCCCAACTGAAGACTTTTACAAAGACATGGAAATAGAAGTGGCAAAAGGAGCTGATGGGTGGTACGACACATGCGACTACCCAAAAGATTCGCCTATACATTCAACCGTGAACAAGAAAGTGATTGGAAAGATGAGGGATAAATTTAATGGGACAATTATACAAGAATACGCCGGCTCACGAGCAAGGATGTATCGCGTTGTTACCAAGACCTCTGTGATGAAGAAAGATAAGGGCATAGATAAAGAAGTTGTAAAAAAAGAAATAAGTCACAACAACTACAAGCAGGCTCTCTTTGAACGCGAAGTATTTTATCACACAAATGTTAATCTGCGCTCTACTCTTCATCAAGTAAACACAACTGCTGTTAATAAGAAGTCACTAGTTTCTAACAATAACAAGCGAACTTACGTTAGCCCCGAGTTTTCATACGCTATAGGCCCCCGGAGAACTGATTTGTCCGACTTAACTTAAGATCTTAACTAGTACTTAACTTAAGATCTTAACTAGTACTTAACTTAAGATCTTAACTAGTACTTAACTTAACTTAAGATCTTAACTAGTACTTAACATGACCTGCACTTAACTTGCACTTAACTTGCACTTAACTTGTTATAACTGACTTAACCAGTACTTAGCTTGTACTTAACAACACATTTAAAAAACTAATTTATTAAAAATGGGTCTACAGCAGGAGGTTGTACTTTTTTTGCAGAAGCTGGTTCTTTTACTGTTTTTGTGGGGATTTGTGACTTTGTTGCTAAGTATGACTTTATGCGCTTGTATGCCAAAAACCCTCCACCAACAACAATACTCCCCAGTACATAATAATACAGCTTATAGTTTGATTGTGTTGTTGTTGGTGGCGGTGCTGGTGCTGGTGCTGTTGTTGTATTACTATCTAATAATTTTTGTTTTGCTGCTTGGTTTGCTTTTTGCAGTCTGTTCCATTCAGCTAGTTTACGGCCGGCCTCAACACGCCCAGCACTTTTAGCTTTAGTAACACTACTCACCTGCGGGACACTCAGTTGTGGATTCACTTGTGGGGCACTCGCCTGTAAATCCACTTGTGGGGCATTCTGCTCCTGTGGAGTCTTCTTCTCCTGCTCGCTCATTTTTTTTAGTCTGATTAAAATTAATATGATTAAAATTAATATGATTAAAAGTAATTAATCCCATGATGAATGGACATAGCAACGTCCCAAATCTATAATACATGTCACATGCAAGAGATTCTAGGGACTTGGTTAAAACCGGATCTTGTGTTAAGTCATATTTTAAATCTTCTTCTGAATCAATCGGCGCTATCTTGCCTATTAACTTAGCATATAAACTAATTATTGTCTGTCCCACCGATCTAACCATTTTTGATCCTAGCTGTGCTTCGTACCTAGCGTAATACTTCTCAACGTCTGATGTAGACAATTGCTGAATCTGTTCAATACTTAGTTCAACGCCTAAATACTGCCTGGTTTTCCCACACGCAGCCAGCGAGTATAATCTTTCTTTATGACAGAGGTCTGCTGCCTCCTCACACTTTAATAGCTCGTGCAATCCATTTTTAAAAGCAATAAAAAAAATAATTGTAAATTCAGCTGTTATTTATTATTCATAGTCTTTTACTAATCTTAAAAACTGTCCAGGTTTAAAGGTAACAGTTACTCCTTCAGGGTCAGTAGAAGCGGTCAGATTAAAATCTTCAGGAGCTATTTGATCAATTAAAATGACAAACAACTTTATAACTGGATGGGGCCAAGAATGCGGTAGTTTACTGATGGCGTTCCTTACGCTTTCTCGCATATCTACGCGCTCAAAAAGCTCCGTAATTAATTCTTCAAACTCTTCTCTGTCAACCCCCCAGCTCCTTTCCTGCAACTCCCAATCTCTAAATATATCAATAAGCTCTGCAACTACTCCGGGCTTCATTTTTTTAAACCAGATTATAAACACCAATTTAAAAAAATTAAGCAAGCCATTCTTCTTGTTTGCGCAAGAATCAGAAGAGAGAAAGGGTAAATAGTGATTCTGTTGGTAGTAAACTGGGTCAAACAGCCCTGTGTGATCGCTTGACCTACAAAGCTCAGCAGTAAACTAGGTCAAACGACCCTGTGTGATCACTTGGCCTAGGTCAAACGACCCTATGTGATCGCTTGACCTACAAAAGCTCAGCAGTAAACTAGGTCAAACGACCCTATGTGATCGCTTGACCTACAAAAGCTCAGCAGTAAACTAGGTCAAACGACCCTATGTGATCGCTTGACCGAGTTGATTGAGGTGCTTTGCTTAGCTAGGAGAGAATGTCAATATGCGGACTCTATATCACCCATTTTTTTGTTTTGCACGTAAGCCCCCCATTTTAAAATAACGATTACGTCAATTTTGGAGGTTTTTGCATGTTAATTTTGATTGTAAAAAAGGTGTCAATTTTGGCAAAAAGTAGCATGAGATGGACGAGATTTGTTTGTGAAAAGGGGGGTTTTCGTGCAAAATAAGATGTGGTGGAATAGAGTCCGCATATTGACATTCTCTGATGAGGAGGACGATGGTGATCCAAGGTCTACAAGACTGATTAGTCATCCATACATCCTTTGCACATGCGCGTTGAGGGGGAAAAAAAAAAAAGAAAAAGAAAAAGAGAAACTAAAACAAAGGTGAACTCCCCGACCCTCGCGCTCACGCACCACACCCTCCCTGCTCCCGTTCCTTCCCCGTCCACCCCCCCCCCACCTCTGCCCTCCCTACCCTGTTCATCCGCCCGTTCTCTCCCAGGCCTGACTCTCGGATGATCTCGCTCACCGACCGACGGCTCAACTGAAGGTCTTCTACCGGACTGAAAAATGAATAATGTTTGGGCTGGGAATGTTGTTAGAATCAATGCGCACGTTCACTCAAAAGAAAGGAGCCTGTAGGCTTAGATCTCTCTGGCACAGAAGCTCGGTCATTGAACTGATTAATGAACATAGGCTAAAGAACGTTGATGCAGAGTTTGAATTTGTGATACATTTGTGAGTAGACACGTACGTAAACAAGGCTGAATCGACGAAAAGATAGTTCTGATGTTAAAGTTGCAATGAAGGCAATGTACTTGTTAAAGATCATATGATATTTTTATGGTTCTTGCCAGCTATCAGCTCTATTTCAAAGCCTCTGAGCCCAGCGAAGCGAGGGAGTCGAATACTGATTCCCCCTTCACTTACTGTTAGAAAGATCAAAGGAGTCGAATTGCAGAAAAGAAAACTTTTAATGTTTGAAGTTAGTGGGGAAAAAAAGAGAGAGAAATAGTTTTACAAACAAGAAAATCAATGTCAACCACAACACATAGTGCCTTCCTCTTGGAAGACCTGAAACGAAAGAGCTGGCATAATTATGAGTTGTTAATATTTATTTTACGATTTTCGGTTTTTTTCCCCTTCAAAACATGCATGAATTGTTTTCTTTTCGATAATGTTTTTTGACTTAAGATCACTCCGAAGAGTCTCAGAAGCTTATAGCAGATGAAATCAATTTCAACCGTTCTGAACTGAAGATCCCATAAGGAAGTGCGCATATACGTTCGAAAAGTTTATTTTCAACCTTCCCAACAAACACCACTGATCTCCCCTACTTCCACCCTCTTCCTTCACGCTTCCCCCCCCCCCCCCCCCCCCGACCTGTATATGGCTTACCTCTAAATAACGACCGGAGTTTGTCTAATAACAAGATATCAAGTTAAGGGAGGCATACGAATAATACAAAAACAGAAACGAAAACAACACGAAACAAACAAACAAAACAAACAAACAAACAAACAAAAAACAGTGGAAAAAAAGCGTTAAACAAAATAGTATCCTTGGAGTCTTGTGTCTTTTAAGTCTTGCAGGTTCCATGTGTGCTTACTAACCATTAATTATTAATAGCGATATTGTAGAATATTCGAATGCAGTCCTATATTCGAGGCGGCAGAGGAAAAGAAGGAAAAAAGACCATCGGAATATACATGGGGCTATATAAAGCCTACTCATGCCTACTTTCCCAGCTTGGAGCGAATGGCTGTGGCCTGTTAAGATTCCCTTCAGAGATACAAGGAAAGATTGACAGAGAGTGAAGAACGTCATTGTAGACAGTACGTAGTGCATTCGTGGGCCTGCTCCTGACTAAATGTCTACGTACCCCACGGACCCGGACCTGTCATGCATGGCGAGTTCTTAGCCCTGTATTCCAGGTGCATGGTTGTAGCTCAGTGGTAGAGCACAAAGTTCACAAGTCAGACAGCAGGAGTTCGAATCCTGGTGGCTATTAGGGAAAACAAACAAACAACACAACACACACACACACACACACACACACACACACACACACACACACCCTTTTCGTGGCCCTTCTTAACGAGCCATTTTAGTGGTGTAATGGTCTCCAGGAATTGCTGCTATTCCCGTCTGCCGTATCATCAGAAATTTGATGTTGTTTCTTTTTTTTCTCCATTTAAATTATTTCCTTTTTTTTTTTTTGCATTTGTCTGTTTTGCCAGCCTGCGTTAAAGCGTCAGACCTACTCAATGCCACGCAGCTTACATCTCTATGGTGTGTTGGGGACTTATTAAAATGAGACAATCACATGACAATCTGTGTATGAATGCCACGAATACGCACTTGTCGACATGGCGGCGGACGTTTCTTTCACACAAAGGTGGAGACCAAGGGAAGACAACCCTACCGCCCCCCACAATGCCGCACAATTGACAAAAGTTTTTGTTAGATAGTTTGTTTGTTTGTTTTTTTTTTTATCAGGTTTCACGAAATTATGGTTCAGGTTGAATTAGATTTTGATTATTAGATGTAGGGTTAGAGTCAAGTTAGGGTTAGGGCTAAGAAGGTGGGGGGGGGGGGGGGGTGGGGGGGGGGGAGATGGAAAGGCAAGAGTACATGATCTCCAGTCTTCGGTTACGATACGTAAGTTATCATTTCTAATGCATCCCAAAATTGCGCACCCACTGAGAAGTGTCAGGTCTATTGCTACTTGGGGAATGAGAATTCCGATCTCCATCAGTCAGGACAGGTTACTATTCATCTTTTAGTACAGGTGAAAATGAATTTAAAAAAAAAACAACTCTTTATGATAAGAAAAGAGTCTCTTTCTCGAGAACCTAGAGTGTGTATAAGCTCTTACTTGTCTTAGTTGCTGGTGTCTAAGTTGAAGTGGATACTGAGCAGAAAGAAGCTGAATCGGATCACAGAGGTTTTGTTTTTTATGGATGTTTTATATAAATAAATGAATCAATGTACACACACACACACACACACACACACACACACACACACCACACACACACACACACACACACACACACACACACACACACAGATACTGAGCAGAAAGAAGCTGAATCGGATCACAGAGGTTTTGTTTTTCATGGATGTTTTATATAAATAAATGAATCAATGTACACACACACACACACACACACACACACACACACACACACACACACACACACACACACGCACACACACACGCACGCACACGCATCTCTCTCTCTCTCTCTATCTTCTTCTCTATCTATCTATATATATATTATATATATATATATATAGTGTGTGTGTGTGTGTGTGTTGTGTGTGTGTGTGTGTGTGTGTGTGTGTGAGAGAGAGAGAAAAGAGGAGAGAGGAGAGAGAGAGAGAGAGAGTAATTTCAATGTATAACTCGTTTCTCTTCTGCCGACATCTCAATTACGAGATCTGAAGTCGCACTGGTAAGCATCGCATGAAATGACTAGCAACGTTGAGCCATGCTGAAGCATTTCTACTTCCACTGGTGCCAAAAGGGTTCAAAGTAGGACAAGTATATTTGCAGGTCTGCCTTTCCCGTGCTGTTATCATGGGCAGAGTCATATATAGTTACATCTCACAAAGTTGACTACCACGCACAAGCCATGTTGAAAATGGGGAGAAAGGGGTGATGGAGAGATGCCGAGGAAAGGGGGATGGGGGGATGGGGGGGGGGGGGGGGGAGGGATTTGCGTTAGTAAACCTGCCATTTTTTGTTGTTGTTTTATTGTTGATAGATTAATGATCAATTTTGGTCACATTTGTTGTTGTTTCTATATCTTTTCAGCTTATTGATATCCAGTCTCCTTTGATCGTTCGAGAAAAGCCCACGAAACGGAAATACTTCATTGAAAAGAAAAGAAAAGAATTCATGGTGCTGTCGACATAAAAGAAATATGCGACTCTTTTATTCATTTTTCATCTGCCCCTTTCTCTTCTCTTATACTAAAACCACAGATCGAAGACTCTCAGCGTTTCATTATTCCCCTGTGATGATTGCAAAGAGTGGAGACGATCAATAAAGCATTGCCGTTGATCAGGCTTCTGTTCTGGTTCCAGACGTCCACAATGGAGTGGTGGTACGCTTTGACATAGTGAACAATATACTCGGAAGCGAGAAAAATCGGGTCTGTGGTTCGAATCTTAGGCTAAGTTAGGTTCGTTCTTTCTCGACCCCCTCTGACCCACCTCATCTTCCACCCCATCCCCCATTGCCCTTTCCTCTCTGCCTGTCTGCTAAACGCTGGAAAGTAGTGGTGTGACGGTCAATTTTGAACAAGGTTATAGATCAAAAGTCCCGTGTGCAAGATCCACTTAGAGTACAGAAAAGAACCACCGGCAACAGGGGAGCTGTTACTGGTGAAAATAACAAACAAATTCTGTGGAAGAACCAACTGTGGTAGGTAAACATTTGCAGACAGAAAATCGAAAGGTGATACCAGGCTTGGGCGAAAGGGGTGGTCGAGAAGCCTTGAAATTTTACTCAGAAAAAAAAAAAAAGAACAGATCTGCTGTGACGATGAAATAAGATCCATCATAATATCCTTTGACACAGTACTGTCAGACAAGGGTATGTCCCTGTGGATTGCCGGTGCCGGGGCTGCGGCAGGACGGGCCGGGCTGTGGCTGTGGACGGGGGGTCGGAATGAGCGGCGTGGGCGCACTGCCTCTGAGGTGGCACAGAAGATGGGACTGCACCGAAAAAAAAAAAAAAAAAAAAAAAAAAAGACACGGGCGCGTGCTCGGCTTTCCTGTCATGATATATGACGCCAACAGTCTTTTTTTTTTTTTTTTTTTTTTTTAATGCTTTTTAGATTTATTAATTTATTATTATTATTTTTTTAAAAACACGGACTGCCGTCTAAGTATACACTAGATAATTCTGGGATGGCGGACTGATCCGAAACCAAAGTAGCATACTAATGTATCCGCGCATCACAAAGAGGGACTGCATTGTTTTGGTCACATCAGTCACATGGTAGTGCAGCAGTCTGGCTATTGGCAGGAGAACAGTGGGGGGCAGGGGGAGGTGAGCGGAAGGGGGGAGACAACAGCTACTATATGTATGCATATATGTGTGTATCTGTCAGTCTATCTATCTATCTATCTATCTATCTATCTATCTATCTATCTATCTATCTATCTACCTATCTGTCTAACTATCTATCTATCTATCTGTCTGTCTGTCTATCTAACTATCTGTCTGTCTGTCTATCTATCTATCGACTTATCTATCTATCTATCTACTTATCTATCTAGTTGTCTATGTAGCTATCTATCTACCTATCTGTCTATCTATCTA
>CM065715.1:89118344-89130844 GCA_033310375.1 Conus canariensis
GCTCTTCTTCACAAAAACTTTTGAAAATCCCTAAGCGTTCTCTGAAATCTGTTGGCGAAAGAGCCTTCAGTTTTAGAGCACCTTCTATTTGGAACTCCCTCCCTGAAGACCTTCGTAATCAGCCTACTCTTTCTTCTTTTAAATCTCAGCTCAAAACTTACCTCTTCAAAAAAGCCTATTCTCTTCTGTAGATGACTAGATCTCTCTTAAATTCCTCCACAACTAGTTCGGTGAGACAGTTTATGCATGTAGGTGCGTCTGCCATTGTGTATTTTCTTTTTGCTGTGTGCATGAATATTGTATGAATAAGTGCAAATGGTGGATG
The DNA here is from genome assembly GCA_033310375.1 of Conus canariensis. NCBI lineage: Eukaryota > Metazoa > Mollusca > Gastropoda > Neogastropoda > Conidae > Conus > Conus canariensis. Next base: position 89,118,670 of record CM065715.1, read on the forward strand.
TAAGCGCATTGAGTTGTACAACAAGAAATGCGCTATATAAGTATTATACATTATTATTATTATTATTATTATTATTATGTCATTAACTCGCGGTACCGTTTGAGCCCAACGTCTGTCTGCCTGCAAACAGCAGTAGACTTGTTCATGAAGAAAACGGTGCTGAACTGGGCCTTATTGGTCTTAACCGTAGGCTTCTGTCTGTAATGGGATGATTGTGACATAACTATGGCAAACTAGTTTGCTGTATTATAAGCCGAACACACACACACACACACACACACACACACCACACACACACACACACACACACACACACACACACACACTCACTCACTCATATACACACACACACTCACCACACACACACACACACACACACACACACACACACACACACACAAATATGCGCACACACACACACACACACGCACGCACGCATGCACGCACGCACACACATACACACACACACACACACACACACACACACACACACACACACACACAACACACACGTTTTTCAAACATTTCATCTTCACTCAGCCATATGAGGCCAGTCTGTTCAGTCTCCAGACTCCTATGGGCAGCACCTGGGGAGGACGGGGGAAAGGGAAAGAAGGGGCTTGGGGGCAGAGAGAGAGAGAGAGAGAGAGAGAGAGAGAGAGAGAGAGAGAGAGAGAGAGAGAGAGCGAGCGAGAGAGAGAAAGAGAGACAGAGAGAGGGAGAGAGAGAAAGAGAGTGAGAGAGAGAGAGTGAGAGAGAGAAAGAAAGAAAGAGAGAGAGAGAGAGAGAGAGAGAGAGAGAGATAGAGAGAGAGGTGGGTAGATTGCGTACCTGCTCTTAGGACTGATTGCAGAGGGAAGGGAATCAGCTTTGGAACCCGCTTGCCATCACGTCAGTGTCAATGCCCCTGTCACCTTCCTTATCTCTTGATCGATAACACCCCCCTCCCCCCCGCCCCCTTCCCCTCAACCCCCCTCAATCCACCGATCTTTAAAAAAAAGTGCCTTCACCCTTTCTTCCCGTCCTTTGCTCCCCCCCCCCCCCCTAATTTCCTTTCGTCACAGCCTCCCCGATCTCGAGCCCCCCCCCCCTCCCCGCTCCCCCTCTCCTTCCCCGCCCCCTCCCTCTCCCCCGCCTCTCACTCTGCCACCCTCCCCCCCCCTCCTCCCTCCAGTTCTGCCCTCTTTTTGTCTTCCACTGTCAACCCAGAACCTGCCAGCCGATGACAACAATAGTTGTGGTGTTAGTGTTGGTGTTGGTGGTGATGGTGGTGTTGGTGGTAGTGTTGGTGGTGGTGTTGGTGTTGGTGACGGCGGCGGTGATAATAGGCGTGGAGACGGTGCGTATGGTCAGGTGGTGGTGGTATTGACGGGAGGGTGATGAATTCCTTGTAAAGAGGGCCGTTTTTATATCCCTGATGCCAGAACGCTTTCGTTGCCAAGTAAGGAAATGACAAGAGGGAGGGGAGGGGGTGTGTGTGTGTGTGTGTGTGTGTGTGTGTGTGTGTGTGTGTGTGTGTGTGTGTGTGTGTTGTGTGTTGTGCGTGTGTGTGTGTGTGTGTGTGTGTGTGTGTGTGTGTGTGTGTGTGTGTGTGTGTGTAAATACATTTTATTGACATGAAAGATGGGGTCTGTTCACTACAGCTCAAAGTCTTCAGAATGTTGCTGGACATTAAATGAAACCGTTTTTGATTCCTGATGAAAGACACAAAACTTAAGAAACGCCATCAAAAACAAATGAGTGAACAAGTAAGAACACAAAAGGATACTAGCATTGTTCTTGTTTCCGAGAGCGAAAATGTAATAAAGAAATAAAAACAGCTGCTCATATCTGAAGGGAAAAGTCTAAATAATCACTGCATTTGAAACAAAACAAACGGGGACAACAATGACAACAGTATCACTGTTATCATCGACAACATGAATGACAGAGATATTATAACAACAATTACAACGAAAACAGGACAAAGAAAAGACAAGAAGAAGAAGAAGAAGAAGAAGAAGAAGAAGAAGAAGAAGAAGAAAAAGAACAACAACAACAAGAAGAACAAAAAGAACAAGAACAAGAAGAAGAAGAAGGAGAACAACAACAACAACAACAACAACAACAACAACAAGAATTACAGTAAGAACAGCAGCAGAAGCAGAAACAGCAACAGCAGCAACAAGTCCTCCTCCTTCTCCCCCAACAACAACAACAACAACTACTACTACTACTACTACTACTATTACTTCTGCTGCCGCCGCCGCTGCTGTTGTTGCTGCTGCTGCTGCTGCCACCACTACTACTGCTACTACTACCACCACTACTGCACTGGATTTAATTGAAGGCCAGTCTGCTTTGGAATACAGTCCCCCAATATTCCAAAGCAGACTGGCCTTCAATTAAATCCAGTGCAGCTGAACTCTCTCATTCGGTGCAGAAATCCTTCGATACAAATAGTGACACAGAACAGCTTTGGCAATCGCTGAAAGAAGGCATCGCCTCCATGACAGAGAAGCATATCCCCAAAAGAACGATAGGCGGGAAAAACAACAAGCCCTGGGTAGATTATGCAACCCTGAAGATGATCCGGCGACGAGACCGACTGTATAAACAGTGGAAAAAGACCAAAAACCCAAAAGTGCGAACCAAACTGAATAAGCTGAAACATAATGTCCAAAGAAACTAGACATACACCGAGAACATGTTCAACGACGGCACAGATGAGAAGCCAGTAACGAACAAGAAGTTCTGGGCATACATCAAGGCCCTGCGCACTGAGGCTACAAGTGTAGCTCCACTAAGGAAAGACGGCAGACTCGTCACAGAAGGTAAAGAACGAGCTGAAGTGCTAAATCAGCAATTCCACTCAGCATTCAGCCCAAAGATCACCTGCAGCAAACAAGAGTTTACTTCTAGAACTGGCCTAGCGGCAGATCCTCCATCAGACTTTCCTACTGTAAGCACCCCAACAATTTCAGTAACAGGAGTCACCAAGTTCTTTAAAGACCTGAATCCGAGTAAAGCTCCTGGTCCAGACGGCATTAGCCCGAGATTACTGCGAGAGCTTGCTGTAGAACTAGCCCCTGCTTTCACACTCCTCTGCCAGTGCTCCCTGAACAGAGGCATAGTACCAAAGGACTGGAGAACTGCCAATGTTACCCCAGTCTTCAAGAAAGGGGAGCGCTACTGCCCAGAAAACTACCGCCCTATCTCTCTGACCAGTGTTCCATGCAAAGTAATGGAGCACATCATCACGAGCACTGTCATGAACTTCGCTGAGGAGAATGGTGTTATCACCAAAGCACAGCACGGCTTCAGACGTCAGCGCTCCTGTGAAAGCCAGCTCATTGGACTTGTAGACGAGCTATCCATAAACCTTGAGGCTGGGAAACAGACACACGCTCTGATCATGGACTTTTCCAAGGCGTTTGACAAAGTCTGTCACTCCCTCCTGCTCCACAAGATCCATTCCCTTGGTATCACAGGTAAAACACACACTTGGATTAAGAATTTCCTCTTGGGTAGACAGCAGTCAGTAGTGGTGGATGGAGCTACTTCCAGTCCTGTCCCTGTGGAGTTTGGAGTTCCCCAAGGTTCTGTTCTTGGGCCTAGCCTATTCCTACTCTACACCAATGACATGCCGACTGGACTGTCCTCCACTGCTCGTCTCTTTGCTGATGACACTCTGTGCCACAAAACTATCTCCTCCACCAGCGACCAACAAGCCCTCCAGAAGGATCTCGATCGACTCGCAGAGTGGGAGCAGAGATGGCTCATGAGTTTCCATCCAGACAAATGCCAGACACTGCGAGTGAGCCGGAAGAGAAACCCCCTATCCTCAAACTACACTCTCCGTGGCCACACCCTTGACACAGTCAGCAAGTCTAAATACCTCGGCGTCACCATCACTTCTGATCTCAGCTGGAGCCCCCACATCTCCAATGTCTCCAACCGTGCCAACAAGACTCTTGGACTACTGAGACGGAACCTGAAAGTAGGATCCCAGCGCATTAAACAGCAAGCCTACCTATCACTAGTCCGCCCAACCCTCGAATACGCCAGCTCTGTGTGGGACCCCTACATAGAGAAGGATATTAAGAAGCTGGAAGCGATCCAACGTCGAGCTGCTCGCTGGATCACCCATCGACACCGGAAAACCTCCAGTGTACACGACATGCTTGAAAACCTTTAGTGGTCCCCCCTCACAGAACGAAGGAGAAAGGCGCGACTAGTGAACTTCTATAAATTTCATAACGGAAGCCTCATTATTAACACATGCCACAAACCCTCTCAAAATTCCTCTGCACCCGAAGGAACCCGACGGTCCCATCCAGCAACATACCATCTTTCCAGCTGCAGGACTCTGTATAGACAGAAATCCTTCTTCCCCAGGACCATACCCGACTGGAACAGCCTTCCTGCTGAGGTTGCCCTCAGCCCCACCCTGGAGGGCTTCAAATCCCTAATCTGACCCACACCCCTTCCCCTGTCCCCCCCCTCCCCATCATCCCCTCTCCCCCGGCTCAGCGAACACTAACTCAGGCAACTTCAACTTCGTGCAAACCCCCTATAGTCTACAGAATCTTCAAAATGATGAAGGCGGTAGTCAAGGGAAAGAAGAAGAAGGTACTGCTGCTGCCACTACCACTACTACTACAGTACTGCTGCTGCTGTTGCCGCTGCTACCGCTGCTGCCACTACAACAACAACAACAACAACAACAACTACAACAACAACAACAACAACAAAACTACTACTACTACTACTACTGCTACTACTACTCCCACTACCGGACTGTCCTCCATTGACGCTGAGGTCTTTTGACGCATGCCCCAAGCTGCATTTAACACTTCTCTGGCAGAGCCTCCCTCCGAAATCCGTGGAGCGAATAGTCAAGCTCCCTTCCAAAGTCAAGGCACAAAGCTCTGGCTCCATCCCAGCTGAAATCTGGAGGGTTAGAGGACCGGTCATAGCACAGATGCTCACCGAGTTATCTAACGCTATATGGCAATAGGATGTCATTCCTCAGGAGGTCAAGAATACCTCCACTCTCCGGTTTTACAAGAGAACTGAAAACAGGTACTCTTGCCAGAAACTCAGAGGGATCTCACTTTTAGTCACCGTCGGTAAGATTTTCGCATGAAATAGATCGGAACAGGCGCCACTGAACACCACCGAAGTGACACGTTAGCAGTGCAGTGTCTCCTCCTGTTGGTTGCCTCTTGACGACTTGACATTGACTGCTCCCTATGGATTGCCGGTGCCGAGGCTGTGGCAGGCCGGGCCGGGCTGTGGCTGTGGCTGTGGCTGTGGATGGGGTGTCAGAATGAGCGGCGTGGCTGCACTGCCAGTGAGCTGGCACAGAAAATGGGACAACAACAGCAACCAAAAAAAGAAAAGAAAAGAAAAGAAAAAATTTTCGCTTCACACTTTTTCAGCCGCTAAATTCAGCAGAAGGAAGAGGACCGCATGCCAGAAAGATAGTGTCAGAAAAGGCAGTGGTACAATCAATGCAGTGTTTAGTGCGCGCCAGCTTTACGAAAGGAGCCAAAAACAGGTCAGAGACCTCTACACAACGTTCGTGGACCTGACAAAAGCCTTTGACAACGGTCTGTCATGAAGGGCTGTGGAGGATCATGACAAAGTTTAACTGCCCAGGCGAATTTATTACCATACTATGCCAGTTTCAAAATGGCATGCTTGTTCGGGTACTGGACGATGATTTCTCTGATGCTTTCCCAGCTACTACTGGACCAAGACAGGGTTGTGTCTTGGTACCTACACTGTTAAGTATATTGTTTTATAAGGTGAAAGGTTAAGTTACAAAGTGAAATACTGCCGTCTTTGAACTCAGTCAGTCCATAGAACATACAATACATAGCAAACATACACTACTTTACTTCATTTGTCCTGAAACCTGGACACGATATACCCTACATGGCTGGAAGAGAATGTGACACATATATACATCTGCATTAAAAAAAAAATACTACACATTTGAGAAAAGTAGGACGGAATCAGAGTTATTGCAAGTTCTTCTGTAAAGAAATAGATAAGAAAGCTTTCCTTTCTTTACAGTTTTGAGGTTTTTGAATATCAGTTTCTGTCCTGAATTTTGTCGGATTCTGTTGCACAATGGAGGATTTTTTTTTACAATAACAGAAAACAATTGAAACTAACAACAATTTTTAAATAGAACCGTACCTAATGCTGGACGAGAAAAGGTAACTTAAAGACACTATTAAAAAAAAAGTATATGACATTTAAATTATCAAGTTCATCTCGTTTATCATCACCATCATCATCATATGCAGCAGCAATACCACCTCAACCACTACACCCCCTCTCACCATTATCATCACCACCAGCCATAAAATTATCTTCATCGTCCTCGTCGTCTTCATTGTCGTCAGCAATATCCTCTCTGTCATTGTGTTCATCATCCATCATCATCATCATCATCATCATCATCATCATCACCATCACCATCACCATCATCATCACCATCACCATCATCATCATCATCAACATATGACAGTGGTCCATTATTACAACATACAACACTCACCGATTCTTGTTTCAGAGAGGAGGTGTGGCCCTGAAGCCAACAGACACAAGCCTGATCCGGCACGCGGGCTAACGTACAGACACCAGCAGCCCACGAACGGATCTGACCGAACACGTGCAACCCGAACCTGCAGGTCAAGCGAAACGACCGATCAACAGTGGCAGACCAGTCCAATGCCCACGACACAAAGAATCAAACCAGAGTGTTCAGTTTCCACTTTACTACAGCCAAACCGACAACACACGGCCCTTTCAGAGTTGAAAACAGAGAAGAGGCAGTTCAGTGGCCATCTATTCCTACCAGGAAGCAGAATCACAACTGAAACCCAAAAAGCCTCGCCACGGTAGGGGAGAGAGAGAGAGAGAGAGAGAGAGAGAGAGAGAGAGAGAGAGAGAGAGAGAGAGAGAGAGAGGGCAAACAAACGAGTAGCACCCTTTTTCTCTGGCTATAACAAACCAGATTCGGAGAGTGACAAGTCCTCCGAGAAATCATCCCTCCTTAAACTGCGTCTTTAAGTCACATAACACTAAAGCAGGCCAGACCTTCACTACCCCATCACCATGTCGTCCAACACCTGCGACCTGGACACCTACGAGTGTTCGGACAAGGGTCTTCTGATGCCCTTCGTGAACGAGTACACGTGGGACACGGGTGTCCGTGCCTTTCTCTACATCTTCGGCCTCCTGTACTGCTTCATGGGCGTGTCAATCATCGCTGACGTCTTCATGAGGTCCATCGAGATGATCACCAGCAAGGTTTCCACCGTGCGTGTGGCTGACCCCACCAGTAAGACCGGCTTCAAGGAGCTCGAGGTCAAGGTGAGAGAGAGACTCAAGACTCGAATGTTTTATTCATAAAGGCGATAACCCCTTAGAGAGGGGATATACATTTTAAATCGCACATGGAGATAGGTCTTCTTCATGTTGTATAGACACTTCTCCTTTTAAATGCCTTATATAGATAATTAGCTAACTTTTTAACCGTGTTGTCATTTGATGATGACATTAACAACATTAATTTGAACAGACAAGGATGGTTAAAATACTTTTGCGGGATGAATTGATCTCCAAGATCCCGTATTATTGGGCAAGTATTTCGACACAATGGACAAAGCAGATTTCCTTCGTATAGCTGCTTATAGTAATGAATAGCAATATCAGACACACCGAATCTACATCTAGTCATAGTGTGTTTGAAAAGCTTGCCTATTTTCATTGACATATAAACTGGTAAACAGCGTAAACGACTATACGTTCTGTATAATTTAAACATCTCACTGTTTTGTACGTGGGTGTTCCGATTTTGCCAACCACAATCAATCAGTCTTTCTCAGAACATCTTCATAAAAACATTCATATAACCAACACCTTGGTTGAGCAATACAAAACCAAATCCTTATTCACATAGTTTCATTCTTACATTTGTCACCCAGTTTTTCTTACCTTATTGTCCAGTTCTAACACGTTTCTGTACGCGTTGCATGGTAACCTGTGATCCTGCATCTGTAATATTTTTAAAAACCAATACCATGTACACTTCACAGCAGAATTCACGTGAATTGGATATCTAGCTGTGTCACCATATACCAAATCATTTGGTGTTTGCAACAATACCCCAAGAAATTTCTTTAGAGCAAACAGATGGATTTTTCACAATGTACAACAGCAGCATCCAGACCCCATATTTCAGCTCCATATTGCATCATCGGCTGAACTTGACAATCAAATAACTTCGAAAACACGACAAGAGAATCGCTATGGAATAATGATAATTTCTGAAGTATACATAGCAATGCGTATTTTGGCTTTACTGACTAAATCTATGCAGGCAAAGACGAAACTCAACCGTATGAAGAAGTATACACCCAAGTATTTTCTACATATTAACAACGGGCATTATAGATCCATCGTATGTCTATCTTTCTCTCGCTGCAAAATACCTGCCCTTTCTAAATACATTTCTGTTGCCTTTTGTTTTATTAACCTTTAGTTGTAATGTAGCAGTAGCTCTTTACAAAGTGTTTGAGTTTATAATCCAATTACTCTTTCTGAGGCCAAGACCACGTCATCAGCTAAAAGAAGAATGAAAATCTCTAAAAATGCATTCATAAATTGTGCACCATGCCTTCCAGAATGTATAACTTCCTGTGTGAATTCATTTATAAATAACGAAAACAAAACTGGGCTACAAACATCGTCCTGTTTCACACCAGAAGTACAGTTAATATAATCTGTTAAAGCAGCGCTAGGACGCACTTTATACAATCATACATACTTATTATACATTTATACAGCTTCCCATGAACACCACTTTTAAGCAAGATGGGCCAAAATATATTTTTATAAACAGACTCAAACGCCTTCTTGAAATCAATAATTGCGACATACAGTTTACGATTTAAACTAAACCGTTTTTGTGTTTAAGTCATCAGATTACATATATGATCAATAGCAGAGTAGTTTTTCTTAAATCTAGCTTGATATTCTCCAAAAATGTTATTTTCTTCTACCCACTCTTGCAGTCTGATGTTAATAACAAACACTGTATAATTTGCTGCACACAATACATAACGAGATTCTTCTGTAATTATTAGGATTGTTTGCGTCGCCTTTTTTTTGTAAAATGGAATCACAATATATTCTGACCAACATTTGATATACATCCCTTTATTAAATAAAGAGTTGAAAATTGTAAGAAAACAAAAACAAAAACAAAACAAACAAAACAAAACAAAAAAAAGTTTTTACTGGCAAGCAGTTTTTAATCAGTTAGCCTATGATTTCCTCTGGGCTAGCAGCTTTACGAGGTTTTACTTTTCTCAGAGCCATTAAAATTTCTTCTCTGGACATCGGTAGATTTTGATTGTCATCATAATCATCGTCATTTATGTAATTTTCGCAGACCATATCATTTTGAGAATCAATTTTTCCTTCCAGTAGATCTCGGAAATGATGGAACCGCATATCTGAACTAATATCAATCACATGCTGTTTTCGTTTTCTGGAAATTTTGTGAATACGATCACACAAAATCTTTTTGGTTATTCACAGACTGAAGCACTTTCTCCAATAGAGCATCATTGAACCGTTTCTCCTTTCTCTTTAAGAGATGTTTATATTCCCTCCTGGCCAAACAGTAGGACTCACGAGAGGGTTTGGAAGAAGAACGCCGATATTTCTACAATAACTTTCGAGCTCTTCATTTGGTTAGCCGGCATTGGGTATCATACCTGTCCTCTTCTTTTTCATATGTACCGAGAGTAAACGGCTTTTGCATACTCTCTGCCGCCTCTTTCTTTCACACAACAATGAGAAACACTTGATGCCTGGTCAGCATTAATGTCAGAGAGAGAGAGAGAGAGAGAGAGAGAGAGAGAGAGAGAGAGAGAGGTTTGGGGAATTGGGGGACAGAGCAGTGAAGGGGAGGGAGGGCTGCTGTGAAGGGGAGAAGGGGAAGGAAAGGGTGGGAGGAATGAGGATAAGGTGGAATAGTGGGACTGGGAGAGGAAAGGGAGGTTTTGCTTTTATACATCGTTCGTGGCCCAGTTGAGTGAACTAAGCAATATGGTGATTGGTACTAGTGGCAACATAGGTAAGGATAATACAGAACAAGGTGATTGTAAAGGTACAGTGCGTGTATCTCTCTCTCTCTCTCTCTCTCTCTCTCTCTCTCTCTCCTCTCTCTCTCTATATATATATATATATATATATATTCGTTCAATCCTTCATAATTGTTTGCGAGCCATCATAATTTGAGATACATCCAATTGCTGCTTTTTGCATGCTCACAGTCTTAGCACGTGCTCGCGTGCTCCTGTGAATGCATGCACTCGTGTGACTGATATTGTGGTCATGACGATGACGATGATGATGAGAATGGATATGCAGATATGTTTTGGTTCCAACAGGTCTGGAACGACACCGTGGCCAACCTATCCCTCATGGCCCTGGGGTCCAGCGCTCCAGAAATCCTGCTGTCCGTCATAGAGGTGGTGGGCAACGACTTCAAGGCCGGTGACCTTGGCCCCGGCACCATCGTGGGGTCAGCGGCCTTTAACCTTCTGGTCATCATCGGTGTCTGCATTATCAGTATCCCTAAGGGAGAAACACGCCGGATAAAAACCTTTAAGGTGAGCGTCTACTCCCCACTTCCATTCTCACCCCAAATTCTGTCCCATGTTTTGGTTTTGTACTGCTGCATCGGAATCATTAGCTTATCCCGACTACCTCGTCCTCGGTCACATCCGTGTTGGTTCTATCGCTAACCTAGAATGCACACCATTTGTGTACAGGGAAACATTATCAGGCGGTCCTCATGAGGCCATTCACCAGAGAAGACACCGCACTGCTGCAGAATCACTTTGGTGGTGTTCAGTAATGCCTGTACTGGTGTAATGTGCTTGAAAAACCAGCCAGTAATCCTCTCTTAAGGCTGTAATTAATTAAATGAACTATTCGTTTACTCGATTAGAAAATTCTTTGTCTCTTCATCGCACGTGGCGATCAACTGTCTTAATCTTTCAGATCGTTGTGTTGCGACCAGATACAGATCGTTGTTTGAATTGAATGATCTTTTCTTAAGGGATGAAAAAGAACGCCCTCCTTCCCGTCCCTATCCCTGTGCCACGCAATATATTACCCGCTGTTGCTTAGGCCTTGTTTGGAGCGTTTAGCTTCAGCCATGAAAAGAGTTTTCGCAATCTCTTTGCCCAATATTTCACTTATCTGTTTCAAAAGCACCATGAACTTCAATATTACGGTTGTACCGAATGAAGTGATTTCTCACATTTGAATTTAGAGTGCAAATATAAATCAACCTACCACAAAAATTATTCCCATCACAGGAGAGCTTTTGTATGGCTTTTTGCGTTCACTCGAACCACAATAGTCCCCACAGCGCGTTGAGCGATCCTTTTTTTTTTCGCTTCGTGACTGTGGCCAGGGTCATTCGGGTTAGGCGAAAATCACATATTTTGGATCGCAAAAAAACGCCCCCCCCCCCCCCCCCCCCAGAAAAAAAAAAAAAGGAAAAAGAAAAAAGTTCACCTCATTATAGAACAAAGACAAATATCATCCAGATTGCCGTAGTAGAGTCTTGGTTCTTGCACTACAAGTATGTCCAATGAAGAACGGCCGTCGCTGGAATCACCGAGCACTCAGTGGTGGGGAAAAAAGACTTGTCTTGTTGTCTGGCATGTTAGGTGACCTATATACAACGTCAGTTTGCCAAGTCTGAAGGCTGAACAGGGAAATCGAAAGAAATATTTCTTCTTTCTACCTGTCTGTCTGCCTATCTATCTGTTCATATGTTTGTGTCTTTCTATCTGTTTATATACTCATCTATCTGTTTGCTTAGCTTTTTACATACTTGTCTATTCATCCATCCATCCATCCATCCATCCATCTATCTGTCTGTCCGTCTGTCTATCTGTGTACGTTCCTACCTGTCTTTGTCTATCTATCTACCTGCCTGTCTATCTAGCAGTTGGCGAGCTAGCGAGCGATTTGACGGGCTACCGAGCTATCTGCGCAACTGATAAGCGAGCTGACGAGGTATTGATAGGTCTAAGGCCTGTGTGCGAGCTGACGAGCTATACGTGTTAGGCCTACATATTTACACTCC
>CM065715.1:89138344-89153344 GCA_033310375.1 Conus canariensis
CTCGGCGGATGTCTGACCTACGCATTCGCCCAACGCGCTGGTCAGACCTTGAGTGCGGCCTACCTACCATGGTTTTTCCCCAGGGCCGCCACAGCCCGTTTACCTCCCCGGGGACCGGTGGCTCTATGCCCCCGAGAGAGACCAGTGGCTTAACGCCAACACCCAGCACGACCAGCTACATGGTCGAATGTGGCACCCGGCCTCACTTACCTGGGTCGACCTTGGTCTCCCTCCTCGGGTGCTGTCCTATCGGCAGGACGATGTCCCGGCCGCCGATTATAGGGCCACCGGGGACACACTACAGGCACCCCTCGACTTACCTCCTGAAGACGGGTGCTATGAACCCTCTCAGGACCAGTACCTCCCTGAGGCGGACGATGACGAGGAGCTAGCCCCCACCTCATTGTACGATGTCCGCACGATAGAACGGTGGCGACCAGACCTCGTTAGGAGGGAGGCCGCACCCGCTGACGAATTTCTCTCCCTCTCCCCCGGCCCAGAGATCTAGACCAATCTACCCAAGAACCCCTCAGTCGCCTCCTTGTTTACGGACAATCCCGTGACCAGGGAGATGGGCATTTCCCAGTCGGACCGTCGGTTGATCCCCCACCTGCCCCCCCCTACTTCCGGCGCCATCTCCTTTAAGAACCTAAAGGAATGGGTCCGAGTAGCCAGGATGGGCATCCTCCACACCACGGCGGGACACACCTACTTGGACATGCCCCTTCAGCGAGCGGAGGCTCTATGGCCGGAGGACGATGGTGCCATCCCAGTACCGGGGGACCCGGGCTCTGAGGCGCACCAAGAGCCTGACCCTCGCTTGTTCAGCGATCCTTTCATGCGACACCTAGTTAACAGGATTTCGCATCACCTTTCGGCTGCGGCGGACAGCGCAGCCAGAAGCCACTTCAACTGCTTGTTGGTCGCGAGAGAGGCCGTGCTGGCGCGGACCTCTCTCTCCCCGACGCTTAAGGCAGCCCTGCGATGCATCCCGGGCCAGGTCCAGTCGCTCTTTGGCGACTACTCGGCTGACGTCATAGCACAAGCAGTTGAGGAACGCAAGCAGGCTGTGTCCTTTGCGCCCAGGCCACCGCCACGCCCTGCTAGACCCCCACTTCGTTCCTTCCCCAGGCACAGACCCTATCCCAGACAATCGCCTTCCCGCACCGCACGGCCCGCCAAGCGACCTAATCTTCTCCCAAGGCCTAAGCCAAAACCCCATCAGCAAAATTTTCGGTTAGGCCAACAGTCACGCTCCCGGAGCTGACTAGGGAGACAGCCCGAGGGGGACTTAGATCAGGTAGCACCCCCCCTCGCCCTATCCCCCACCCACCAGCCCAGACCCTCGCCCCCCCTGGCGGCAGCCTCTCCCGGCATGCCCACCAGTGGAGACGCATACGCCTCACCCCTGGATAGTGGCGGTGCTACTGTAAGGGTTTCGCCTTCCTTGGGCCCACGAGCGTCCCCCCCCTCATGCTATCTCCCCCTCCCTCCCCCAACGAACCCTCCCCCGCCAAAGCAGAAGCTCTTCGCACGGAAGTCCAAGACCTCCTCAAAAGAGGGGCCATCTCGGAGATTTCCCACCCAAACCCCGGCTTCTACTCTTTGTGATCCCAAAAGCCTCGGGAGGATGGAGGCCCATTCTAGATCTTTCGCCCCTCAACAAGTTCCTCAGGCCCACCAAGTTCAAGATGGAGACCCCCACCCAGATCCGAGACTCCATCCATCATCGCGACTGGGCCACATCCGTAGACCTGAAGGACGCCTATTTTTCAGATCCTGATTCACCGGCCCACAGACGATTCCTACGGTTCGTCTGGCAGACCCCGGAGAGGCCTGCACGCATAGTGGACCTCATCTCCTGCCTGTCACAGGCACCCCACACCTCGGCCAGAACCCTGTCCTCCCTCCTAGGAATGATGGAGTCCCTGTCTCCCCTCATTCCCCTGCGGCGGGTCCCCAAACGCCAACTTCAGAGGGAGTTCCGCCGACGTTTGTCACAGACCTCCGACCGCTGGGACCAGGTCATTCCCCTCGGACACTGGTTCATTTCGGCGACGGAGGAGCGGCTCACTCCAGCCACTCTCTCCACCGGGGTCCCCATCTCCCTCCCAACCCAACCCAACCACTGGAACTTTATACAGACGCCTCCAACTTGGGCTGGGGGGCCCACGTGGAGGACAGTCACGCCTCGGGGAGTGGGAGCTGGAAGCGGTCAGGCTAGCCCTTCTCCAACTCCAGCACAAGGTCGCGCACCGACTTGTTCTCCTCCTCACGGACAATACGTCGGTAGCTTGCTATGTCAACAAAGGGGGAGAGGCCCGCTCCATAGGCCTCTCCCTCAGAACAGAGGCCCTCCTTCGCTGGTGTCGCGCAACCATTGGTTTGTGCCCATGATCGACCTGTTTGCCACCAGCTTCAACCATCACCTGCCCCTGTACGTCTCTCCCGTTCCAGATCCCAGGCGGATGCAGTCGACGCACTATCCCTCCCCGGGACGGGCCTACTGGCGTATGCCTTTCCCCCCTTCCCCATCCTACACAAGGTGATCAGGAAGGCAAGGCTGGAAAGACCCAGGCTGATCCTCGTAACGCCATGGTGGCCGACCCAGTCTTGGTTCCCGGACCCCAAGTCCCTCACCCACGTTCCCCCCCTCGGCTCAGCCCTCGCTGGGACATGCTGAGACAACCCCGGTCAGGTCTTCCTCACTCCAATCCCAAGATGCTTCGCCTACACGCGTGGCTTCTATGCCAGCCCAACTGCGAACATCTGCATCTACCCCCCACTCGGAGAGACCCCAGTCCGTCCTAGACACGCTAGCCGGGGCAGGGGCCTCTCAGGGATTACGGGACTTCGCCTCGGCATCTCGCAGAGCCAGCACCGAATCCCTCTACAACTACCGTTGGGAGAGATGGATAACCTGGTGCTCAGATAACTCTGTTCCCCATTACTGCCCCTCCAACATCCAAATAGGAAATTTCCTCTCCCACCTATCCTCTTCCCTTAAGCTGTCGGCTAGCTCCATTCGGGGCTACAGATCAGCTATCTGCACTACCATTCGTCAACTGGGGGGCCCTTCTTTTGACAATGACTTTCTCCTCAGAGAGGTGTCTAGAGGAGTTGCTCTACGGGAAGCTCAGTCCCCTAGGCGCATTCCCCTCTGGGACCTTTTTACGGTCCTCGATGCCCTCAGAAAAACCCCTTTTGAACCCATTGCTTCTATTCCTTTTGACCTCCTCTCCTTTAAGACCACCTTTCTCCTCGCCCTGGCCTCGGCCAGAAGACGAAGTGAGATTCACGCCCTCAGCGGTGACCCCACAGATATCGCCTTCCACAGGGACGGCTCAGTCTCTCTCAAGTTCCTTCCGGAGTTCTGACATCTTGGGAAAGGGAGAAAAAGATGGAGACATGGACCTTTGCCCCTCCAGGTGTCTCAGGTACTACTGGGAACGCACACGCCCCAGGCGCTCCTCCCAGAGACGACTCCTTATCTCCCTCAACCCCAACAATACTAGAGATATCTCGGCGGGAACTATCTCCAGGTGGCTCTCCAAGACGGTGAGATCTACCTACGCTCAGGCGTACAAGGATCTCCCTGTCCTATCACCCAGGGCCCACGAGGTCAGAGCACTGGCCACTTCCACAGCGTTCCAGTACTCTGTCCCCGTGCGCCATCTGCTGGAGGCAGCCTACTGGCGTTCGGAAAATCCCTTCATTAATTTTTACCTGAGGGATATCCGCATGACCAGAGCTGATGGGTCTAAGGGGATTTCCTTTGTGGCGGCCAATGCAGCCATATCGGTCAACCCCAAGAACCACTAGGGCGCTCGCCCTCCTCCGATTCCTTTAAATTCTGCTATGGTCTGACATGGTAAAGTATATGACGCCAAAATGGGGAGTTTGTGTTATACTCCCTGTTTGGCTAGTATACTTACCATGTCAGACTCTAATTCCCTCCCTACCTTCCCCTCTGGCGCCAAGGTTCTCGGGGCCACCATACACCAGGCCTCGCTGAATGACTTATAGGAAGTTGACACTGGCTTCTTCCGGGGCCGGAAGTGGGGTGACATCACGTGACTGTCTTATGACTGCATTGGCCACGGAAAAAATTCGGCCTGACAGAGCTGGCTAACTGCCGTTGAATGCTATGGTCTGACATGGTAAGTATACTAGCCAAACAGGGAGTATAACACAAACTCCCCATTTTCGCTCGCTGCCTTCCAGACAGGTCCATACTCTCAGTCAAACACCTGTGGTAAAGAATCCTCCCGTGCATATGGCATTAAGAAATATTGATTATCATCATAATAATGAGGACAATGATGATGATGATGATGATGAAAATGATGATGATGATGGTGATGATGACGATGACGACGACAATAATGATGATGATGATGATGATGATGACAACGACGACGACGACGACGACGACGACAACGACGACGACAACAACAATGATGATGATGACAACGACGACAACGACGACGACAATGATGATGATAATGATGATGATGATGATGATGATGATGATGATGATGATGATGATGATGGTGATGATGATGATGTTGATGCTGATACTGATGATGTTGATGCTGATGCTGATGACCAATTAATCCTAGCCTCTCCGTGCCCTGTCCAGGTGCTGACGACACTGCTGAACAACGAGGAGATGGGCTCCGCCGTATCGTTGACGGACTCGGAGGGGATGAAGGCCGTCATCCAGTGGGCCTCTGAAGAGTCGGCCGTCATGGAGCAGGACGGGATGACCATACTGACCATCATGAGGATGGGCAACACGGAGAACCGGGTCCTTGTCAGGCAAGCACACCTGTGTTGTTGGTGTTGTTGCTGATGGTGGTGATGGTGTTGTTGCTGATGGTGGTGATGGTGTTGGTGGTGGTGGTGGTGGTGATGGTGGTGGTAATGGTGGTGGTGGTGATGGTGGTGGTAGTGGTGGTTTTGCCTTTTTTAATTTTTTGATCAGCTGCTGAATTAGTTTGTTGATCGTGGATTGTTCTGTGGACATGGTTCAGCTGGGTAGGTGGACCGGGAGATGTAGGCTCGAAGACAGACAGACAGACAGACAGACAGACAAAAAGACAGACATAAACGATTAAATCGATTAAAAGATGGACCGAGAGACACAGTCGGACGAAAAGACAGACAGACAGACAGATCATTTCTATGTTACGATTCCACCTCCCTCCCAAACTTTCCCACCTGCCACTTGAAACAGACAAAAACAGGACACAGACGACCAGGTAGATCCTCTCTCAGACTCTCCGACCACCTCTGCGCCTTCAGACTCTGTTTTACAGACGCGAACAGAAGAAATGCGTGTAGTCCATTATATAAACAACACCTCCACCACCAACAATAGCAGCACCACTACTACCTCCACCACCACACCAACCCACAGTGACAGCAAAAGCAACAACAGGAAGCAGGGAGCTGGGAAGTGTGCATACTTCAGTTGAAGATCGAACAGTCTTACTCACTGGACCCGAATTTCAATTCAGATCCTCACCATTCTTTTTTTTTTTTTTATTTCGTGGAAACGAATTCATCTCATAAGCCCGAATGTTTTTGTCCCATTAAGGTCCATTCATTATTTCTCGAAAAATTTACGAAAATGTCGAAAAATGCCTCATCTTGCAACAAACAATTAACAAGTAGGGTAAAAATCGAGGTTATTTGTATTTGTTTCTGTCCGTCTTTGTATCTGTCTGACTTTATATTCAAGTTTAAAAGGCTGTGCCAGTCTTGAATAAAAGTTACTTTATATTTATTAATTTCTCCAGTTCTTGTTGCTGTGTAGATGTGTTCGGCATAGGGTATATGGGCAAGCTTGGAGCATCCTTTTTTGGGGGGATGCTTTCTTGTTTGTTGTGTGTGCTCTGTGCTGTCGTGTCTGCTAGGCGATTCGGTGTCGTAAGCAGCATTCCTTTGGAGTTATGTTTTCTTGTGGGAGCAAGAGTTACCCTACTTGTTAATTGTTTATTGTTTACTGTTCCCTGCCTCATTTGATATTTACGTTCATCTTGCAACGTTAAAGAAAGTGAGAGGAAAAAAAAATCCCGGATCTACCCTTGGATTCGGATACGCAGCAAAATTCAGCGGATTTGTCTTTAGACCACTTTCTATCTTTCCACCATGTTTTATTAAGACTGGCTTCGTAGTTTTGTGCATTTTTGCCAACAGACACACAAACAAACCAACAGACATGGAAAAAACATGTTTTCCTTGGTGGAGGTTACTACAATAACAAATCAGTGACAACACTACCACCACAACTACTACTACTGCTGCTACTGCTGATGCTACTACTACTACTACTACTACTACTATTAGTACCACTATTACTACTGCTGTTGCTGCTGCTGCAGTTGCTGCTATTGCTGTAGCTGCTGTTGCTGCTGCTTCTACTTCTACAACACAACAACGACAACAACGACGACGACGACGGCGACGACCACCACCACCACTACCATTACCATCCTACTACCACCAGAATAACAACAACGACAGGAATTACCACTACGACTACTACTACTACTGTTGCTGCTGCTACCTCTGCATCTACTGCTATTACTACTATTACTACGATGAAAGATCCAAGGAAAGATTTGTTTCTTTGAAAACTTATGTTACTATTTCTCTTTGCACTGGAAGTATCTCCCAATGCCACCTCCCTCTAAAAGATTATGTTCCACGGCTTTCTAGAGCTGTAGAGAGGTTCCACAATAGTAGTAGTAGTAGTAGTAGTAGTAGTAGTAGTAGCAGTAGTAGTAGTAGCAGTAGTAGCAGTATTAGTAGCAGTAGTAGCAGTAGTAGTGAAGAAGCTCCGTTACCCTTTAAAATACACCTTCTAAAAACACACCTGAAATTTTGTTAAAAATCTTTCGACAGTAAAATCTCAGATCAGATGAAAAATGTGAATCTCTTTCAGAAATTCTAAGATCACATCAGGTGGAACACCGCTGAACAAGGTTTTCATGGAGTCTGCCGTAAAATGTTTATGTCTCACGTCATACAAGTCCCAAAGAATATGTTTCATTGTGAGTGGTACATGACATGGAATGCACCACGGAGCTTCTTCACTCTTTAGTAGTAGTAGTAGTAGTAGTAGTAGTAGTAGTAGTAGTAGTAGTAGTAGTGTGGAACCTCTCTACAGCTCTAGAAAGCCGTGGAAATATACTACTACTACTACTACTACTACTACTACTACTACTCGCATTGTTTTCAGCAAGATTATATTTAGTTTTAACCGTCACACCCTACCTCTGGTATTTTGGCTGACAGGGATAATCATAAAAACCGTCCCAGAAGAGTGGTAGTAGGGGGTGTAGCGAACACAATGCCACCAGTACGACAACACGTTACAAAGGGCAGCGAAAGGGACCGTTTCATGTTGGGCGCTAGCGAGATGTTAACTCGCAACATCTGACTGTGAATTTAGGGAAAGGAAATCTTAATTGAGGCAGGGAACAGTAAAAGTAAGATAACTCATCCTCTCATAATAATAATAATAATAATAATAAATAATAATAATAATAATAAACAAACAAGTAGGATAACTCATCCTCCCATAATGAAATAATTACACGCCCATAACTCCAAATGAATGTTGCTTACGTCATCAAATCTACTGATAGAAATGACTACGCAGAGCACACAGAACAAACAAGGAGACATCCCCCCCTCCCCCCGAAAAAAAAAAAGAAGCGTGTTCCAAGCTAGCCCATATGCTCTGTACCCGACACACCCATACAGCAACAACAACTACAGAAACGAGAAAACACAAATGAACATTTATTCATGCCTGGCACAGCCTTCTCGATCTCGAATATAGTAAAAAAAAAAAACACACGGACGAACAGTGACAGTTGCAGATAACCTAGTCTTAATTGGTATGAAAGGAAGCCTTAAATGAGGCAGGGAAGAGTAAACAGTAAATAGCAAACAAGTAGCATAACTCTTGTTCCCATGATTTGTGCATTTATTGCTTGACCACCGAGCTAACCAAGTAACCACTAGTTGCTGTCTATTTTAATGCTTTTGTAATTTTTACCAGAGTGGAGACTCTGGATGGAACGGCGGAAGCGGAATCAGATTACATCCCCTTCAAGGAGACGGTGGTGTTTGAGGCTGGGGAGACGTCGAAGACCGTGGAGATCAAGATCATCAATGACAACGAGTGGGAGGCGGACGAGGTGTTTTTCGTGAGGCTCAGCATCAAGGACATGGATCAGAACGCTACTGTGGGCAAGAGGGACATCACTAAGGTCACCATCATCAACGATGACTGTGAGTCACTGTGGTTAGATGGGCAGTTTGATAATCTGGATGAATCGCAGAAACTTTTGAGTTCATGGTTTTTAAACACCTGTTTTGCTCTTGTGTGTGTTTTTTTCTCCTCCGTATTTTTGTCCCCTTTTACTACTTATATCACTTTTCAGCTATTGAACACTGAAATATTCTCACCGTTTTGATGAAGTAGGTGGAAATTGCACACTGAGATGAAGTTCTTTTTCCTGCGTTACGATCTTTCAGGCCAGATTGACCTCCCTTTGATTACAGTAAAGCAAAAGTCTTGGTGAATGATAAAAAAGGATCCCCGGTTTTAAAATTTCAAAATATTACGGATGTTGTAAGGGCTACTGGTAGAGGAATTTTAGTGAAAAAAATATTGTTCTTGGCTTTGAAATCTTAATAACCCACGGTGGGTTTAAGGTTCTTGGTTTTTGATCATAAAATTTTAATGAACAAGGTAGCTTTATGTTTTATGGTTTTGGAATCTGAACGAATCACGGTGTCCATAGAGCTCGTCGTTTTCAAATCTGAGAGAACTAAAGAAGATGTAACGTTGATAGTTTCGAAATATCGGTATGGTTCACGGTTTTCAAATCTCAATGACGCACGTAAATTTAAAGGTTCGTAATATGCAATACCAGTAACCCATGGCAGCTTTAGGGTTTACGTTTTTTGCTTTTATTATGAGCGGTAGAAGTGTCAAGGTTCATGGTTTTGAAATATCAGAGAACCATGAATCGATGCTCTATTACTCATTGGTTTTAGAATATTTGCGTGCCGTGGATACTTTATGGTTGATGGCTTTGAAATTTCTTGTACCATCAAAAATTTACGCGGTTCACGATTATGGAATCGTAACAAACCAGATATTTTCAGGGTGAGGTTTTTAGGGTCAATGAGTTTGAAATGTCAGTGAACTTTGGAGGCTTCTAGGCTCACTGCTCTTGTTGTTACTAACATCTGAATCCATGTTACTAGTTAATACAAGTAGGTGGGATTCTAGGATTAGTCGTAGTCAAGGAGTGAAACATGTCGATGGGAAAAAAATAATTAAAACATATGTAACTGCTCTTTTCCCCCTTTTTGTACAGTTGTTGCTGGAATTATACTGCCAGTTATAAAACAGCATACATTTGTAAAGGATAAGGGCATATTATATGTATCTCTCCTTACAATCGATCGCCATCATGTAACATTAACTTGTTCTTCCATTTTCCTGTTTTTACATTTTTTAGTCAATGTCTCAACTATTGAATTTCTGTTTTTTAGTTTATTTGCATACTCATGTTTTTCAATACTTATGTAATTTATTCATTCATTTACCAGTTATTCACTCTATCATTTAATTTTTTAACTACTATTTATCACTGATATGAATCTGAGTTGAAGTGCAAGCTTCATGTTTTCAATACTTATGTAATGTATTCATTCATTTACCAGTTATTCACTCTATCGTTTAATTTTTTAACTACTATTTATCACTAATATGAATCTGAGTTGAAGTGCAAGCTTTACTATGACGCTTTCCCCTCACCTCCCGAACACCTTCTCCCCTTCCACCTCCCCTTCCCTGGACCCTCCCACTGTCCACTCCCTCACCACCATTCCACCCAGTCCCCCTCACTCACACACAGATACATCCCAGCCCCCTCCTCATTCCCACCCCCCCCTTTCTGGGAACCTTAAAAACGTGTCTTACACCTGGGCCACTGTTTGTGGGTTGAAGGCCCCGGAATGTTCGAGTTCAGTTCGCCCAGCGTGGTGGTGAAGGAGAGCGTGGGCAAGGCGGAAATTCCGGTCATCCGGACAGACGGCATTGACGGCAAGGTGACCGTGCGCTGGGTGGCCAGAGACATGTCGGCCGTGTACGGCAGAGACTACGACACCAGCAGCGGCGCCCTGGTCTTCGAGCATGGCGAGAGGAAGAAGAACATTGAGATTGGCATCACCGATGACAAGGTGGGTTAGAGATGGTGGAACATTGAGACTGGCATCACCGATGACAAGGTGGGTTAGAGATGGTGGAACATTGAGATGGCATACCGGGAGGGACACGTTCAGTCAGAAGTGATAGAACACTGAGACTGGTACTACAAAGGACAAAGTGATTAGAGATGGTAGAACACTGAGACTGGTGCTACAGAGGACAAAGTGAATTAAGATGGTAGAACACTGAGACTGGTTACAGAGGACAAAGTGAATTAAGATGGTAGAACACTGAGACTGGCATTACAGAGGACAAAGTGAATTAAGATGGCAGAACACTGAGACTGGCATTACAGAGGACAGAATGAGTTAGAGAGGTAGAACACTGAGACTGGCTTTACAGAGGACAGATTGAGTTAGAGGCGGTAGAAACACTGAGACTGGCACTACAGAGGACAGAATGACTTAGTAGAACGTTTAGACTGGCATTACTGAGAATGGTAGAACATTGAGACTGGCATTACTGAGAATGGTAGAACATTGAGACTGGCATTACTGAGAATGGTAGAACATTGAGACTGGCATTACTGAAGTGCATTACAGAGCATAATGGCTTTGCTGATGAAAGGATGAGTTGTGAAAGAACATTCGAAAATGACTTTTCTGATGACAACATGATTTACAGACGATACAGAACATTTGACATTGGCATAACTAATGACAGCATGTCTTACAGATGGCAGAATATTGAGACTGGCGTTATAATCAATGCTAAGAGAAAGATATGACAGAAGATCGAGGTTGGTATAGGTGATGAGATGGAGGGTTAGGGATGGAAGAATATTGAGACTGACATTATTAATAAGAAGGTGAATCGGAGATAGTAGAACATTGAGACTGGCATAACAGACGACATGGTGAGTCACAGAAGACAGATCATTGAGACCGGCATTGTTGTTGACAGAGTGAGTTAGAGATGGTAGAAGATTCAGACTGGCATCAGTGACGACAAGATGAGTTAGAACATGAAGACTGGCATTGCTGCTGACCAGATGAGTCAGAGACGGTAATATAATTAACATTGGCGTCGCCGATGATAAGATGACAGAACATGGAGGCTGTCATGACTAATGACAAGATGACTCAGAGATGGTAGGACATTGAGTTTGGTGCTTCTGACGACAAGAATCAGAGATAGTAAAATGTTGAAACTGGTGCTACTGATGACAAATCAGATATGGTGAAAAATTAAGATTGGTGTTACTGGTGACAAGTCAGAGTTGGTTTACCACTGAGATTGGCTACTGATGGCAAGAGTCAGAAATAGTAAAATGATGAGATTGACGCTACTGATGAGTTGGTAGAATATTGAAATTGGTATTACCGACGACAAGTCAGTGATGGTAGAATATTGAGATTGGTGTAACTGATAGCAAGGGTCAGAGTTGGTGGACATTAAAATTGGTGTTAATCACAGCAAGGTGTGCTGCATGGATATGTAAAAACATTGAGATTTTTGTCAAGGGACGACAATGTCAGTTAGAGATGGTGAAACATTTAATTCGGCGTTACTGATGACACGATGAGAGGAGAGAGAGAGAGAGAGAGAGAGAGAGAGAGAGAGAGAGAGAGAGAGAGAGAGAATATAAATACAAATACAAATATGAATATTTCAATGAAGGTGAATAGATAAGTTGAGAGAGAGAGAGAGAGCGAGAGAGAGAGAGAGAGAGAGAGAGAGAGAGAGAGAGGAGAGAGAGAGAGAGAGAGAATCACCAGTAAATCCAGGTCACTGTACTATGTGTAGGACTTTGAGAAGGACGAACATTTCGAAGTGTCGCTGTTGTCGCTGGATGTGAAAGGGGCCAAGTTCGGTCCTGGCAAGAAAACCATCGTCACCATTCTCAACGATGATGGTAAGAAAAAACAAGATGCAAAGCATGTATACGTACTCCCAGTACAGTAGTTTAAAAAAAAAAAGAAAAATGTGTATATAAATCAGTCACTATAGCACTTTCTCCCCTTTCGGTGATAGAAATTTTGTATGTAAGAGAGAAAAAAAACAACTCCAGTTCCCGGCGGATTAATGAACCCCGGTCTCCCGCGTGACAGGCGGAGATATTAACCACTATACTACCGAAGAGCTCACAAAAATTTCGTTACGCTTAAGTGTATAAACCGTTATTGTTTACACTGTACATCACAAAATTATCATTTATAGCCGTAAGTAACGGCTATTCTGGTAAAATAAAACATCGGCATCATCCATGACCCATAATGAACATATTTTTAGAAAGATCGGTCCAGCAGTTTTGTCTGGAGCGAGTGGAACACATTTTGACCACGGACGGACAGACAGACAGACAGACAGACACACAGACAGCACTTCTTCGTTCCCATTGTAAAGTACTCCCTGTTCTATAAGAACTGGGAGTACAAAAAAGAATGGATGTATGTTTTCTTTCTACTTGTCTTTCCGTTTCATCATCTTTTTTTCTAGGCTTGTTTACTTATTTGTTGTTGTTGGTAGCATTTAATAAGCGTAAGATGATCAGAACAGATATGCGGCTTCTTTTTTTTTTTTTTTTTTTTTAAGCAAAAACATCGTCTATACTTTAATTCAATCGATGAACGAGTCACTGATTTAGACACGTACACATTCGTGCTTCCGAGCACCCCCCTCCTCCCGTCTCCCTTACCAAAACAACAACAGCAACAGCAACAAACGAAAACAGAAAAAAAGAGGCCAAGAAAAATAGATAAATTGAAAAAGGGATGAAATGAGATCTTCACAGCATAAAGCCACAGTGCCTCAGTTTTCAACCTAAGTTCGTAACCCTACTTCACCATATATTACTTTGCAATTCTACTTCACCATACATAACTGTGCAACTCTACTTCACCACACATTACTTCGTAACTTACTTCACCAGACATCACTTCGTAACTGTACTTTCACCATACATAACTTCTCAACTGCACTTCAAACATTGCTTTGCAACCCTGCTTCACTGTACATCACTTCGCAACTGTACTTCACCATACATTACTTCACAACTGTACTTCACCATACATTACTTCACAACTGTACTTCACCATACATCACTTCACAACTGTACTTCACCATACATTACTTCACAACTGTACTTCACCATACATTACTTCACAACTGTACTTCACCATACATTACTTCACAACTGTACTTCACCATACATCACTTCACAACTGTACTTCACCATACATCACTTCACAACTGTACTTCACCATACATTACTTCACAACTGTACTTCACCATACATTACTTCACAACTGTACTTCACCATACATTACTGCGCAACTCTACTCCACCATACATTACTTCACAACTGTACTTCACCATACATTACTTCACAACTGTACTTCACCATACATTACTTCACAACTGTACTTCACCATACATCACTTCACAACTGTACTTCACCTACATTACTGCGCAACTCTACTCCACCATACATTACTTCACAACTGTACTTCACCATACATTACTGC
Source organism: Conus canariensis (assembly GCA_033310375.1). NCBI lineage: Eukaryota > Metazoa > Mollusca > Gastropoda > Neogastropoda > Conidae > Conus > Conus canariensis. Next base: position 89,152,115 of record CM065715.1, read on the forward strand.
GCAACTCTACTCCACCATACATTATCTCGCAACTCTACGACGGTGCTGCTGCTGCTGCTGATGCCGATGGTGACAATAATGACGATGGTGATGGTGACGACGACGACGATGACGACGACGACGACGACGGCGATAATGATAATGATGGTGATGACGATGATGATGATGATGATGGATGATGATGATGATGATGATGATGATGAGGACGACGACGACGACGACGACGACGATGACGACGACGACGACGATGATGATGATGTTGATGACGACGATGGTGACGATGACAATGATGATGATCGTGATGATGATGACGATGACGACGAGGATGACGACGGCGACGACGACGACGATGGTGATGATGGTGATGATGACAACGACGACGACGACGACGATGACGACGATAATGATGACGACGATGTTGACGACGATGATGACGATGTGTGTGAAGAGTTCCGGGGCTTGGTGAGTCGGGTGGCCAACCTGACCAACGTGAACCTGGACATGCTGAAGCTGCACAGAGCCAGCTGGGGCGAGCAGTTCAAGGATGCCATGAACGTCAACGGAGGGGAGGTGGAATCGGCTAGCTGTTTCGACTACGTCATGCATTTCGTCACCTTCGCCTGGAAGGTGAGAAGGGAGGGGAGGAGTAAGGTGGGGTGGGGCGGAGGGGCGGGAAAATCCTGATTCAACACAGGTGTTGTGTGTGTGTGTGTGTGTGTGTGTGTGTGTGTGTGTGTGTGTGTGTGTGTGTGTGTTGTTGCGCTTGTGGTGTGTGGTGGTGTTGCTGCGCTGCGTGCTTGCGTGGTGTATGCGCGCACTGTGTGTTGTGTGCATGTGTGTGTGTTGTATGTTGTGTGTGTGTGTGTGTGTGTGTGTGTGTGTGTGTGTGTGTTTGTTTGAGAGAGAGCGAGCGAGCCAAGAGAGAGAGAGAGTGAGAGAGAGAGAGAGAGAGAGAGAGAGAGAGAGAGAGAGAGAGAGAGAGAGAGAGAGAGAGAGAGGAATATTCTTTTAATAAAAGATGAAATTTTGTAAACAGCTGAAGTTGGCTTTGTCAAGCGACAAAAACACGTGGCTCGTAAGTGGTGGATATACTTTCAGTCAAACATGAAATACAGTAAACAGCTGAAACTTCCTCACTCGCTGGGCCGAAGTGGTCAGGACAAAGTACGGAATACCTTTCAATTAATACAAAAACCAGCAAAGCTAGTTATCAGTTGAAATTGGCTTAGT
>CM065715.1:89158344-89170844 GCA_033310375.1 Conus canariensis
TTTCATCCCTGGAAACTCACACCCGTGTCCCTGTCTTTGCGCCAGCTGGCCTTGCAACATAGCTCCTTCATTCCATTTTAATCTGTCTGCTTGGATCCACCTACAGGGTCGAACTTTAATTAAGGACCACTTATACACAGTCTCACAAAACATAGAAAGAAAAACCGACAAACGACAGAAACTTTATAAATGTTTAATTTCATTATCAGTGAACAACATTTTGTCACTTTCATCGAAAAAATCATTCTTTCTGATTAGACAGGGGAGCCTGAATGAGACTACCCCCCAAAATGACATTCACAAAAAGAGTGTTTCTTTACAGTCTGATCAAAACCGAGTGTGCCCCCCTCGTGCTGCCACACAATCCACACAGCGCTGCCTCATGGTGTTGACTGTTCTTGTAATGAGTGCCTGGGGGAGGTTTGCCCACTCCTGCTGCAGGTAGTGCAGCAGCTCCTGTCGATTTGCCGGAACAGGGTGATTTTTTTAAACTCTCCTCCCAAGCTCGCCCCAGATGTTCTCAATAGGGTTCATGTCCGGGCTGTTTGCCGGCCATGGCATCCTGGTGATGCCAGCTTGCACCACAAAAGTGTTCACGGCTCGACAACGATGTGGGGTGGCATTATCGTCCATGAACACAGCCTGAGCCCCAATCTGCTGGAGTGCTGGGACAACCAAAGGCCATAAAATCTCCTGCAGGTAGCGCTGGCCGTTCAGGTTGCCATCCACATGGTACAGGGGAGTCTTATGGTGACTGCTGATGCCCCCCCATACCATGACGGAGCCACCACCAAAAGCGACGACCTCCTGGATGACGTCATCTGCCAGCTGCTCCCTAGGACGCCGCCACACCCGAATGCGTCCATCTCGTGGCTTCAACTGGAACTTGGACTCATCGGTGAAAAGCACCATCCGCCACTGAGCCCGAGTCCATGTTCGATGAGCTGTGCACCAGGCCAGGCGACGTGCCCGGTGGGCCGCAGTCAGTTTTGGTTTCCGAACTGGGCGCCTTGCTCGAAGGTCGGCAGCATTGAGGCGCCGCCGTATGGTCATCTCACACACTGCTGTGTTAGTGGCAGCTTGGAGCCGACGCCTGATGGTGTTGGAGGTGGTGGTCCTGGTCCGAAGAGCATGTCTGTGGATGAACCTGTCATCTCTTGCAGTGGTCTTCTTTGGCTGGCCTGGACGGGGTCTCTCTTTGACAGTTCCAGTGGCTTGAAAACGTTCTCTCAGCCGAATGATGACGGAGTGGGACACTTGTAGTCTTCTGGCCACTTCTCGAACGCCAACTCGATCCTGCAGCCATGCAATCGCCCGGGTCCGGTCAAAATCAGACAGCTTGCGTCTTGGAGGCATTTTTGTGTTATGAAGAATTATGTACGTTGGGCTGCTTTTAGGGGCATTCCAGTCAGTAAAATGCTCTGCAATGCATTGGTTTTTGCACGTGCATTTGGAATTTCAGTGCAAAACCGTTTGAAGCAGTGTTCACTCTTGCTTAAAAAACAAGCAATTTTGACAACAATCTGCAACTTTCAACCCCCCCTCTGCATGCCGCACGTGACAATAAGACAGCTTTCGCAAGCTTTGCGGAATACTCTGTTAACCCCTTAAACCTTTCCCAGTGGAATTCTTCGAAAAAATGCATTGCTTGTATTTTTGGCCAATTTAAAAAGAAAGGGCCTTTTTTCGGGGTGGTCCTTAATTAAAGTTCGACCCTGTAGGTTGTATCTTAATGGGCACTGGAAAGAAAAGAGCGGTAAGCAACTCTCTCTCTCTCTCTCTCTTCTTTTTTTTTTGCCTCCCCCCCCCCCCCCCCCCCCCCACACACACACCACACAAATTCCATCTCACTTTGCTAAACACCATCTACGAATATTCGTGCCTTACGAAAAATGATACATGTTGTGCTTTCTCTCTCTCTCTCTCTCTCTCTCTCTCTCTCCTCTCTCTCTCTCTCTCTCTCTCTCTCTCTCTCTGTGCGTGCGTGAGTGCGTGCGTGCGTGTATGTGTATGTTCCAAATTCTGTACGTACATTGTCATATTCACTTTACTGTCTGTTTTTTTTGTTGTGTTTTTTTTACACATGCTAATTCTTGTACATGTTAGTACATTTCCATATGCGAGGACTGGATGTAAAAAAGCGCGTCCTCGTACATTATCCTCGTACATAAAGAATTTTGTCTTGTCTTGTCTTGTCTCTCTCCCTCTGTCTCTGTCTTTCTTTGTCTCTCTCTCTTTTCACACACACACACACACACGCACGCACACACACACACACACACACACACACACACACACACACACACACACGCACACACAACACACACACACACACACACGCGCGCGCGCGCGCGCCAGGTTTCCCCTGCGTTATGAATACCCGATTTCTTGCTCAACAACCGCATTAATTTCTGGTGTGCAGCCTGCAGAGACTTTTGAAGTAAGCCCAGCACAGCGTGGCATTATGAATTATCTGTCGTTTCAGGGCAAGACGTTCGAAGTACCAGCCGGTTCCCTCAGCTTCTCTGTCGTCCTCTACACTACTTTTGCCACTGTCGCCCTCCTCGTGTTGGTCGCCCGGCGTTACCTCCCTTTCTTCGGCAAAGCCGAGCTTGGCGGGTCGTCCGCGGGCAAGGTCGTGTCCGCCATCTTCTTCATCGTCCTGTGGCTGCTGTATGTCGTTCTCTCTGCCCTGCAGGCCTACGGTTACATCACTGTCAATTTCTGAAGACGATAGTTGGCGTGATATAGGTTTTGTCTGGGGGGGGGGGGGGGGGGGGGGGATTGTGTGTGTGTGTGTGTGTGTGTGTGTGTGTGTGTGCGTTCTTTTTCCTTTTTTTTATGTCTTTCTTGTCCCCCCCCCCCTTTTGTTTTTCTTCCATTCATTCGTCATTTGTTTCTAACATTTGTGTCTTTTTCCAGTCGTTTAGGGGAGGGCTTGATCAGATGACTTCCTTCTCCTCACCTCCGTCGGACTCTTACACTCTGAGAGGGATGTGAAGAAAAACAAACAAACAAACAACCCCCCCCCCCAAAAAAAAAAAAAAAAAAACAAACAAACAAAAAAAACAACAACAAAAAAACAAAAACTAAAAAAACAAACAAAAAACAAAAAAACCCAACAACAAACAAACAAACAAACAAACAAAAAACAACAACGATGACGTGTTTCTGAAATTCTAGGGATTAACATATTAATAGTCAATGCCATTTTCATTTGATTGTCTTTTCGCAAGGAATAATGTTATGCTGAACAATTAAGTAGTGGGGGAAAACAAGTGCAGGCTAACAATTCTTCAGTCATTATAGTAATGACTTGGCAAAGATTTGAACTTTTAGAAAAGAAAAAAAAAATTGAAGATGAAGAAAATGGGGGGAATTTATCATAAATATGAAAAACCCTTCACTAGCCGCCTGAGGGAACCATCGCAATCCCTCTCGAAGGCACATCTATTTGTATTGCCTGCTCCTAGGCCTTTCGTCCGCTGGATCGGACTCATCAGGGAGACACGACTGATTGTGTCTGTGCTCTTGGTGTCAAATAGAGACACACCACAGTCCATAATTCTGTGGTGTTCTCACCACCAAGGGTTCAAAAGAGAATGCAACAGCACCCCCGAAGCAGCCAGCGAAGGGTAGCAAAATGGAACAAAACGAAAGTGTGGAGAGGAAAAAAGTTGTTGAAAGAGTAAAAGCATTATGCACATAGTATAAGATGTAGGGGACAATCTTTGAGCCTATGCTTGAGGATCCATTCAAGGATACAAGGGAGATCAAAAGATGTGGAACAGTCTGAGTGGTCAGCTCTGCTGTTCAATAACCCAAGCATTGTAAGTGGCTAAGAATTGTACAGAACAACCTTTACTTGGATCTCCTAAGAGATGCAATCTCCCACTGATTGACCAAACAATATAATGCTGAACAATTAAGTAGTGGGGGAAAACAAGTGCAGGCTAACAATTCTTCAGTCATTATAGTAATGACTTGGCAAAGATTTGAACTTTTAGAAAAGAAAAAAAAATTGAAGATGAAGAAAATGGGGGGAATTTATCATAAATATGAAAAACCCTTCACTAGCCGCCTGAGGGAACCATCGCAATCCCTCTCGAAGGCACATCTATTTGTATTGCCTGCTCCTAGGCCTTTCGTCCGCTGGATCGGACTCATCAGGGAGACACGACTGATTGTGTCTGTGCTCTTGGTGTCAAATAGAGACACACCACAGTCCATAATTCTGTGGTGTTCTCACCACCAAGGGTTCAAAAGAGAATGCAACAGCACCCCCGAAGCAGCCAGCGAAGGGTAGCAAAATGGAACAAAACGAAAGTGTGGAGAGGAAAAAAGTTGTTGAAAGAGTAAAAGCATTATGCACATAGTATAAGATGTAGGGGACAATCTTTGAGCCTATGCTTGAGGATCCATTCAAGGATACAAGGGAGATCAAAAGATGTGGAACAGTCTGAGTGGTCAGCTCTGCTGTTCAATAACCCAAGCATTGTAAGTGGCTAAGAATTGTACAGAACAACCTTTACTTGGATCTCCTAAGAGATGCAATCTCCCACTGATTGACCAAACAATATAATGCTGAACAATTAAGTAGTGGGGGAAAACAAGTGCAGGCTAACAATTCTTCAGTCATTATAGTAATGACTTGGCAAAGATTTGAACTTTTAGAAAAGAAAAAAAAATTGAAGATGAAGAAAATGGGGGGAATTTATCATAAATATGAAAAACCCTTCACTAGCCGCCTGAGGGAACCATCGCAATCCCTCTCGAAGGCTCATCTATTTGTATTGCCTGCTCCTAGGCCTTTCGTCCGCTGGATCGGACTCATCAGGGAGACACGACTGATTGTGTCTGTGCTCTTGGTGTCAAATAGAGACACACCACAGTCCATAATTCTGTGGTGTTCTCACCACCAAGGGTTCAAAAGAGAATGCAACAGCACCCCCGAAGCAGCCAGCGAAGGGTAGCAAAATGGAACAAAACGAAAGTGTGGAGAGGAAAAAAGTTGTTGAAAGAGTAAAAGCATTATGCACATAGTATAAGATGTAGGGGACAATCTTTGAGCCTATGCTTGAGGATCCATTCAAGGATACAAGGGAGATCAAAAGATGTGGAACAGTCTGAGTGGTCAGCTCTGCTGTTCAATAACCCAAGCATTGTAAGTGGCTAAGAATTGTACAGAACAACCTTTACTTGGATCTCCTAAGAGATGCAATCTCCCACTGATTGACCAAACAATATAATGCTGAACAATTAAGTAGTGGGGGAAAACAAGTGCAGGCTAACAATTCTTCAGTCATTATAGTAATGACTTGGCAAAGATTTGAACTTTTAGAAAAGAAAAAAAAATTGAAGATGAAGAAAATGGGGGGAATTTATCATAAATATGAAAAACCCTTCACTAGCCGCCTGAGGGAACCATCGCAATGGGGTCTCTTTTTTTCTCTGAGAAATTTACTTTTTTGCGCTAACACTTTCTGTATTGTAATATTAGAAAGAGGTCTTCTGAAAAAAAAATTCAGCATGATTTTGCTGTCATGAATTTCAACACAATTACTTTATTTTCCGTTAGCAATATCTATGTTTTATTTTGTCTCGATGTAAATGCTGTGGAGATTGTGCGCTAGGAACGATCAGTCCACTGTCTTCATTTTGTCATCTCTCTCTCTCTCTCTCTCTCTCTCTCTCTCTCTCTCTCTCTCTCTGCATCAAACTCACTGGCTTTCATCATGTCCGCTCCTGTGAAATTAGATTCTACAATTCTGCATGTATCTACATTACAATGCAGTTTTCGGCATCATGTTCTAAAATTAATTTCTGTTTATTAATGATGGCAGATGCAAACTGGCGAGTTACCGCTTTTCGAATCGGCTGTTTAAATATGTGGATGTTTTTTGCCCCTGATAAATACCAACTTTTTGAAATTGAAAAAAAAAATTAAAGAAAAAGTTAAGTTAGTGGGACAGAAAACACGCTTTCGGATTTCAATGCCGTTAGAACAATCGTGCAATTGTTTCAGATGCCTTTTTTTTTTCTCTCGAAGAAAAGTTCAAAATGTATCCGTCGCTGAGATAAAAAAGCAGAACAACAAAGATAAGGAAAGAAAAGGAGAAGAAAAGGGATAATGATTTTCACAGTGACCAGTACGGGTATTAAAAGGTAATCTCTCTCGTTGTCTGATATTTTTGTTGAAGTATCAAATCGGCTTGTTACGTGCTCTGAGCTTTCAAATGTCACTATGATTCTTCTCTATATTGTGAAAACGACGGTGATGACTATATTTGTTGTTTTATGAATTTTGCTATTGTCTTTTTGAATCGACTACGACAAAAAGAAAAACACATTTGATTCGTCCCGTTGTTTTGCTGTTTCTTATTACTGCTACAGAGAGCATGATTCTTCAGCCCGGCTAAGTCCCCTTGCGACAGATTACATGAACTGAAAGCGTCTTTGTGTTTAATTTTTCTCGGCATTGTTACCTTTATCATCGTTATCATGATGACGATGATGATGACTCTTGAAAATCATTTTTATTATGTTGTGTTGTTGTTATCATCATCATTATCATCATCAGCAGCAGCATCACCATTCTTCTTCTTCTTCTCATTGTTATTATTATTACTACTACTACCATTATTATTATCATCATTATTATCATTGTTATTTATTATTATTACTGTTGCAGTTGCTTTTGTGGCTGTATTCATTGTTGAAGGGGAAAAGGGTATAAATAAACAAAGCGTTGACGTAATTATGTACAAACATTAAACTCTATTGTTATTTGTTTGTTCTTTGCAAATGAAGAGCATTAATTGTGTGGGTGTCTGTCAATACTTTTTACGCATTTAAACTGTCATCAGTATTTCTTGTACATTTTCACTTTCGGCATTAAACTGTTTCTGTCGTTTGTTCTGTAAGAGAAAAGTCTTTCTTAACTTATACGCAGTACTTACTTATATGATAGTTCAACATGTAATCAGGCAGCCATTTATTTATTTATTTATTTAAATGAGCCTACTCTATATGCATCAATGGTGAAATAAATCTTTATTGGCTTATTTCAAAATGTCCAAATACTGCTGTGATAAATTTTACATTGGAAAGTTTCACCTTAAAAGGTGGAGATTATATTGCATTGTTGTGTCATTATACGTAGCTCGTCTGTCTGTATATGTATTGTAGGTGTGTGCGCATGCCTATGTATGCAAGAATCATGTTGTTTGGTTGTTTGTTTGTTTTTGTTTATTTCCCAAATGAAAACGGGGAAAAAAAACCAAAGAGACTTTCAAATACATGATCATGGCGGCTCCTTTATCATGACTTTACATTATTCTGAAGTATTAATTCACCATATAACAAAATATGATCCCGCGCGATCAGATGTAAATTAAATGTCTTTGCGATTTCTTCTTGAATACTTAATTTTAGTGGGGGTGGTACTGAGGGGATGGACACCGTCAACTGGTCCTGCAACGGCCCTGTGGAACACTGTGATGGTTATCTATGGGAACATGCTGGCGGCAAAAAATGATAATTACTGCTTACACTCGTAGAATGATAACCGTGATTTTTTTTTTTTTTACACTAAGCTAGTAGACAAAACGACTGCTAACTTCTGTTTTCATGCGAAGCAGCCGTTAGGCGAGGAAATAGTTATTTTCACACCAATTAGTAGATTCTTGCGAGAAAAAGTACTTTTTTTCACTCTGAATAGCTAATTATACGTGAAAACAGTTATTGTCACGCAAAAAAGCTAATAATTACGCAAATGAAATGTAAAATATGAAAATAACTTTTCCTGTGATCTTTTTGTCTGTTCTCACGTGAAAATCACTTTCTCTGATAATTAACTGTTATCACGTCAACTGTTTTCGGAGCCACGTAAGCACAAAACAGCTAGTCAACAAGAGAAGATAACTGGTTTTTGTCTTAGCGTGACAACAGCAAGAGAACACATAATAAATAATTATTTTCACTTAAGAATGAGCGGTTTTCATGTGAGTATGATTGTTTTCACGTGATTGTACCCGTTTTCTTCAATAAACTCTCGGTATTTATCACTGTTGTCTTGATGAAATTTACTGTTTTTCGTGAGAATAAGGCAAGAAAATGAAGATGATTTTTTGATGCCAGTATGTTGCCATAGATATCCAGCGGCATTAATTGTTGCCGACGACTAATGACAGTGTCTGTCACCCCAAGGACGGAAGGTCACGGGGCGTAATTAATGAATGACTGAAGAGGGGTGTGTTGAATGGAAGTGTTGGCACAGCCCGTCCTAATGCAAGCTATATAATTGAGAGATCAGAGACCGAATGTATGTGAGTACACCCTGCCCATCCGGATATATGGTGTTTTGTGTTTTGTGATGAATATAATACGTTTACTGATGAAGTTTGAGTGTGTGTGTGTGTGTGTGTGTGTGTGTGTGTGTGTGTGTGTGTGTGTGTGTGTGTGTGGTGCGTGTGTGTACCATGCTAAACATGTTATACACTTCGTTCCATTTAATCTTTTCGATACGCGTATTTGATTTTTGTTTTCATTTTACACAGCATAATTCAACAATAAACTGTAGGCCTAATTATCCATTGTTAACCATTTCCCTTCCAATGACACAAGTTCGCCAGTTCTTTCTCTGTAAAATGTCAACACACAATAAGACAGTTTAGGAGCCACACTCTCTAACATGTTGCATTCTCTCTCCCTGCTTCCCTTACTCACTCTCCCCCCTCTCTCTTCCGAAACCCACCCCACCTCCCACTTCATTATACACAGATCTAGAAAAAGTCATGTTGTTAAAATCTGTTCGTGTTCAACACAGAACAACTGAATACATGCGAAGTTTCTTAGTCAGGAATTGTACCATGTATGATATGCAAATAGATGGTTTTACTATTCATAAATGATATTTACCTTCAGCATCCTATGTGTGTATGACCATGCTGGTTTATGTCTACATTTGGCAAAAGCACAAATAAACCCTTCTTTATTGGCCAGCTGCTGATCATGGTCTCATGTGGATATTGATTCCAGTTCGTTCGTATGTGCCTTCACTCCAGATTTTGTGTGTGTGTGTGTGTGTGTGTGTGTGTGTGTGTGTGTGTGTGTGTGTGTGTGCGGTGTGTGCGTGTGTGCGTGCGTGCGTGCGTGCGTGTGTGTGTGTGTGTGTGTGTGTGTGTGTGTGTGTGCGCTCTCCTCTCTCTCTCTCTCTCTCTCTCCATGTGTGTGTGCGTGTGTGTGTGTGCGTGCGCGCGTGCGTGTGTGTGGCGTGCGTGCGTGCGTGCGTGTGTGTGTGTGTGTGTGTGTGTGTGTGTGTGTGTGTGTGTGTGTGTTTGTGTGTGTTTGTGGTGTGTGTGTGTGTGTGTGTGTGTGTGTGTGTGTGGTTTGTGCTCTCTCTCTCTCTCTCTCCTCTCTCTCTCTCTCCGCGGTGTGTTGTGTGTGTGTGTGTGTGTGTGTGTGTGTGTGGTGGCGGCGTGTGTGTGTGTTTTAGAGAGAGAGAGAGAGAGAGAGAGAGAGAGAGAGAGAGAGAGAGAGAACTAAATAGTAAACCTACGCATTGTACACCAGTCAAATTAAAATTCATACTGTACATCAGCCAAACGCCCTTAGACCAACAATCTGGGGATTGGAAGGTCATATGAGAGGGGGATGAGAATGATCAGACTAGAAGAGGACTCTTAAATGACAAGACAGCATTCAGTGCAAAAACTGAAAATCCTCATCAGGTACAGAGATTGTTCCGGGTATCATTCAGTTTCATTTTTGACTAGGATTTCAATCACCGTGGCTCTCCAGTGAGGAATGCAAACCTTGGAAATGGAATGTTACCGCAGCGTTTATAACATCTCACTGGCCACACGGCACAATTATGATTTTGCTCTGAAACATTATATAATCCATATGTAAGCGTTTTGAGGCCTACTATAATTTGTGCCAGCATTTCATGTTAAACTGATAATTAATCAAAAGAACAACTCCCAACCAATTGTTTCCCTTTGTTTTGGAGGATCTTTCACCGATGAAATCGCAATCTTCAAATACATGACGTTCCCCTTAGCTGACACACATTTCAGGCCTTTGCACTCACCCGTCACCCTATCTTTCCGCCAGCCTCAAATGCACAAAATGATCCAATTCCTTTGATTTTGATCTGTCTGTTTGGAACCACCTGGCTTGTACCTTGATGGCCATATGAAACGAAACGTGGAGAATCAACTTTCAGACAGAATAAAAATTCTCAAAACAATCTAATTGCGCCAGTCTCTAAATACTCGACTCCATAGCAAGGCCTTAGCGCATTCATTTTTGGTGTGCAGCCACAGTACTAAGCGGAAGGCCTTAAGCAAGGCCTTGGCGCATTCATTTTTGGTGTGCAGCCACAGTACTAAGCGGAAGGCCTTCAAGCAAGGCCTTAGCGCATTCATTTTTGGTGTGCAGCCACAGTATTAAGCGGAAGGCCTTAAGCAAGGCCTTGGCGCATTCATTTTTGGTGTGCAGCCACAGTACTAAGCGGAAGGCCTTAAGCAATGTCATGGCGCATTCATTTTTGGTGTGCAGCCACAGTACTAAGCGGAAGGCCTTAAGCAATGTCATGGCTCATTCTTTTTTGGTGTGCAGCCACAGTACTGAGCGGAAAGCCTTAAGCAATGTCATGGCTCATTAATTTTTGGTGTGCAGCCACAGTACTAAGCGGAAGGCCTTAAGCAATGTCATGGCCATTCATTTTTGGTGTGCAGCCACAGTACTAAGCGGAAGGCCTTAAGCAATGTCATGGCGCATTCATTTTTGGTGTGCAGCCACAGTACTAAGCGGAAGGCTTAAGCAATGTCATGGCGCATTCATTTTTGGTGTGCAGCCACAGTACTAAGCGGAAGGCCTTAAGCAATGTCATGGCGCATTCATTTTTGGTGTGCAGCCACAGTGCTGAGCAGAAGGCCTTAAGCAAGGTCATGGCCATTCATTTTTGGTGTGCAGCCACAGTACTAAGGGGAAGGGTACGCTGGAGAGCACAGACCTTTGTCAACGTCGAACGAATCCTGGATCCGTCCTTCGAGTCACACCATGAATTAACACAACATTATCCCCCCTCCAACAGAACCATATCACTTCAGCCCTTGTTGCCCTGAGTGCCAGAGTGGAGAAAGTGGTGATACAATGGGTACCAGCACACTGTGGCATCAGAGGCAACGAAAAAGCGGACATTCTGGCAAAAGATGGTGCACAGAAGGAGCAGGCCAACAACCTGGTGTCATACGATGAAATTAAGACAATCATCAAGGCACAACAAGGAATAAAATGGCGCCTCCTGCATCCGAAATACAACCCAGAAGACACATACCATTTGCTGGGACGACGGGAACAGGTCAAGATCTTCCGCCTGAGGACTGGACATAATCGCCTGCTCCACCACATGCACACAAAATTTGGCATTGGACAGAGTGGAGAGTGCCCTTGTAGTGAGGGACCAATGACAACTGACCACATCCTTCAAGTCTGTACGACGTATGCAGCATCCAGGAGAAAGTACTGGCCAACACCGACAGCAGTGGAAGCCAAGCTGTACGGCACCCTGGAGGAGCTGCGACGGACGGCAGCCTTCATCGAGGACACCGGGCTGCTCATCTAACGGGATGGCGAACGAGGAAGAAGAAGAAGAATCCCCCCTCCCCCCACCCCCAGGTGAATTCATAGTTGGTATGAACTGAGTTACTTCCCTTATGCCTTTCAAGAGGGAAATTTCAAATGGTTCGGATATGTTTGAAGATAATTCATCCTGACCAAATGAAAGAACACACACGCGTGGGCGCGCACGCGCGCGCGCGCGCGCACACACACAAACACACACACACACACACGCACGCACGCAGCACGCGCGCGCGCGCACGCACGCACGCACACACACACAACACACACACACACACACACACACACACTCACACGCACACATACACACACTCGCACACGCACGCACACACCCACACACACTCACACACACACACATCACATATCATCCCTTCACCCCCTCCCCACCTTCACACACACACACACACACACACACACACACACACACACACACACACACACACACACACACACTCACACACACACTCACTCACACATCACACATCATCCCTTCATCCCCTTCCCCACCTTCCCACACACACACACACACACACACCACACACCACACACGCATACACACACACACACACACACACACGCACTACGCACACACACACACACACACACACACGCACACACACACACACACACACTACACCGCACACAACACACACACGCACACAACACACACACACACACACACACACACACAACACACCCACACTCACGCGCGTACACACACACACACACACACACACACACACACACACACACACAGAGAGAGAGAGAGGAGAGAGAGAGAGAGAGAGAGAGAGAGAGAGAGAGAGAGAGAGAGGAGAGAGAGAGAGAGAGAGAGAGAGAAACATACTAAC
>CM065715.1:89175844-89185844 GCA_033310375.1 Conus canariensis
CCAATTTGACAACATTATGTTCTTTCACAGAGTGCGGGGTTAAGCTGTGTAAATTAATACATAATACCAAAGGCATGTGGTCAGAATCAACACGTTCACCCACCCATAACTTACAATCATTGAGAAGTGTTGCAAACATATCACACGACATTATAAAATAATCATTCACACTGCTGCCACACTCAGAGATGTATGTGTAGCAACCTTTGAGGTCGCCCTGACACAAACCATTTAAAATGCACAAATCCAATGCAGTGCACATATTTAGTAACATCTTACCATAACTATTTAACACGTTATCTTCTGAATTTCTGCCCACGTGTAATGGACCACTCAGATATTGGTTTTCAAAAGAAAATACAGTTTCATCTAAGTCTTGAGAAATGTTGGAAGTACGACCATTCATATCCCCACTTAACATTATATAAACGTCACCAACAGAAAGCAAGCAGTCACATATAAAATCTTCAAGTAAAGCAATACCATTGTCATGATCAGTGAAATAGTAATACGGCGAACCTTTTGGCGGTACATATGAACACACATACAAGACATCTTTAATTGTACCCAAAATAGATTTATTAATAATGAAAGCGCAAAAAATGTCTGACTGAATCTCCAGAGGCTTTATGAGTGAACAGAATTCTTTTCTAATCAGACATACTAAGCCCCAGATCGCCTTCCACGAGACGTAAGTTTTACGGCTGGTTTACACAATTTTTCATAACCAACAAAAACAGACGATTGGAAATCTTCCATAAACGTTTCACTCAAGCATACAAAATCAAAAGAAGTAACAAATGAAATAAAATTTTTGTCAGATAGTTTAGAGAATAAACCATTTACATTCCAGTGAAGAAAAGAAAAATCTTTCGATTTATTGACAAGAGAAGGAGAATTTAACACATTCCTATCAACACAATCAGGTGACACAGTACACACATCTTCGGAAAACAAGTCAGACGGGTTTTCTGACACAGATTCAGAAACATTTGAAACACTATTTACATTTTCAACCTGGGCAACGGTTGAACGAAGGACAGAACACACCGCGTTGTTACCTGTCTCATGGATAGCACGTGCCGGCAGCGTGTCAGCCACACCGCACTGTGGCAACAAAACCGGTGTCGTCCCAAAGTTTGTTCCATTTACAAACACAGTAAAATTACCCAGATGAATTGTGGGCCGGCCGTCACCCTATCTCAGTTCAACCAGTTTGTCATCGCGGTCCACAGTGAACTTCTTCCCATCGATCAGAAGGTGGTTAAACACCATCGAGGCTCTCTTACCCTCTGACCTTGCTTTCTTTAGATGTGGTGTCAACCGCCTCCTAATCTCTCTTACTGAAGCAGAGAAGTCCTCTCCAACGAAAACCTTTGTCCCTTGTAGTTTGCCCTTAGCTTTTAGCACAGATGTCTTCTGTTTATAGAAGACACACCGGGCAATAACTGGCGAGTCAGGCTTGGAGTTGATCCGGTGAACCCTGTCAAACTGTACGTCCTCAGAAATTTCTAACTTATTTTTGATCAAGTCCTTCACCGTACCTTCACAGTCCATCGGAGTCTCGTTGTCTTTCCGTGGCAGGCCGTAAAAGATGAGGTTATTGCGTTTGGACCGTCCCTCAAGGTCGTCCGTCTTCCTCTCCAAGACGTCCAGTCTCCTCGTCAGGTCCTCGTTCCTCCTCTGTAAGTCGTCGTTCTGCTGACGCAGACCCGTGACTTCACCTCGTGGTGCCCTCAGCTCATCCTGCATGACCCCGTACTCCTCCCGTAGGACTTGCAGATCTTCTTTCACCTCCGAAAAGCGACTGTCCATTCTCAAACCCATGTCCTGGATTATGCCCATGATGTCAGCATTGGTGGGTTGTTGAGGAGAGGAGGGTGTCGTCCGTCCGCTGTCCGCCGGCGAAGCTCCAGACTTGTCCACGCTGACCCTGCGTCCTGAGCTGCCGAGCCGGGCCTGCTTCAAGTCCGTCCTGGGTCCTGGGTTCTGCTCCACATCTCCACAGCGTAGAAGGAGTCCGCCCCAGAAAATTAAGGTGAGGAGCAGGCCTAGGGCTACACCGTCTGTCCTCGTTCGTGGTGACAGCATGGCGATCCGCATGGCCGTCTTCTTCCTGGCTCGCTTCAACATGAACGCGATGTAAATGTGGACAAAGGTGCCACAACTCGTTCGGAAAACGAGTGGTGCTGATGGCATGGTACCTGATGGCGGTACTGGCAAGAGTTGAGGGTGGTACTGTGCGCAAGTCCGTCAAAAAATGAAGGTAACTGCAGCGCGATGCAATGCGTGACTGCTCGACTGAAATGCAGTTCACGATCCCCGAGAGAGAGAAATGGAAATGGAAATGGAAAATGGTTTATTCAGGTTAGGCCACAGCCCCTACTGAAGGGGGGAACTATTTACAATGGCACTTTAACGACAAGAAAAAGTAAGGATACATCAACATAATAATGACAAATTCCAACATCTTTTGACCATAGAGTACAACAGATAAATGCTTCAATATCAACATTCACATCCTTCAACTACAGTCGCACGCCTTTTAAATACCTTATATAAATAAATGCATACATTCTTCAGTATACTTTCGTTACTGTTAGCCATCAATAAGGCTACGTTGAATAGACATGGATTTGCATAAAATTTTCCTGGAATATATTGTTGCCGAAGCTCACAGAGACTAGGGCAACAAAACAAAACATGTACTTCATCTTCTATTGCGTCATTACACAATGGGCATGCTACAGAATTGGTTGATACCTGATTATAACGGTCCCGATGTATTGCCATGTCTGTTACTCCAAATCTAAATTTTGTTAAATAACATCTAATATGTCTGTCGATGTCAATTAAAAGATACCTTTCACAGCTCCTTGATGATTTGAAAGTTCTATATAAAGAAAACCGGTCACTGTCTTGGATATGTTCACTCCAGTTTTGCCATCGGCAATCGATAAGCCTCTGGCGAAATTCATCCAGAAATGCATTGACATTTTCAACCCCTTGATTTAGCCATACCATTCCAAAACCATTCTGAAATAATGTTTCTCGAATCCTTGAAACCCATGTATATTTACCGCGGGAGTCTAGCCACATCAACATCTCGTAAGCTTTCACCGGCAGTCTATTTCCATCCATACGTAATAACTTAAGCCAATATCTAATACACCGAACAGACGTATTTACATAAACAGGGTAGCGTCCTGTCTCTCCGTAAACTAAATCATTCGGCGTTTTAAGCTGTACCCCTAAAATTTTTTTTTAATGCAAATAAGTGAACCTTTTCAATACGAGCAACTGCTTTATCTAATCCCCATATTTCAGCACCGTACATGGCAATAGGTAGAACCTGATAATCAAAAATTTTCAAAAATACTGCAAATGAATTATTCTTAAGCGTGTACAACTTTTGCATAATACACAGCAAGGCGTTCTTTGCTCGGCTTGCAAGGTCTTCACAAGCAAATACAAAACTAAGTCTCGTGGAGAAATATATACCAAGATACTTATAACAGTTGACAATCTTCATTTCCTCTCCATTAAGAAACCACCTTTCACTCGCTGCAAGATAACCACCTTTCCTGAATACAACAACATTACTCTTTTTCATATTGACCTTAAGCTGAAGTCTTGAAGATGCACTCCATAGACTATTCAGTTGTGTTTGAAGCCCAACTGGTGTTTCTGAAAGCAAGGCAATGTCATCTGCTAACAACAAAATAAACAATTCCATGAAATCAGGAGTCAATGTTGCACCGTGCCTTCCTTTCTCTATTATTTCCAGGGCTAGCTCGTTTATAAATAAGGAGAAAAGTACAGGGCTGCATGCATCACCCTGTTTTACCCCTCTTGTACACATGATATAGTCAGTAAAACTAGCACCAGATCTTACTCTTGCTTTCACACTACTATACATACTATTAATACATTTGTAGAGTTTTCCTTGAATTCCATTCTTTTGGAGTACTGGCCAGAGCAATAATCTTGATACAGAGTCGAAAGCTTTTTCGAAATCAATAAAGGCAACATATAATTTACGGTTCTGTGAGAGAGAGAGAGAGAGAGAGAGAGAGAGAGAGAGACAGAGAGAGAGACAGAGACAGACAGAGAGAGACAGAGACAGTGACAGAGAGAGAGAGAGAGAGAGAGAGAGAGAGAGAGAGAAGGAGGGGGGGGGGGGGGGGGGCGAAGAAGGAGAGGAGGGAAGGGAGGGCATTCCAACAAATCAAAAACTTGACGATTCTCATCCACCATCTCCACACTTAAACGAAGTCACAGAATATCCAGTGGCCTAATGACCAAGTTCCTGCTCGTTCAACGCCAAGGTGTCACACCCTGTGCCCCAGACCTATCAGCTGATAGATGCCACACAACCACGCACATCTCCCTTCTGGTGTTGCTTCCCTCAGCATCCCGCGTTCTGACCACGCCTCTCGCTCCATGGGCGGTGACAGTCCATCCTAACACGTACGTCAGCAACTGGTGACATAAGGTTTTTTGAAATGATTCTTGGACAGTAGCAGATCTGATGGAAAGGGGGTGGGTGGGGGGCATGAATTTCGGACCCCCTCCCCCTTCCCCCATCCTCTCTACTCCCACCTCTCCTTAACAACGATTGTGTAAAAAAAAAAAAAATGGTCAGTGAGGTTTCTGTATCTATCTATCTATCTGTTCAGTCCGACCGTCGGTCTGTCCGTCTCTCTCTCTCTCTCTCTCTCTCTCTCTCTCTCTCTCTCTCTCTCTCTCTCTCTCTCTCACACACACACGCACACACACGCACCCCCCCCCCCCACACACACACACTGTATATACTTTGAGCAGTGTGTCCTCTTTATGTGCCTATCCAGAATTAACAATAACTTAAATGAAGCAGCCCCGATCTTGCAGCCAGCGGAACAGCAAAATCATGCCAGGCTAGGAAGGTTAGACAGCCAGTTGATATATCACAGCTGATAGGCTTTTAAACACCCCGAGAATTTTAATAAGGTGAAGACGATTCACCGAGTGCATATAGGGTATGTATCAAAGCAGTAAACCAATACACTTGACTTTGGCACACCACAGACATCAACTCATCACAGACAAGAATAAACGAAATCAGGAGACATCCAGTATGTCATAGGCCCACGGTAACGTCGGATAGTTAGGTTAAGGTTAGGATAAGTTAAGCTAACAACTAGGTTCCAAAAGGGTTAGTATTAGGCGAAATAGCGGGCCGGCGGTACAGCAGTAAATATACTAACCTAAGAAATTAGGGGACTATTTAACGTTGACACTTTCTTCTTAATTTAATTTTCATAAATAAATGACAAGGCCAGATCAGTTACATGATAGGGGGGTGGGTGGGGTGGTTCGTGTGTGTGTGTGTGTGTGTGTGTGTGTGTGTGTGTGTGTGTGTGTGTGTGTGTGTGTGTTTGGTGATCCTTATCCGGTAGGACAATGGGGAAAATTTGCCAAGATATGCCAAAAAAATGCCTTTTTGTGCCAGCAAGAAGGAAGGAAAATCCCAGACATCCTGGACCCCTCTCCTCTCTCAGCCCGTCCTGAATGATGATTAGGTGACAATTCAGCTTCAAATACGCCACAAAGATTTTAAACAATAAAAATATACTAAAACATATACTTATGTTGTTCGCTAAAAGACTGCTTGACTTAGTCTGTGTATTGGAGTCTGTTAGGCTGGGCGCTTTGATTCCGAAAGTTGGCGTCTTTTAGCGTTATAGAATGCTTTTATATGATGTCGATTTAGTATTTTCTTTTCTTTGTTTGTTCTTCTAAACGAATCAATTCATAAATCAAAAATAATTGGTAAGTCCGCCAAACAACAGGGACAAACAAATTACAAAACGAAACACGACGCGTTTCGACCTCTTAGGTCTTCTTCAGGCAAGATAAACAACATTCAGGAACATTATGCAACGCCCATCTGGCGCCGAATTTGAGAAGGTAAGTGATTGCTCGTTCTTCGTTTTCATTGTCCTGAATGTTGTTCATCTTGCCTGAAGAAGACCTAAGAGGTCGAAATGTGTCGTATTTTGTCTGGTAATTTGTTTGTCCTTGTTTGTTTTTTTGTGTGGCGGATTTACTAATGATTCTTTTTAAAATTTGTTTTAATTTTCGCCTTCAGTCACCTCATTTTGAATCAATTTACGTTCAAAAGTTTGCATGAAATGTTGAGGGTCCATCGGAAACAATACGGAGCGAAATCGTTGTTTACATAGAGCTAGTCCAGTGGTTGTCGCCCTTTTATTTGGGGTTTGTTGCATGTGGGATTGTTTGTCTCCGGCGGATTCAAAGAAGCAAGATGAAAAGGTCAGGGAAAAAAGTTCTGATCGGAAAGCATGGATTATAGACGATCAATTATGTCCCTCATCGCCACGCTGTACCCCCACCCCCCTTCCCTCTTCCTCCCTTATACCCTCCCCACACCACCCCGCCCCTGCCAGCTCCATTTGTAACTTTTCCATAAGTGTAGTCAATTTGCTAACATTTTAAAATTCTGCTGCTACATCACCCCTCCCCAACTCCGTCGTCCCCCCCCCCCTCCCCCCCTCCCCCTCCCGTCCTTTCCAACACGCACAAGTTTTGGCGACTTCTCTGCCTCACAGCTGCGAAACAACCTTTGACTGTAGTTCAGCTGCAGAACAGAAGTTCAGCTGCATGCTACCATTGCTCATTCCTCCTTTCCCTCCCCCCTCCTCACCCCCGCGCCCTCGCCCTCTTCAACAACTTTACAGCGCTGATTATAGCCCCTTTGCGGTCGGCCGGGCTATAACCAACATGACCTCTCTCTCCCTTTCGGAAGACTTCTAAACAATAATCCTCACTGGCTTCCGGGACAAAATGGCCGCTGTTATGCAGTAGTAATGACCCATGCTAATTTCTGCCCTGGCCGTCCCAGACATCTAATATCTTAATACGGCACCAGCACGCGCTCCTCTCCTCCGTTTCCCAGAACCGTAGCCTCAGCTTGTCAGACGGTTCCAGCCCGGCCTCTCGCTGACTTCCTGGTCTCAGACATTTCCCTACGGTGCTCTTGTCGTCGATGATCGAAGCTAATGTTGTCTTCATGAATGTTTCATGTCCAGTATCGTTGCGCCTTGAGGATAATAAAGAGGCAGGCGGGGAGTGAAAGGGGTAGAGAGGCAAGAATCTGTCATCAAGGAGTAGACAGGCTTGTTCTTTCGCCGGTTCTTACAGGGAACCGCAGAGACCCGAACTACGTGGAGGGACATGCCACAAAGTCATCAGTGGAGCCCCAGAATCAAGGACCCGTGGAAGGGAGCCAAGTGTGGCAAGCATGCTACACTGAGTCTGTTGAAGAGTACTGGTCAGGGCCGTGGGGGAAAGCTAATTTCGGGTATGGAGTTCGCAGGATTGCGTGTGCCGCTCGTCTTATAGTCAGCTAGCCAGCCACACACACACACACACACACCACACACACACACACACACCCCACACACACACACACGTATACGCAACACACCACACACACACACACCACACACACACACACACGCACACACACACACACACACACACACACACACACACACACACACACACACACACACACACACACTGACTGACTGACTGAATGACTAACAATTTATTGTCAGATTACTCAAGGTTGTATCACACACACACACACCACACACACACACACACACACACACACACACACACACACACACACACACACACAGGAAGACAGACACAGAACACAGGCAGGCAGACAGACAGACAGACAACACACACAGACAAGCAGACAGACAGACACACACACACACTATCTATCAATGGCCTATTGGGGGAAGTACTGAAGATAGATGCTGCCCCTCCGTCTGTGTCATCTTTTCGGTGTAAGTGTAGCATTGGTAAGCTAGGTTCTGACAAAAACAAAACAGCTGAAAATGACTGCAGCTTGCTGAAATCGAGCCCCAAATACAAAGAAACTCAAACGCCAAGTGCAGTGCTAAGTGAAGTTTACTCAATACACAGAACGAGAAAGACAAGTGAATTTTGGAACAAATTTATCTTCGTCAGATGTCACATGTAATAAACATAAACACCCACCAAACACACTCCCCAGAGGATGTCAGTGAGTGACTACACTTACAAAATGCCGATGCCAGAACTCCATGACATGCTGATGCCACAGAGTCGCAGTATGTGCCCAGTCACTGGGAATGTCAAACAATACGAAGAAGTCGATGTAAGCTGCTTAGCGGGACAAAACCTTGCAGTAAAACAGAAGCATACGAACAAGGGTGCCTACATGATATAACATGGAAAGATTAACGCTTCCTGACGATTCGATTCCTGTTGTTTGTAGCCCAACCTATCCCAAGGGGCTGTATCAGGGATGCCACCTTGTCAAAGTCGATTCTGTATACACACATTCAAACCAAGAAAAAACAAAACCTTCTTTGAACAACAATCACCGCATAAATAAGCATGAAAATCTTTCTTCCAAAAAATCTTGGAAAAGGTAAAAGTATTTCTCTCTTTCATGAGCTGGAACATTCTGAACAAGGATTTCATGGAGTTAGCTCTAAAGTGTTCATGAGTGACATCACCTAAGTCCCAAAACTCTCTAAGAACGTTTTATAGTGTATTGTTCATCACATGGAATTCACCACGGAGCTTCTTCAGTCCTTTTAAAAAAACTACCAGTGGGTACTAAAGGAGTGGCCTGTGTGAAATCGGCACAAGACTGTTTCTTTTTTTACGGCCACCGGTGGCACATGGTAAACACTCTTCAAAGTTTGGACAGGTTTATATTTGTTATCTTTCATTTTTCCATTGTTTTGCCGTGTGGTCATACGCCACGGAAGTACGTGAGCAAATAATCATCTCTGCCAGGTTGAACAGATTATTGATACAATGGATATATCTTCCGTATCAGAGCCTTCGTCCCTTCATCGTTTCTTCCTTTCTTTGCTATTGTAGGGACGGCCAGGTCTCTGTTGCCTTCTGAGCCATGCTACTAACAATGGCATAGCTACCCCCCCCCCCTCCTCTCTCCGGCACAGGCATATTGACATTAAACAGGAGCAGTGTTTTATTTCTCCGGCAATCAATCTTTTCAGAACCGGAAGTAAATTCCCGTTACGTACGCCAAGATTAGATACACAATGAAATTTGCGTGTCCACCCAATATGACCCTGCCAAGCCGTGCTCCCCCCCCCCCCCCCCACCCTTCAACTCCTCCACCAGACAGAGGTAGGGTGGCAAACAGATTGATGCACAATGCTAGGTATCCAATGTTCAATATAAAAAGTAAAAATTCCCGCTGCAACGAAAACAGCAAATCCAAACAGATAATCACACAATACGTGAAGTCCAATGCCTCACGTAAAGAAGTGAATATTAAATCTACGGCGGCAATGACAACGACGGAAGTATGCGAGTAAAGGAGTAAAACAAAACAGTTCTCTGCCTCAACTCCTTTCTTATCCTATTTTTATGCCCTTGATGTGCCGCTACCCTCATGCTGTTGCCATTCAGTCTACAGAAAGCTGAAGATATCAGACCTCCATGAAGGTCCTCATCAGAGGAGGCACTCCACCGCTGCCGAGTCATCGTCATTGATGGTCGTTCTGATCGAGCATATGTAGGACACCACCTACAAAGTCCGATGCTGGCGAAAATTGCCGCTTAGTCGTGGAGGTGGGCTAGATAACGTCTGTTACGTTCATAACGAAGCGCCACGTCTCTTGACTTCCCTGATGATTTATAAGACGAGAATAAGTGGTGTCGTCGGTGGTACTATCTCTAGGGATCCTCTTTTACACAGAAATCTTTCCCCTTTCGTGAAGGCTCCAGGGGTCGACAGGACTGCATCAGAGCACTGTTAGTTGAAAGGAACCTGCTGATATATCCTGACACTGACAGCCCCCATGAAGTCTGGAATCGGGCCACACCGGAGACTTTGACACAACTCACGAAAGGCACGGTTGAGAGGGAGGGAGGTGCTGACGGGCAGGGGGGTGGG
>CM065715.1:89188344-89190844 GCA_033310375.1 Conus canariensis
TTCAGCTGGAGTTTTCTTTCGGGGTGCCTCACCCTTAGCTCATGGCCCGTGCGTCCTGCCCTATGAGCACAGGGGGGATTGTTTCTCCGGGGATCCCACCCCGGGGCTAGAGGTTATACCGCGCCTCTTGACCGCATGATGAGCCCGTCATAGGACACATGGGGTATTTCAGTGAGGACAACAGTGCCACCTGTTGACCCACCCCATCCTGGTAGGAACATCGCCAGTTGGTCCGGGACTGCTTATTCTGCCAGGCAAGCCTGACTTATATCGCAGCTAACCCCCATATCTGAGGGCCATTCCCCTATCCGCCACCCGGGGACCCGCCGAGTTGGGGATGGTCGCCCCACTACTGAATTGGAAGCAGCCTGGTCCCGGCACAACAAGGAATAAAATGGCGCCTCCTGCATCCCAAATACAACCCAGAAGACACATACCGTTTGCTGGGACGACGGGAACAGGTCAAGATCTTCCGCCTGAGGACTGGACACAATCGCCTGCTCCACCACATGCACACAAAATTTGGCATTGGACAGAGTGGAGAGTGCCCTTGTGGTGAGGGACCAATGACAACTGACCACATCCTTCAAGTCTGTACGACGTATGCAGCATCCAGGAGAAAGTACTGGCCAACACCGACAGCAGTGGAAGCCAAGCTGTACGGCACCCTGGAGGAGCTGCGACGGACGGCAGCCTTCATCGAGAACACCGGGCTGCTCATCTAACGGGATGGCGAACGAGGAAGAAGAAGAAGATGTAAAGCATACAGTGGAACCTCAAAGATTCAACATCATCGGAATTTGGTTTACCTGTGACCAGCTAAACTATGCAAGAAGTGATTTATTCAGAAAACTTAGCTGACGTGAAATATTTATTCAAGGTTTGGGTGAGAAAATAAACAAACAAACTCCTTTAGGTAGTGTGGTGATTTGAAAATCATTTATTTCATAAAAATGTCTTTCATCTATGACGACTATTAATATACAATTCACCAGACAATTGCTTCCAGACCTTACCAAACTGCTGCTACACATTTGTGTGAGATAAAATAAGGAGAAAAAAAAACCCACTGCGCGCGCGCGCACACACACACACACGCGCGCGCACACATACACACACACACACACACACACACACACACACGCACACACACACACACACACACACACACACACACGTGCGCGCGCGCGCGTGTCAGAATTAGTGGCACCGGACTAACAGAACTGAAAACGTGTGCTTCTTCATCAAAATTAACTCGACTTCGAAAACAACTTACACCACCATTGTAAATATCACAACAGCAACATTTCCACTTCCTAAAAACATTGAAAATCATAGACCAGAAATGCTCTCTCCTTTTTCTAAACCAAGCATATTTTGGACAGATAAATCCATTACATGCAGAACTTTTTAAAAATACAATCAGTTGGAACAATTCGATTAAATACAGGTTAGGAGAAGAGCTATGATGGGACAAGCGCTGATGAACAAAGGAATACACTGTATCGCTCATTTTTTTTCTTTCTAGAAAATGGTCACTTTCTTTATTACAAAATATCAAAACAAAAATACGACATAAATATAAATTTTGTTTCCTTTTCAGGTATTAAAATAGCGACAATTGAATATTTAAGAAAAAAAATCACGTTGAAAATAGTAAATGTTTAAATGTGCATATATGATACAGGAGTCAGACGTCAGTTTCTTAAGGATCAAGACTATATCATGACATATTTTGTAGACGATCATATTCGTCCAAAGTTCTATTCATACTGGGATACAAAACTGAACGTTGAGAATGATTGAAAACATATTATTTTTTCATACCATAACGAAATTTCCAACATAAAAATGAAATGGCTCCGGCGAAGAATACTACACAAATGCCTTGAGACCTACGATGCACTGAAGATAATAGGTGTATTAAACAGCGATTAACACACTTTCAGTAACTTATCTAATGATAGCTTCACACGTATAGCTCGCCACTGGGCGGTCAATGAATGTTTTGGGCAAACCCTGGGGGGTGGGGGGGGGGGGGGGGGGGGGGGGGGTTTGATGAATGAAAAAGTCAGTTTGCATTTCATTTGCAGATGACTGAACTATTATCTATAGCTGTATTTGAAGAAAATATACATACTGACTCTGTCTCTCATTTCATTACGTCATTCGCTAAGCACTATTTTTATTAGTGTAGAACGAAAAAAAAAGACTGCAAGTGTTTCACAATAAGCTGAAATATAGGTGAAGAAGAACTACAGAGTATACTGCTCGGGAAAAAAGGGATATGAAGGTTTTCTTTTAAAGTGACTCCCTTTTAAGATGATGTTTACCGACTATTTGAATTTTGAATGCATGCGAGTTTCGTACTTTGTATTACTATAGTTATGATTATACCCTTTTAGAATCCTTGTAACATACTATTCTGTACAAACGCAATGGGTAACGTACAGACCCTATATACACCAACATTTGTATTGTAGCCACCCATTGCCAACTT
>CM065715.1:89195844-89205844 GCA_033310375.1 Conus canariensis
AGAAAGAAACTCGTGGAGAGCGTGGCAGCAGAGAGTCCTCAGAAGAGAAGCCCCCTTCAAGCAAGTGTTTCGGCCCTTATCTCCTGACACTCTAGGGGGGTTGGGCCACACCCGGTTCATGACTCCGGATGTCCCTCTGCTGCCCCTTTTTTTCCCATCTTGGGACGAGCCATGGCTGGGATTCGAACCCATGACCCTCTGGACATGCTCATTTTCCACTTGAATGACTCGCACTCTAACCACTGAGCCACAGGGACACCTGATATTTGTAGGAAAGTTAAGCCTTATGAAGTTCACTTTTGTTCCTCCTTGACCAGATCCAGCTTGAACACCTCTCTGCCGCTTCTGCCATTGCTTTCAGGGCTCTGTTTTTTCCCTCCCTGCAACTGAGAGCTGTTTCATGAGGCGGTTTGCAGACGTTTCTACACCCCCCCCCCCCCCAGCTCCAATTTCTGCAGTGAGGACTTTGACCTGATAGCCTTCTCTCCTCAGGCTGTTTGCCAGATCAGCATACTTTTCAGTCTTGTAGATTTGAGCTGCCTCCATTCTGTTCTCATATGGCACCGTGAGCTCGATCATGATCAGCTGCTTGGTTGACTGAGAGTGGACTACTATGTCTGGTCTCATGCCACTCTTGCTGATGATCTCTGGGTGACTCTTCCATTCTGGGAGGTCTGCAGTGCACTCCCAGTCATCTGCCCCGTCCAGCAGACTCTGCCTGCATGTTCCGAGTGGCACTGTTGTTCTTGGCCATGATTTGCCGCCTCCTGCCGTGAAGAATGTTGCGCGTGCTTTTGGAGTCCTGATTTTCCCTTTTGTGGTGTTGGTACTAGCCCAGACTACTTGTACAATCTCTTTGAGCACTTGGTTGTGCCTCCATGTGTACCTTCCTTGAGCCAGGGCTACTTTACATGAGCTTAGGACATGCTCCACTGTTTGTTTTTCATGGCAGAGGGGGCATGCAGGATCGTCTGTTTTTCCCCACTTCACCAGGTTTGCATTTGAGGGCAGAAGGTCATATGCAGATCTGAGAATGAAGCTGATCCTGAGAGGGGCCATGTGCCAAATGTCATTCCAAGTGAGACTTCTTTGGAATGCATTCTCCCACGTTGTCCATTGCCCTTGCTGGCTCTGCTGGACTGCTTTTTGGAGTCTTTTTTGGTCTTCTTCTTTTCTCATCTCCTGAATCATCATGTCTCTTTTGGCTTTTCCTTTGGCCTTTGACTACCATTCAGTTTTGGTCACCCCCAGTCCTTGTCTGTTGGTCTGTGTGTGTCCTGTTATTTCTCTGATCTTGAGACTTTCTTTTGCAGAATCCATCGCCTCTTGAACTTTCCATTTTCTGCCTGTCTTCAGCTGGGGCTTGATTGCTTCTACCACCTTGTCTCCTGAGTCCTCCAGCATGCTTTGAAGTCTGATCTTTCCTGCTTTGTATTCTTCCAGGATGGATTTCAGTGGTAGTTTCAGCTTTGCTTGGCGACAGTACAGCGCTATGTCAGTCAGACAGGGTGGGACACCAAGCCATTTCCTTGTGAATTTGTTGATTTTGGCTTCCATTGCCTCCACTATGCTGGTGCAGATGTCGTATATCATCAGAGGCCATAGGAGCTTTGGTATCAGCATGAACTGCAGCCACCAGACCTTGTATTTGCCAGGGAGCCCACACTGGTCAATGTTCTCCAAGCCTTCTTCCGACATCTGTTTGGTTTCTTTTGCTCTTTGTGTGTCTTTCAGCGTATCATCATACCATCTTCCAAGGCTCTTGACTGGTTCTTCTGTGACTGTTGGAATGGCCTGGTTGGCAACACTGAAGACCACAGATTCGGCCACTTTTCCTTTCCTCAGTGAGAGACTCCGTGATTTCTTTGGCTTGAACTTCATTCTGGATGAGGCAACTATGTCGTCCAGCCTTTCCAGCACATGTCGTGTCTCGTCTTCTCTGGATGAAATCACTGTACTGTCATCCATGAAGGCCTTGAGAGGGGGCTTCTTGTATCCATCGTCAAGGTCTGTTTGTCTTGCGTTGCTTGTTGCTGCTTTCAAGATGACTTCCATTGCCAACACGAACAGTATTGGGGAAATTGCACAGCCCATTGCAATGCCCACTTCCAAGTTGATCCAATCTGTTGTGTACTCCTTGGTAGAGAACCGCATTGAGAAGCCATTGAAGTACTTCTTGAGCATGTCGCAGATGTTCTTTGGCACATGGTACATCTCAAGAGCCAACTGTATCATCTCATGGGGTAGAGATCCATATGCGTTTGCCAGATCAAGCCACACTACGTCCAGGTCTCTCTTTTCTGCTTTTGCTCTTTGGATTGCGTCCCAGATCATTGTGGCGTGTTCTACACAGCCAGCTACGCCTGGGATGCCACCTTTCTGGACTGACACATCCAAGTACTTGTTTTCCATGAGATACTTGGTCAGCCTTGCTGCCATGACAGAGAAGAAGATTTTCCCTTCGACGTTCAGTAGTGATATTGGCCTGAACTGGCTGATGTCACTTGAGTTTTGCTCTTTGGGGATGTACACACCATCTGCCGTCATCCACTGGCCGCTGATCTTCTGGTTTCTCCAAGCTGATCGCAGCAGCCTGTGGAGCCACTCCAGCACCTTGGGACATTTCTTGTACAGCTGGTAAGGTATTCCGTTTGGCCCTGGTGATGATTTGGCTCTGGCTTTGTCGACCACCTTCTTGATTTCCGCCAACGTTGGAGGATTGTCATTAAACTGTTCCTCAGGGTTGGTTGGCCACACCAGACCTTGAATGTCAAGTAGTGCTTTGCTCTGTGAGTCAGAGTATGTTTTCCTCAGATGCTGCTCAAGAACTCCTTTGTCCACACTTAGGGTCCCAGATTTTGGCTGCTCAAACAGTGTTCTGGCAAACTGGAAGGGGTCTCTGAAGAAGCGCTCTTGTGTCTTCTTCTTTTTGCTCTTCCTCTTCCTCGCAGATTCCGCTTTGCTGAGGGCGCTGTGTTTTGCTTTCAGGTCTTTCCAGAGTTTTTCCAAGCCCTGTTTTTCAGCTGGCAGTGCGGTCTTCATTTGCTTCTTGAGGTTTTTCTTTTGGACCCTGATCTTGTCCATCTCTTCTTGGCGTCTGGATTTCTTTGGAGGTGTTTTCTCTTTGGGTAGTTTTGCTCCATAGGCGTCTCTACATGTGGCATACACAATGTCCCCATATGTGGCTAGTTTGTGTTCCAGGGTGCTTTTCCCTATCAGTGCATCGAATCTTTGGACGATTTTTGCATCCAGTTTCTCCCAATCTTCAGTTTCGTTTGCTTGTGGCAGGTCGAGTTTCAGGCGCCTGGCATTGAGGGCCTGTGCAAATTCCTCATCCGAACCAACAGCGTGGATGTCCTTGGCACTGTGGTTTAAATCCTGGCCTTGGTCTTCCGACGTCTTATCTGCTGATGCAGATGTCAGTGTTGCTGAAAGAGAACCAACATGAAAATAAACACACAGAACACATCATTTGAAGAACTTATGAAACAGGAATGTATGAAATGATGCCAGAAAATAAACATTGCTCTGTCTGGACTGAACACGTCACCGATGCAATTTTTTTTCTTTAAAATTGGTTAAATGTGGTTTGATTCAAGCTACATTGAACGTGTTACGATAATTGTAGCAGACTTTTAAAAGCCATACCGCATCTCTACGAATCCGCGTTTCGGTTAGTTAGTACGATATGTTTATTCTGATTGGCTGATAACACTGGCTATAGAACGATCGAGGGTCTCTTCAGCAGACGACACGTTGCTCTTCAGATCTTCCTTATCAGTGCTCCTGTCTGTTGATTATTTCTTCCTTTGATGTTTTATGAAAAGAAGGGCCTTTGTTGTCTCCTTCTTAGCCGCGCAGTCAGGAAGACCCCCCCACACCCACCCCCCACCCTCTCCCCACTCGCCTGCCATGGCGTGTTGAGATATTATTAAGCACGAGCAGTTTTCGATTTGACTGGCAAGAAGTCGGTGTTATGAAGACCGGGAGTTATTTCCCCTTCGCACGCCAACCCACGGTGGTTCTGTGCATGATGGAATACAAAGTGGGACCTGCGTGCCCCTCTGCTGCTGTCTTTGTCCTGTGACAGCCTCAGCAACCGTCAACCGTTAGCAATCAATATAAAGTCTTCATGAGAACACTCACTACAGTAGACACTGCGCAGCGGCTGTGGACTCTCTCTCTGCGGGATGGGTGTCCAGTGCCTGTGGTCTGATCCTGACACACACAGGACACTATCTACTAAGCCTCTTACTGAGGACATTGGCTGCTGGGTTCCAAAGCCCACATCAAAGAGCCCGCCCCCGCCCCCTTCCTGCTCCCCCCCTCCCCCCTCTCCGACCCCTGCCCCTGCCTCCTCAGCCTCTTCTTTCCTTCATCCCTGATTCTTGTGCTCACTCTTTCTTGTCTCCACTGCTGTGACTTTGTTTAGCATATATGGTAAACAGAAATAAGTGCATAATAGAAACAGAGACTGGAACACACTCGCGTGTGTGTGCATGCATACACACACACACACACACACACACACACACACACACACACACACATACACACACACACACACACACACACACACACACACACGCTCGCGCGCGCACGCATGCACATGGACATTCGCGCACGCACACATGCAAACACTCATGCATATGCACACAGCCGTAACAAAATACTTTTCTCATGAGAGAGAGAGAGAGAGAGAGAGAGAGAGAGAGAGAGAGAGAGAGAGAGAGAGAGAGAGAGAGAGAGAGAGAGAAATCTTTCTTCATCTGTTTTTCCCGAAAACAGATTTAAGGAAAAAAAAAACGCCACGAGTTACCGAACTGTTGTTGTTGTTGTTGTTGTTGGTTGTTGTCGTACCCTGGCTAAAAGACTCCAGGGATCATCCAAACAGCCGAAGTACTTGAACACTATGGCACAAATGCATCAGCTGGGGATGAGAACATTACGTGTGTGTCCGTTTTTGATTACCCCGCCACATGGGCAGCCACACTCCGACTTCGAGGGATTTTGGCGACTGATAAGGTTATGCTAGGAAAATGTCACAACTGAAGACGATCCCCGCATAACTATGCAGAGCCTAACAACATCTTGATGTAGCCTTGGTGTTCTAGCCTGCGTCAATTGGCCTGACACAGCCTATCGAATGATCCCCACCGCTGTTCGACCTCAAGGGGCTTTTGACATCAGCCTGATAATTGCCGAGAGGGATCAAGGTGTCGATAACTCGTGCTGATTTTCCAGGCCGGTCAGGGGAGACAATTAGTTTCTTGTTTATAATCATCCTGCCCTACCTCCCTCGGTGGTTATGATATCGAGGGATAGACATGAAGCTGTTATTGACAGAACGTGTTATTCATGTTGTCACTGAGTGAGTGAGTGAAGAAGTGAGTGAGTGAGTGAGTGAGTGAGCAAGCGTGTGTGTGTGTGTGTGTGTGTGTGTGTGTGTGTGTGTGTGTGTGTGTGTGTGTGTGTCTGTCTGTCTGTCTGTCAGTACAACCTTGAGTTAATCTGACAATAAATTGGTTTCCGTCAGTCAGTCAGTCAGTGTGTGTGTGTGTGTGTGTGTGTGTGTGTGTGTGTGTGTGTGTGTGTGTGTGTGTGTGTGTGTGTCTGTTTGTGTGTGCGCGTGTGTGTGTTCAATGGTGCTGGCGTTTCCGTTTCCCGTCACTCTCCCCCCCCTTCCCCCGCTCCCCCACCAGCTCCTCCTTCTCCCAACATTCCACTCCACCAGTCCTCTTCCCATGTTATATCTTAAACATAGATTGCGTTTCTTCTCTGTGCCACGCGTGCGTTATTTCTTAAGAATGTAAAAGATTGAACTTTGAGACAACAGAAGGACAAATGATAAGCTGATTCACCAAAAGGCCCCCCCTCGCTCCACCCCCCCCCCCTCCCCCTCTCCTTCCCCAACCTTCTCTGCTCTCTAAACTCCTGTCAGTTTCCTCCCTTTGTTGGGATGTAGATGCATAGTTTTGACCCACAGATGCTAGTGGTACTATCAGCTAACGGCGATCGTCCTTAGCTCTTTGCCCAAACTGCCCGTAGACGCCGACGATTGATCACGATCGGATTACAAGCAGTGGCTAATTATTAGAGTGCCCCCTCCTCCCAACCTCCACCTTTCTTTTTTTTTTTTTGCCTCCTGCGCGTGTTGTTTGTTTATGGTAGTCTGAGTGGGCGTGTTTGCTGGGAAACAGGAGGTGGGAGTGGGGATGGGATGGAGTAGGGTAAGGAGGGTGAAGAAGGGGGTAGGGGAGTAGAAATGATTATCGTGCCAGTGGTGAAATGCTGGGAGAGAAAGCTTATACTGATTTTTTTTTTGGTGGTGCACATCGTGAGCTGATGTTGTGTGTGTGTGTGTGTGTGTGTGTGTGTGTGTGTGGTGTGTGTGTGTGTGTGTGTGTGTGTGTGTGTGTGTGTGTGTGTGTGTGTGTGTATGTGTGTGTGTGTGTGCGTGTGTGTGTGTATGTGTGTGTGTGTGTGTGTGTGTGTGTGTGTGTGTGTGTGTGAGAGAGAGAGAGAGAGAGAGAGAGAGAGAGAGAGAGAGAGAGAGAGAGAGAGAGAGAGAGAGAATGTCTGTTTTTGTGTACGTGTGTATGTGTACACGTGTGCGCTCATACGCGCTTTTGTGTTGCTGCTCTCGTTACCATTGCACTTCCTATTTTCCTACCATCAATCGGAATCGTCTTTCTTCACCCTGCAACACACACGCACACACACACACACACACACACACACACACACACACACACACACACACACACACACATCACAGGAACTGACAGTCATATACACGCATACAGGAGAGAGAGAGAGAGAGAGAGAGAGAGAGAGAGAGAGAGAGAGAGAGAGAAGAGAGAGAGAAGAGGCAACATGTAATCATGCAATAGGTAATTATGCAATAGGTGAATGTACACCTGTAAGGAAGAAAATCAATCGATCAATGAATCAACGAATCCATCATGCTACCCAACCCTCAATCCCACCCACTCACCTGTCCATCATCAATCCATCATCATGACCCCTCCCTCAGCCTCTCTTCCCTGTTCCCATGGCAGTGAACAAAAACCCTGGTGATCCGAGCGCTGACGAGGAAATCCTGCCGCCTGTCAACCTGGTTTGTCTCCAAAGTTCATGGAGATCCTCCTCTGGGAATACGCTTTAAATAGCGATCAGGTAAGCTGCCAGTCGTCCTTAATTGCTGCACCACCCTCCGTGTTGCATAGTGACCTCCTCTGCCTCTTGCCCCCCACCCCCCACCCCCGTCCCGGCCCCCCCTCCCCCCTCCCCCTCCCCACATCCCTGGTTTCTCTCTGGTAATAATTCGCTGTCCATTTCTGGCGATGTATTTTTTTCCCTTCCTCTTGATATCTCCCTCTTCCTTCATGGTAATATTCTCGCCACACATCCCGAAGAATACCTCTTTATCTCTCTCTGATAATTTCTGTCTCTTCATCACTGGTGGTACCTCACTCTGGATTCCTGGTAATATATCCTTTTTCCCTCCCTAGTAATAACTCCCTCTTTTTCCCTGGAAAATTTCTCGCTGTTCCTCACCGGTGATTTCTCTGTCCTCTATAATGTTTCGCTGACATTCAACAGGAACATTTCTGTCCCTTTTCCTGAAATTACCAAGCTACCCCTACGTGGTAATATTCGCTTTACCTCACTGGTAGTTCCTCGTTTCCTATCTCTGGTAATATCTGGTAAGACCTCGCTACAACTCCCTGGTAATATGTCCCCGTACCTTCCTGGTAACTCTCGATACCCTTCTGGTAATATCTCCTCCTCTCTTGCTGGTAACACCTCACTACATCTTCCTGGTGAGATATCTCTATCCCTCCTGGTGATGTTTTGATAGCCTCCCTAGTAATATCTCCCTCTCCCTCCCTGGTAATGTCTCAGCACACCTTCGTGGTGATGTCTCCCTCCCCCTGCCTGATAATATCTTAGAGAAAAAACAAACATTTTGAAATAAAGAATAGATATAAATAGATCAGTGATAAACTAAAACAGATTGAAAAAAAAGCAAAAGGCATCGCTAATGAAGGTCAGCAACAAACGATTCAAGTCCGTAACGATTAACAAAAAAAATTAAAAAAAAAAAAGAAAAAGAAAAGAAAAGAAAATTTAAATGATTTCACGTAAAAATCAAGGAATTTAACTCCATAAGCAAAAAACAAACAAACAAACAAACAAACAAAACAACAACAACAACAAAACCAAAAAAAAAAAAAAAAACCCTTGTGGGATGATGTTGAACCTGATAAATATATATGATAAACAGAAAATCCTGGTCTTGATGTCTTCAATCACTGACCAGAACGAAAGGTGAACAAACGTCCAACTTCTGTCCCAGTTTCAGTTCTTGACTCTGATGACGTATTTACGTTAAAGGGGAGGTGAGGGAAGACAGAAGATCTTGCCATTTGCCTGTGTACACGCACAGAAACACAAGTGTGCATACACGCACACACGTTTAGGCCTACACACGCGCGCGCGCGCACTCACACACACACACCACACACACACACACACACACACACACACACACACACACACACACAAAATAAAGGTTGTCACGCATGGTCGAGATCTAGAACAGTTATCCAATATTCATAAAAGAAAAAGCACACATCCTGTGGAGCGCGCGCGCGCGCGCGCCCACACACACACACACCACACACACACACACCACACACACACACACACACCATACACACACACACGCGCGTGCGCGCGCGCACACACACACACACACACACACATACACACACACACACACACACACACACACATACACACACACACGTTGTCACGCGTGGTCGCGATCTAGAACCGTTATCTAATATTCGTAAAAGAAAAAGCACATATCCTGCGGCGCAGAGAGAGAGAGAGAGAGAGAGAGAGAGAGAGAGAGAGAGAGAGAGAGAGAGAGAGAAAGAGAGGTCCTCAGTCAGATGCACAGTGTGTATTGATTTTCTATAGCTTCAGTCAGCGATCTGTCATGGTTGCTTTTGCCAGTCTCCGTCCGTCTGTCCTGCTTTTAATTTGATTTTGAACGCATCTCTTTCTGATCTCTACACGTTGATTTTTTTTCATGGGGCACTAAATGTACGTGACTATTCTCCATCCCTAATAGGATTTCAACGGTTCTTTGGTTTGGAGATCCGTTTGGAAGGTATTCATCACTTCAATGTTAGTACAAACAAACAAACGAAAAAAAAAAGAAAACGAACTCAGACAAATGTTTTTCGTCTAGGGTAAATTTTCTTACACTTTTAAAAATTCTAAGTACGTTTTCAAACTTTGCTCTTCAATTGGTGTTTTTAAAATGTCGTTCCTCGAACATTAAAATCAGTCTGAAATTAATTTTGAATATGGTTCAAGTATTGTATATAATATTTTTTAAAAATTTGATGTCCGCGTAAAAACAATCACCAAAACTACTGTAATTTAAGGCGAGATTCAAAACAGTTCTCGAAACAAAAGCCAGTTTCAAGATCATTTTGTGTAAAAGTTTAAGGAGAGCTAACAAACAGTGTTTCAGTTTTTAGAGCCAGTTGAGTAAATTCGTTGTTTAATCCATCAAAGCTACATGAGGTTACAAAAAAACAAAACAAAACAAAACCCAGAAGAAGAACAACAACAACAAAAAAGGGTCTTTTCATTTTTATTTTTTACAAATAAAATGCTAAGTTCAGTCATCTCCTGCAGCTCTAAGACCAATGTGAACAACAGTTACCATAAACCAGGTTTAGCCCAAGTTCGATGACAAATGGAAAAACAAATTTCCTCCCCCCCCCCAAAAAAAAAAAAAAAAAAAAGAACAAAAAAAACAAACAAAAAACCCCATGAGATAAAACCTCTCAGAACACGCTCTTTATTGAATTCGCTATCAAATGCTTGTGCTTCAATAAGACTCATTTCAATAATACTCAATAAAGAAACAAACAAAAACAAACAAGCAACAAAATGCTGAGCGACTTTTCGCCAT
>CM065715.1:89213344-89215844 GCA_033310375.1 Conus canariensis
TTACCTGAACACAATTTACCGTTCCGGTGGGTGTCAGTTGCATTAATCGGGTAATCTCTGTCTTCCCCTTTCCGTCTCCTACCCCTCCCTTTCCTTTCTCGTTCTGTTTGTATTTCATATCACTGCGGTATGTGTGCATGTTGAAACGAAGACCGACGCCTCAGCTTCCTTGGAGTACCCTAACTGCGAGAGGCACTTCATCGCTCGCTTTGGACAGTTCCGTCACCGCAAGACCCGCAACCCCCAAACCACGACTTCTTTGGGTTGTCGATGGTCGTTCCTGCTCATCATGGTCTCATACACACAACATCATATTGGCTCGTGTTATATTGCATTTACTGTTTTGTATTGCATTGTATTACAAGATCTTCACAGCAGACTTCTCACTGTGTGAAGCATTGGTAGTTTTCCAAGGACTGACACCGTGACAAACTTCCTTCGTGGCCAGGTGTTGTCTTTGAAAAAAGATGTATAGATGTGACCCTACTTATCGAATTTTTAACGGTATTTTGCCAAGAACAGCTCTCCTGATGCGGTGTTCCTTTCCCTTTCTTGCTTTCTCAACATTCTTGTGATTGCATGTTACATCCGGGACCTTAATTAATTCGTCTGATCTGAAGAGCCTGTGTCCCAGACCAGCCCTCGATGGTCGAGCGCAACGTAATAGTTTTTATATTATAATATATATATATATATATATATAATATATTATCATACCGCAGCACACAACACAGGGCCTTTAGCAGGGGCGACAACTCGTATAAAAGAAGGTAACGTCCGGTAGAAGGAAAAATAAAAGTTCACCCTGTGAAAAAGATAACGAGCATCAAAGACACTATTTACATATATAACAAATGACAGAATTTACAGACATCCTTAAAGCGGGTAATCTTGTTCCGTAACGAGTCAGCCATTCCGCTTGATTCCCAACTCTCAGATTAACAAAAAAGTTAGAAAAAGAAGTAACGAAAACACTTAATTGTTAAAATAAAACACACCTGAAATTGGCGTTAGGACAAATGGACACTTTAGAACGGACAGCTGATTTCCAATTCCCACATTCACAAAAGGTTATCAAAAAAGTAATTGAAAACACTCAACTGTAAGAAAAACAACTAAAAACTCCTAACAGGCAAATAGGCACTTCAGGACGGACAGCTGGTGACACTATACATCACCTATTCCCTGGATGGAAAAAGAAAAGAAAAAAACAACTGCTGTGTTATAAATTCTGACCAGAAAATGAAAGTGGAAGAGAATAATCAGTACAAAAGAGAATCGTCCACAAAAGTCTGAACAATGATAGACGACAGTAAAGACAGGCAAACAGACAGAGATAAAGAGAGTAAGAAGAAACAGGAGCTTACTAACAGAGAGAATTTACAGAAGATGGCAGAGCTGTTTGTAAACTGAACGAGCCTCAGGCGTACCTGCGTGAACAGTGGAATGGATGGAAAAGGGAAAACATCGGGTTCGGTTCCTGCAAGCGCCGTATCCACGAGGCCACTGCTGCACTCATCCTTCGACTGTTTCCTTGTCTTACTCCTCGCTTTTCCTCGAGGTGTTCTTTTCTTTCTTTCTTACTTTCTTCTTAGTAAAATGATGTATTTCTTTGTGTCATTATATCAAATCGATGATCAGAAATGGCCGGCTGTTATACCTGTGTTCATTATTCTCCAGACATTTTATCCTCCACCGGTTTTTGAATGGCCCCACTCGCTCCCACTGGCTGTTTCCAAATTGATTTCCAGTTTCTCTTCCCTTGGGTGAATCATAACACGATGATGGGGGACGATAGAGAGACTCGAGGTCTGTGGTGGATACGTTGTAGGACGGACAAAAATTAAAACGAAGAATGTGATGATGATGATGATGATGATGATAATGATGATGGTGGTGGTGGTGGTGGTGGTAGTGATGATGATCGTGGTGGTTGTGGTGGTGATGGGAAGAATGATGATGATGGTGGAGAGGACAACGACAACGATGATGATAACGACGACGATGAAGAGAATCCATGTTCCAAATGAATACTTGCAGGAAGTCTTATCAACATTGTTTTAATGATTTTTCGTGACTATCTTATAGTAAAACTATATTATGCTTTGTAGTTTAATCATTTATACGACGTTTCACATTCTTTTGATGCGGCTTCTATCTAATTCTAGGTAAACTGATCCTTCACTTAACCGACCTTCAAACACACACACACACACACACACACACACACACACACACACACACACACACACATGCGCGCGCACGCACGCACGCACACACACACACACACACACACACACACACACACACACACACACACACACACACACACACACAGAAATTCAGAAACGACAAGATCGATAAAATCAATTAGTTTGGGAAGAACGTATTTACGGCACATGCTATTCTAAACGCACATCCCATTGAGCCAGTTGAACCTTGTTTCTTTTATAGCAAGTTGAAAATCAGCAACAGCCATGATTGTTTTAAAATCTGGACT
>CM065715.1:89248344-89250844 GCA_033310375.1 Conus canariensis
TGACATGAGATCCAAATCAATCCTAAAGCCTTTAAGCGTTGTTCTTGGAATAGAAATGAGCAATGAATTTGCTCCAAAATGCCACGAATGAAAACGTGACAAAAATGTCCTTTTCTAAGACCAGCTTCAAATCTAGACTTAGAGCTTGTCCCATCTTCGGAAATAGTATAGGAGACAAAATGTGTGTGTGTGTGTGTGTGTGTGTGTGTGTGTGTGTGTGTGTGTGTGTGTGTGTGTGTGTGTGTGTGTTGGGGGGGGGGGGGGCTTAGGGACAGACTTACCTTAGATTGTGTGATGGGCAATCCCTTTTAAGCTGGCAGATTGTTCACGCCTTGTCACTGCTAGCGCTTCACGATGACTTTAGACTCTTAACGCGATAGCCACTTATCCAGGACACACCTGTGTGGCAGTGCTAGGGGAGGGCGTGGATGTAACAGGATGGAGAAAGTTTGTAAGTTTGTGATTGTGTAGGTGGAGAGGTGGTATTAGTGACCAACGGCTGTTTCTGATCGTTAATGCAAGAAAACATCACTTAAGCATATGAGTGTGTACGTAACTCAAACAAATTTTGGCTTATCAACAACCTCACAAATATTTTCTAACCATGTCTATTGACTACGGTCGCAGGAAAGAGTCAGATCAGATCATTTCGTGATCGTCTGTAGTTGTTGACAGGGACGAGCTGAAAAGGCTGGTAGTGACACGTCTCAAGATTTAAAAAAAAAAGGGGGGGGGAGGGGGGGAGGAGGTAGGAGAGAAGAAAACGTCCCCCATCCCACCAGACAACAATCAAGCGCATCTCGCAGGGCACAGTAGAGCCAGGCGGACAAAGGAGAAGGCGACGGAAGAGATGAAACGAGAACATCAGACTGTTGACATGCCGATTGGTCCTTCTTCACTACTTTAAAAGGGCCGTGGGGAACCACAGCAGATGGAGAGAGACTACCTGAAAGTCGTCCTCAGTGACTTATCAGCCCCCAACATGACATGGCCATTTGGGAGAAGAAGGAAAAGTCCTCCCCCCCACCACATACACTTCCTCCTCCTGCTCTCCCTCCCTGGTCCCCCAGTCTGAGTAAACATTTCGTGAGAAGTATTTCATACATTGCAGCAGATCGTTTCCTTTCATGAAATGATTTTTTTGTAAATAGATGTTCTTTGATAATTCTCATGTAGTGAAGGGTAGAGTCCTTTCTAAAGTCTTCTGCACATAGGAAGGAAACTGGCGTGAACGAGGAGATTTATACCGAAGAAGAGTGGTTGGGGCTGTAGTAGGGAAAGAGAAGTGCAAAAGAAGACAAAGAGAGGGAATAGGGGTAGGGAAAGGGGTAAGATTTGGCAGAGAGAGAGAGAGAGAGAGAGAGAGAGAGAGGTAGTGCTTGTTTGTCTGTTTGGTCCTCTCCAAACATGGACCATGCATACACACAGTAATGAAAAGCAGTGCATGGGCATTATGCCACCACACACTTCGTGGATCCAGATGATTAATCAGCCAAGTTTTTTTCATGCCCCGTCACTGCAAATACCACGAACTGACTTTACACACTTGGCGTAATGGCGAACCACTTAGAAGGGAACGTATTAACATTATCCGGTGATTAGGTGCGGGATTAGTTTCAGGACCAACTGTTCGTACTGTGATCCCTTTGTGTAACCCTGTGATGAAGAAGACATGGCCCAGAAATCAGAGGCTTTGACACAACAGGGAGTGAGTGGGTAGTAGGAGAACTTGGTACGGGAGGCAGAGAGAGAGAGAGAGAGAGAGAGAGAGAGAGAGAAGAGAGAGAGAGAGAGAGAGAGAGAGAGAGAGATGTTTTACACTTTACATTTATTCCAATGTTGATCTTGATCACCGTACTCCTCTTCTTCTCCTCCTTCACCTCTCTCTCTCTCTGTCCCTGTCTGTCTGTCTGTCTGTCTGTCTGTCTCTTGCCGTATCTATCTCTTTCTCCCTCTGTCTCTGAAATGTACATTATGTGTCTGTCTCTGAAATGTACATTATGTGTTGTCTTTCTTTCTTGTATTTACACCTACTTGCATGGACTACAGGTCTGATAATTAGAACTTTTTGAAAACTGTTGTTTGTCCATGTTTGTCTGTCTGTTTGTCTGACTCTTGTCTATCTCTCCATTCGTCTGTCTGTTCGTCTGTCTGTCTTTCTGTCTGTCTGCCTGTCTCTCTCTATCACACACGCACACACACACACACACACACACACACACACACACACACACAACACACACAATACACACGCACGCACGCACACACGCATATACACAAACACACAAACGCACACAAAAGGTAAGCTCTCTCTCTGTCTGTCTCTCTCAAACACACACACACACACACACACCACACACACACACACACACACACACACACACACACACACACACACACCACAAAAGCAGGCAAAGACGCTGGCTAAGCAGGTTAAAGAGCCCACGAACCCGTGGCCGGATTAGCGCGACCCAAAACAGAAACGACCAAGCCCTGACCT
>CM065715.1:89255844-89268344 GCA_033310375.1 Conus canariensis
TATGATAACAGGAGAAAAAAAACATTTATGAATAAATGAAATTAATAGATTTAATACGGTTAGTTGCAAAGTCAGGCGACTGCAGGCGGAAATCTGAACAAATCGTTAAAAAAAAAAGTACTGTATCCGCCAAACATGAACAAACGAATCACAAGACAAAACGCGACGCGTTTCGACCTCTAAGGTCTTCTTCAGGCTCGATAAACAACACTCAGGACAACGAAAATGAAGAACGAGCAATCACTTATCTCATTGAATTCGGCACAAGATGGGCGATTTAATACAAGTTGTGTAGGCCGTGTGGCCCATTCATTCAGTATAGAAGATCTAATAAGGTGAACGTCATTTCCTAAGATTTACTGACACATTAATCCAGTTTGACTATGAACATTTTCTTTGATGTTCATGTCCGAAAGTTGAATTTTAAAATTCGCTGGAAATCTGTATCGAAATAATGGAACACTCTTAGCAAAGAGACCCCTGTTGGACAGATAAAATAAAACAGCGACAAATTTCATGTTTGTTTTCCTGTATTTGTTTGCCATCGCTTTGGGATCAGAATTGATTAACTAACTTGTTTCCTGTGACGTGATTCTCCGGTGGACTCGGCAGTTATGAAATAATTATGGGCTGATACACCCATGCTCCCGTGGAGGTTCTGTCGTGTCACATCCAGCGGCCATTACACAGTGGCATCTACCAGGGAACAGTTATGTCCCTTGTCTTCATGGAATGCCCTGTGCGTGCCTGCACTCAACGTGAACACGGCGCAGGCTTCCAAGGGTGGTGCGGGATTGCCCCCAGCTGGTTGGTTTCGCAGTTGAGGACGGTACTTCTCTGGGTCTCACCCGCACCTTTGCGTGTATCTCTTTCATTTCTTCTGGTTTCCCATAACGTGATTCTCCATCTAAAGTATTTGTTTTTGATGAGCAGCCAAACTAGGAACTTTGTAAGAAATTTGACAAAACTCTTCGTTGGCTTTTTTTTTTTTTTTTTTTTTTTAAACCTGTGTTTCATTCCAAAGACAATTATCGTGGATGAACGACCCTGTCTCTCAGTACCAATCGCGAGAAAGTTTTTAGATTTCGGCGAATTCCGTGAAGCGACAGATATGTTAATATAAACAGAAATGATAAAAAAAAAAAAGCTGAAACAACGTCATCTCTAACACACCTGTCCATTTAAATTCGAATTAATCGTGGACATAAATAATTAAAAAAAAAACTGTTGCCTTTAAACTATAGGACTCAGAAAGACCACTTTAAAATGATGTTACATTATTACCCCCTCCCCCTTCCCGTCCCATGCAATGCAAATAACAACGTCCTCGCACTGATGAGGGATATGATCGGAATTATTATTCTCTTCACGGAGTCGGGTTGTTTTTCCGTGCGGGAATATTAACTCCCTGCTCCCCGCTGTTGTTAGCACGCCGCTAAATTATGTTGACACGATAAACAGCCTGGCTCTCTGAAGTGTGTGTGTGTGTGTGTGTGTGTGTGTGTGTGTGTGTGTGTGTGTGTGTGTGTGTGTGGTTAGAGAGAGAGAGAGAGAGAGAGAGAGAGTGTGTAGCTTAGCTTAACTTAGCTTAGCTTAGCATAGCTTAGTGTGTGTGTGTGTGGTGTGTGTGGTGGTGTGATGAGAGAGAGAGAGAGAGAGAGAGAGAGAGAGAGAGAGAGAGAGACACACACACACACACACACACACACACACACACACACACACAAACCGACCGTTGTTAACTGTTTATATCTTTTGTCTCACTCTAGATTTACTTTTGTTTATTTTCTGTTTTCTGTTTACACCGAACTAACCTGTTTTTTGTTTGTTTGGTGCAGTGTTCTGCTAACTCTGGCAGTGTTCAAGATGAAAAAGCTGCGCCGGTCTAGGATAACTGTGTGTTGAAAGGTTTGCACTAACGTTTCATTATCAGTATGTCCCTGGTTCAGGTAACGAGACATGAACACAAATATGGACACCAGCACTGTATCCCAATCTGTTCTTTGTTGGACTGGATGTCAGCAGTGGAGAAAATCGACGAAAGAAATGGACCCGTTGTGTTCATAGCACTCGACTTTGGCTGATGTCTATGACCAGGTTACCGGTTGCAGCGGTTCCGTGTGCCGAGTTTACCGTGCCGCTTTTTCTTTTTGTGTGTGAAATAACTAGCCTGATCCGATGCAAATAGCTGGACATAGTCACGTCCACACTGCACAAGTGGCCTATTTGCCTGTACAACAGCACACATGGAGTACATATCCCTTAGCAGGCCTCGGGTTCATGACGTAGTTGCAAATGGCTGATCAGATTGTAAAACACACATAACTCGTTTTGACATGTGGGAAGTGTTGTAGAAACATTTACATGAATGGATAAGCGTTAAAGATAATAAGTCTATTAACTTCGAAATAAACGGCTGAAAGTCTGTGATGACTATAGGATGTTACTACGCTAAATCTATAACATGCGAACAATGTAATCGGTTGATTAACTTTTCAAATAAATAGCGATTAAATTATGACGCTTTGATAAATGAGTATGCTAAACGTGCTTTGTGACGTGCAAACTAGGAAGTTTATACATATGGAAAACAAGCAGCTGTAAAAGTCATGGGAAATGACGTTTGCCCGCACCTTTCTTAGAGTTCTGGATGATTGGGGCTCCGTAAGGGTTGGGGCTCACACCGATCCAGAACTAGTGTAGGTGGGCAGCCCTATTGCGTGCAGTAGGGCTGTCCGGGGGTCTCGATTGTTGGTAATTGTCGTTTAGCCAAGCTATCGCCGTGTTCATTTCTTCTGCTGTTGTTTTGCTGTGTACATGTGTCAGGCTGAAGTGTTTAGGCAAGCCATGGATGGTGAGATTAACGTCCTATCAGCCAAAAGACTCACAGGAACGCGTTGTTGAAATATAGACCGAAGCCTGTTTGGGCAAGACTTTTTTTAGGGGGGGGGGGGGGGAGTGGGGAGTGGGGGGGGGAGTGGGGGAGGGTTGTTTCTTATGTGTTCTGTGTGTTTTGTGTCTGCATATCTGACACGTGAATGGGTACCACTCGTAGCTGCTTAGTCGTGGACTGATCATGCTCATAACTGTTTCACTCACTACCGGAGCAAAAAAAACTTAACCTTCCGTGTTGATCGTTTTCTTCTGACTACGTCCATGGCATTAACTCCATTCGTTTCTAGGCCAGTCCCATGTGAAAACGAACCAATAAAACAACCACCCATAATAATATCCATGGATGTCTCTCGCAGTGAGTGTCCACTCGAAGTCGCTATCACTCGGCTTCAATAAAGTGCCGCTTTTTAGCTCGCCAGGGGACGTCCTCCATCGTTAATAAAGTGGGTGCCCGGCCCAAGCGATTGCCATCATCACTGATTCCCTCTGAAGCCAGGCTCGTGGGAAGTTAATTAGCTGCCCCATTCAACGTTCGTCACTATCCCAGCGGGACTCTGATTTTCTGGAGGATTGCATAAGCCATTGTACACACCCTCCACGACTGTCGTCAAGGAGGTACCGGACATTAGACAACATAGGAATTTTGCCGCCGCTGGGACTAATAAAAGAACCGAGTGCGGGAGAGCTTGTGGCAATGTCCATTGTCACTTCCTTGCTGTGTAGTTGTGGTCGTTGTTTGTTCGTATCATCAGCAGAGCGTTTGCGGTGGACCCCTCCCCCCCCCCCTTCCCGTCTCTTTGTCTGTCTG
This sequence comes from Conus canariensis, assembly GCA_033310375.1. Classification (NCBI taxonomy): domain Eukaryota; kingdom Metazoa; phylum Mollusca; class Gastropoda; order Neogastropoda; family Conidae; genus Conus; species Conus canariensis. The sequence continues at coordinate 89,259,548 of CM065715.1, forward strand.
TCTGTCTTTTTTGTCTTTGTGTCTCTGTCCTTGTCTGTCTTGTTTGTCTGTCAGTCCGGGTCTGTCTGCCTGTCTCTGTCTTCTTGTCTGTCTGTTTGTCGTCTATCTGTTTACCTTTCTACTCTCTCTCTCTCTCTCTCTCTCTTCTCTTCCCCCCTCTCTCTCTCTCTCTCTCACGTGCCTCTTAGTCTATCTCTGTCTGTCTGTCAGTCTGTTTGTCTGTCTGTCCGTCTCTGATTCTGTCTCTGTCTCTCTCTCTCTCTCTCACTCTCTCTCTCTCTCTCTCTCTCTCTCTCTCTCTCTTCTCTCTCTCTCTCGTGGGATCCTTTGCTGGATCTGCCTTTATATCCTTTTGCATCGGATGAACAGAATCTTCTTCTGTGGGATCAAAAATGTCATTCCCACAAGCTGTCAGGTCCTTTTAAACGTTATGGCAGCCAACCCAAGTTAAGAGCGAAAAAAAAAAGAGGAAAACAAAACAGTGTTTAACTATAATATGGTGGAAACCATGTGAAATAAACAAAAACAAGTATAGAGGCGCTCTGCTGTACAATACAGTGCCGTAGAATGGTTTGATAGTTGTTATCGTTAGAGCTACTGCAATACAGTACTGTGGATTAGTTTGATAGTTTGTATGGTTACAGCTAGTACAACACAGCACTATAGAATAGTTGGATCGTTCGTATTGTTACAGCTAGAACAAAGCAGCACTACAGAATAGTTGGATAGTTTGTATGGTTACAGCTAGTACAATACAGCACTGTAGAATGGTTGGATAGTTTGAATTGTTACGGCTTGTACAATAGAGCACCGTAGAATGGTTTGATAGTTTTTTTTCTTGTTACAGCTACGTCAACTACACAGGGCTTTTCAAAGTTGTCAAAATCAGACAGGGAAAAACATCTGAGCTGAAAAAAGTTACAGCTCAAAAAACCTAACAAACAAACAATTGCAGCAGCAGCAGCAGCAGCAGTAGCAACAACTGCAACAACAATGATAACAACAACAACAACAACAATAACAACAAAAACAACAACAACATTGATGTCACAGTGGCTAACTATTGACATCTTTAAATGCGGATGAGACTGGGGCGTGCTGAGAGGGTCAGCCATTCCGCTGAATTTCTCGGTTTCCAGATGAAAAAGGTAGACTATCAATCAGACAAAAAAGAAAAGAAAAAGGGAGAGTCGTATGGAGAAACAGACACTACAGAATGCGCTTCCTAATCTGGGAACTGGGCACAGTTTTCACTAGTAGTAGTAGTAGTAGTAGTAGTAGTAGTAGTACTTTCATTTTACGTCTGTTCACAAAATCATGTGATAATTGACAAACAGTTGTCACTACCTAGTGGCCAGGTGACACAAAGTGAAATACGTCCAGTGCGAAACAACAACAGCAACAACAAAACCCCAGAAATGTTTATATATATATATATATATATATATATATATGTATCTTTATAAATGTCTATATCTATCCATCTATATATCTATATATACAAGAGTTTTCAGTGCAAAAACCGGTAAATGATCCACAAGGAGAGAGAAAATTGTAGGAGAGAAAGAAAAACATTTGGAGGGACAGAGCGACAGATAATGACAGTAAAGAGGAATTCACCAACACAGAAATGAGGGGAGGCGGGGGACAATGCAGAAGAACTTTCCTTAACACTGACACCAAGTCAGGAATTGAAGCATCTTCATGTATCTTTCGTCCCCTTCACAAGGGAGAGCTATTTCAAGGGAGGTCATCCTCACACTCCTGAACTTGGCGATCCAATAGTCTGGGAGAAGGGAGAGAACTCGCATCTCGTTCTTCCGGGTGGAGTGACCCGGCTCTTTTACACCTTTGCTCTGTCTTCTCCTTTCTGGGAACAGTCAATCCAGTCCTTAGTCTCTTGTCACGTGCAGTATGTTAGCAGAGCGCGGAGGTTGTGAGGCAAGTAGTCAAGTGTTTGATTCTAAGGTCCTACGATGTATTTTTGATCTCCTGATCACAGTCGGTGGCTGGACCGCTGGACCGAGTTCAGTATGAAGCGCGCTGCGAGCGCGAGGTTCGAATCGACTGCAGAGGTTTTTTTTTTAACAGTGTCTCTACTTTGTTTTCAGATTATCAATAAAATAAACTGGTATGAATTATAAACACAAGTGTAAAGGCATTCTGGAACCAAGTCTTGTACATGGGTCACCGAGGCAGACAAGGAAAAAAAGTGGATAACGGGTGAGAAAAAAAACAAACAAACAAAAAAACTCATAAAGAGCAGGCACAACCTCTAAGCACGGTATCTCTAGAACGCCTGAATGACAAACAGAAATTACGTGAGGTGGCGACTCTGCAGAAGAACTTTCCAAAACACTGGTACCAGGAATCAGGAATTGAAGCATCCTGAAGTATCTTTCGTCTCCTCCACAAGGGAGAGCTATTTCAAGGGAAGTCACCCTCACATTTCTCAACCTGGCGATCCATTAGAAGGAGAAGGACGGAACTCGCCAGTGCGCGGAGGTTGTGAGGCAGGGAACCTATGTTGATCCCTAGGTCCTTCGATGTATTTTTGATTTCTTGATCAGTCAGTCGCTGCACCGCAGGGTCAGTTTCTGCACGATGCGTGCTGCGAGCACGAGGTTCGAATCGACTCCAGTGTTTTTTTTTTTCTCTTCTTTTTTAACATTGTCACTACTTTGTTTTCAGATTCTCAAACAAAAAAGAAAAAAAAGAAGAAGAAAAACCTGGTATGTTATGAATTATAAACACAAGAGCAAAGGCATTCTGGAGGAAAAAGTCTGGCACATGGTTCACAAAAGCAGACAAGAAAAAAAAAGCGGATAACGGATGAGAAAAAAAAACAAAACAAACAAACCAAAAAAAGAGCAGGCAGAAACTCTAAGTATAGTATCTCTAGAACACTTGAATGACAAAATCAACGACTCGTCAGTCTGGAGTTCTTGAGGACAACTTGTTTCCAGACGTAACTGTGTAGCAGAGTCGTCGGGATATCCAGGTAGGAAAACAGTATATACCGAAAAACAAACAAACAAACAAACCCGCAGGCATCTCCAGCTTACCGTATTCATCTGGCCACCAGGTAAACATTGTCTAGAGCAAACATTAGCAGTTGTCCTTTCTGCCGAGTCAGTTGGCTTGTTTGGCCTTTTTCAGGTGTGTGTTGTAGCACCGTGAAGAAATGGGCTGGCTGACACTCTCAGCAGAACGTCAATGCTTCAGCTGTAATGTTAGCAAGTGTTGCGTGTGTAGTCTCTCTCTCTCTCTCTCTCTCTCTCTCCTCTAAGCTCGCAGCCGCGCGCGCGCGCGCGCGCGCGTGTGTGTGTGTGTGTGTGTGTGTGTGTGTCGCCTTCGGTCTGTCTGTCTGTCTGTCTGTCTGTCTCTCTATACTGTTAGCAAATTTTGGATGTGTATCTCAGTCTGTTTGTCTATCTGACTGTCTGTCTCTCCCTCTCTCTCTTCTTTTGTGGTATTGTGTTAGAAAATGTTACATATGAACTCTCTGAGTGTCTCTCTGTCTCTCTCTGTGCCTGTCTGTCTCTCTATCTGTCTGTCTGTCTTTCTCTCTCACTTGTACTTTCATGATGGTGCTTTAATGTCGTCGCAGTGACAACCCTAACAGGGCCCAGCGTGGCCTGCCGGGACATAACAAAGCTGAAACTGACACTGAAATAGATTCAGTGTCTGTTAAGGCTAAAGACACTGTATATAACAGAGCTGAAACTGACACTGAAATTGATTCAGTGTCTGTTAAGGCTAAAGACACTGTATATAACAGAGTGAAGCTGACACTGAAATAGATTCAGCGTCTGTTAAGGCTAAAGACACTCTATATAACAAAGCTGAAATTGACACTGAAATAGATTCAGTAACTGTTAAGGCTAACGACACTCTTACCTGCCACCCACCTGTTCTTTCAGGAAGGAGCTGATGTGAGCGACCTGCGCAGCCTACAAATCATAGCTAGCATCTGGCTACACTAGCGAGTCAAACTCATTACAGGTCAGGATTATTAATTTTTTTTTTAATGTCAGCATACTTCAACAATGTCATTATCTTAGTAAAAGAAAGAGAGTGAAAGGCATAACATTTTCTTTTTTTGATCCCCTATTCTTAGATTAAGTGTGCCAGCACATACGATATACATTCCCCTTTTCCTTGCATGAAGTTCTTTCAGCCGAGTTTCCAAGCACAAGACTTTGTTGATTTCTAAAGAGAACAGTGTGCTTATTTCCCATGCAAAAATAACCGATTCTTTTGAACGAGGGGGACTGATTTGCTGTCACACAAAGAAGACGATGAAGCCTGCAGAACTATTTGCAGACATCAAAGACGTCAAGGGGAAGGTGCCATCAATCATTCAGTATTTTCGAATGGACAGACTGGAGACAGTTTTCGAACACTTCCTCCTTATATTGATTTGTCCCCTTGTTTAAAGCAGGCGTATTTGAGTGCTTCAACAGTCGCAGGTAAAGTAAACAGAAAAGGCTACAACTCATCATCTTGAACATGGAATCCATGTTTTGACCCCTTGTGGCGTATGGGGAGCTAGCACAGAAACAAATCAGGATGGCTACAATTTAGTTAGTTTTAGTTTGTCAAACATACAAACACCCACCCCACACCGCCACACCACCACCCCACACCCCCACACCCCCACTCCACACATACACTCCTCACACACACACACACGCACACACACACACACACACACACAAGCGCGCGCACACGCACACGCACACATATACATGTGCGCGCGCGCGCGAGCGTCCGGACACACACACACACACACACACACACACACACACACACACACACACACACACACACACACACACACACACACACTTACACACAAGTGAATACTCTTTTAGAACACAAATGGGAAAAACGTGTACAACTTCGAATTGAGGAAAAAATAAAAAGGTGCACGCCTACTGCTCCTTGACATCCTTCCCAGCTGCCACCTGATCCCTTCTCCCTTTCCTCCATACACTCAGACACACCAATACTTTCGCGTCAGACTACCCCCCCCCCCCCATCCCCACCTGTCCAGGCTTGGCTGTACATTACTCCGCCCACATGCGGGCACACGTGAGAGACAAAAGCAGTTCTGGGAAAAAAACGAAGGGAGTGGACTGCATTAGGGAAAAACTGAAACCTGCAATAGTCTCTCTGTCTCTCAGTCTGTCTGTCTGTCTGTCTCTCTCTCTGTGTCTCTCTCTGTCTCTGTCTCTGTCTCTGTCTCTGTCTCTGTCTCTGTCTCTGTTCTCTCTCTCTCTCTCTCTCTCTCTCTCTCTCTCTCTCTCTCTGTGACCGTCCTGTTCGGCGTCATCAGCTCTGAGCCGAGTTCATGACCCGTTGGCTATACACACGACTAGGGGTCTGGATGGAAGAGAAGTGTTCTCTGTTTGTCTGTCTGTCTTACTGTCAGTCAGTCTGTCTGTCTGTCTTTGTCTGTCTGTCTGTCTGTCTGTCTGTCTCTTCCCTTTCTCTGTCAGTCAGTCAGTCTGTCTGTCTGTCTGTCTCTTCCCTTTTTCTGTCAGTCAGTCAGTCTGTCTGTCTGTCTGTCTATCTGTGTCTGTCTTTGTCTGTCTTTTGTCTGTCTGTCTGTCTCTTCCCTTTTTCTGTCAGTCAGTCTGTCTGTCTGTCTGTCTCTCGCTCTCTCTCTCTCAATCCATTTTGCTCATTTTTTTTTCCTCTGCTGTTTATCCTCAGATGTGAAGAACACTCAGCCGACCGCCGTCACCTGCCTGCCAGCCTGACCAGAGTGGACACAATGCTGACCGCTGACAGACCGTCCGGTCCTTAGACAGCATTCTCACAGCAGCAGCAGCCTGTCATCACAGCACGATCATCATCCCCGCCACCCTCTGTGGTGTGTCCACCCACTGTATCACAGCATCAAGACTTCCCCCCCCCCCCCTCTAAATCTGATATCCCTGTCACCTCACCAGCAATCTAATTATCCAACCACCACCCCCCATTCCCCCTCCTATCCCCTGGCCGTTAAGCTTTTCGCCCGGAAATGACCGAAACACCAACAGTACTGTTTTACAATCTGATATTCGCCTGCCTCCTCTGTCTCTGAATCCGTTCCCTTTGGTTTGTAACCTGTTTAATCAAATTGCTCTTACTTTTGCCCTGTCCCATCATTCCGTCCGCCCCCCTTCTCTTCATTCCATTTCTTCTATACTCTCTCAATTAAACAAACAAAAAAAAGTCTCCTTTTACTTCTGACTTGTCTCTATTGTTTCTCCTCCTGTTGTACATACCTGAACACCCGTTACTTTCTTTCCTCTCAAGCGCTTCATCTTCTTCTCTTTAGTCCTATCCACAAAAAAAAAAATTGAATTGAAATCAGCCTCATTTCAGTTTGCTTCTACGCTTCCCCTTCTCTCTCTCTCTCTCTCTTTCTTTGTACACACCACACACACACACACACACACACACACACACCACACACACACACACACACACACACACACACACACACACACACATCGCTCACTCACCTTCTCCACCAAGCCCCATTTCTGTTCTCATCATTTTTTTTTCCCATACAAATCTTCTCCCGTCATAACTTTATAACACTCCCCCATCGATCCACGTTCTCCCCCGTCCTAGCCTCCTCGTCCACCTCTCCTATCTATTTTTTGGGGGGGAGGGAGACATCAGACTCCTCGGCCCAGTGTTCTCCTGTGACCCAAGATGACGAACAGCACGTGCTCGGACCAAGGTCTGGTGCTGCCCATCTTCCAGGAGGAGTCCTGGGAGAAAGGAGTACGGGCCAGCCTGTACCTGGTGGCTCTCCTCTGGTCGTTCTTTGGCGTGGCCATCGTGGCCGACGCCTTCATGTGCGGCATCGAGCACATCACCAGCAAGACCCGCAACATCCAGATCCCGGACCCCAACAAGAAGGACGGCATCAAGACCATTGAGGTCAAGGTGAGTCACTGAGGGACAGTCCTGGTTTTCTCCCCATTCCTCTTCTTTCACGAAGGAAGATGGTATAAAAGTAGGCATCCGTGATTCATATCCAGAAACAGAATCTGAACAAAAGGTAATACCAGCACTTCATGGAAAGCGTAGTTAATTTTTGACTCACGCGTGTAACAGGGTATATGTAATCACTTTGTTTTTTGCCCTCTGTCTGTCTGTCTGTCTGTCTGTCTGTCTGTCTCTGTCTCTCTTTCTCTCTCCTTGTCTCTCTGTATCTGTCTCTCGCCCCCCTGTCTTTCCCCTTCTCTCTGTAAACGTACGAACGTGTGTGTGTGTGTGTGTGTGTGTGTGTGTGTGTGTGTGTGTGTGTGTGTGTGTGTGTGTGTGTGTGTGTGTGTATGTGTGCGCGAGCGCGCTTGCTTATGTGTGTGTGAATGCATGACTGCTCAAACGTCCGTCACATCACCCCTAAGACCTGCTTTATGTGACGATTGCTCGTGTAATAAAAGACGAACGAGGTGAAAAAAAAGAAAGGAAAAGAAAAGAAAAAACAGGTAACGAACACCTAACAACCTCTTCCCCCCTCCAACCACCCAAAGCAAACATCAAACGAGGAAACTCTTGTTGCCTTGACTGAAACGTTCCGATGCCTCAAAATTTAAACTAATGCTACTTTCGGTACCAGTTCGCCTAGTACAGATGCATACACGAGGCATACGGTAAAAATACGGAGACATCTTGAGAAGAAGATGTTCAGAATTTCCCTTTTTACCCTGAACCTAGAACAAGCGCAGACACAAGAGGGCACAGAACAAGCAGGCAAGCATGTTCAAGAAAGGATGTTCAAAATTTGCCCTGCGCCTGGCACAAGGGACATATAACAAACAAGGAAACATCTCAAAAACTGATGTTCAAAATTTGAACTTACATTCGGCGTCTTGCACGGATGTTGACCCAAGAACATAGAGCAGACGAAGAAACATCTTCAAAAAAGAATGTTCAGACTTTTGTGGGTATACCCTGTGTCTAACACAGATGCCGACACAAGGGACATAGAACAAATAAGCCATCATCTTCGAAAAAGAATGTTTAAAATTTGTCCATATACATGGGGCCTAGCACAGACACAAACACTAAACACACAGAACACGTGGAGAAACATCAAAAAAGGATGTCGAAAGTTCAAAAATGTTCCTTGCACCGAGCGCAAAACGTATATCAAGACGCATAAGGTACGTAGAACAAATAAGAACACATCTTTTAAAAAGTCGTTCTAAGCTTGCTCATATTCCCAAAGCGAAAACCAGACCTCTCCCTTCATTTACTCTGTGCGGGCGGTTTGCTGTATAGATAAAAGCTGGGAGCGCAAGCCTCCATTCACTGCTTTACAGACTCCACCCAAAGGCCTTCATCTGTCGATCGAAGTGTAAACGTACAAACACATGTCGCAATAAATATTGAACATGATGGGGCGTACCATCCCAGTTTGGAGTCTCCACCATCTGTGAACACTCAGTTTCGTTCTGAGCGACAAAAGCATGCCTCAGATACACTAAGATCTCCTCCCCTGCCTCCTCATCCTTTCCGACGCATACGCAGACACGCGCGCGCGCACGCACACACACACACACACACACACACACACACACACACACACACACACACACACACACACACACACACACACACACACTAACTCACAAACACAGAGAGAGAGAGAGAGAGAGAGAGAGAGAGAGAGAGAGTGTGTGTGTGTGTGTGTGTGTGTGTGTGTGCGCGCACGCGCGAGCGTGTCTTTGTGCAAACGTGCACACGTATATCACAAGAGTAGGTCCATTAGGAAAGCTGAAAA
>CM065715.1:89285844-89298344 GCA_033310375.1 Conus canariensis
CCACAGGGACACCTGATATTTGTAGGGAAATTAAGCCTTATGAAGTTCACTTTTGTTTCTCCTTGACCAGATCCAGCTTGAACACCCCTCTGCCGCTTCTGCCATTGCTTTCAGGGCTCTGGTTTTTTCCTTCCCTGCAACTGAGAGCTGTTTCATGAGGCTGTATGCAGACGTTCCTACAAACCCCTAGCTACTCCAATTTCTGCAGTGAGGACTTTGACCTGATAGCCTTCTCTCCTCAGGCTGTTTGCCAGATCAGCATACTTTTCAGTCTTGTAGATTTGAGCTGCCTCCATTCTGTTCTCATATGGCACCGTGAGCTCGATCATGATCAGCTGCTTGGTTGACTTAGAGTGGACTACTATGTCTGGTCTCATGCCACTCTTGCTGATGATCTCTGGGTGACTCTTCCATTCTGGGAGGTCTGCAGTGCACTCCCAGTCATCTGCCCCATCCAGCAGACTCTGCCTGCATGTTTCGAGTGGTACTGTTGTTCTTGGCCATGATTTGCTGCCTCCTGCCGTGAAGAATGTTGCGGGTGCTTTTGGAGTCCTGATTTTCCTTTTGTGGTGTTGGTACTAGCCCAGACTACTTGTACAATCTCTTTGAGCACTTGGTTGTGCCTCCATGTGTACCTTCCTTGAGCCAGGGCTACTTTACATGAGCTTAGGACATGCTCCACTGTTTGTTTTTCATGGCAGAGGGGGCATGCAGGATCGTCTGTTTTCCCCCACTTCACCAGGTTTGCATTTGAGGGCAGAAGGTCATATGCAGATCTGAGAATGAAGCTGATCCTGAGAGGGGCCATGTGCCAAATGTCATTCCAAGTGAGACTTCTTTGGAGTGCATTCTCCCATATCTAGGCGTCAACCAGTCCCGAGAGATACAGACGCCTGTTGTTTTGGTCAGGAAAATTTGAGCAACTCTCTCAGAGACAAACCCATTATGTTGATGAAACTCAACTGTGTGGTCCCCGTCTTCCCAAATGAGTCCATAACAAACTCAAGTCTGAATAAGGCCCGGTCGGGACAGAAAAATCTCATAAATAAATGGCTCTGATGGGATTCGAATCTATGACCCCCAAGCCGGAAATCCGCGACATTTACCACTTTGACCCGCCGGCTGGTCCGTTTCATACACTTTAATGCAATGTTTTCCCGTGTATCTTATCCTTTTTCGTACGTACAAATCTAAAACAGCAGCATTTGAAACAGTAGCTACAGAAAAAAGAACATGTTTGATAGATGGGCAGCAAAATCCGTCAATAAACTTTCTTTTGACTTTAAACGAATGGTCTAATCTCAACGTATGATTTCCCCCTTTTCCCTAGATCTTCCCTAAACAAGAAAAACAAACATCTACTAATTTTCTGAATAATTTATATCTGAACAAAATTGCGAATAATTAGTCAACTAAACTCTGAAATTTTGAACTTTGGAGCACTCCTGCACACATCTAGGTGGCCCATGCAAAGAGCTGGAGAGTTAGTATGACTATCTTGCCAGTATGGCTGGTTTTTTTTTCACAGAAACTCTACTACTTACAACCAAACGTGTCCGCAACATTTGTTCGATTCTCAATTTTTTCCATCACCTGCTTAAAAAAAATTCTATGTCTTTAACATATGCTGGTAGTTTGAATTCAATGAATTGACAGTTATGCTTTGTATACTTTCGTTTTCACGTATCATGGTTGTCAGTATTTCGATTGACAAGATTAGTTAGTCATCCTTTCTTCATCTGTGTTATAGAAGGAACAGTTTGGTGACTTGTCCATTGTCACGGATACAGGATTTAAAAATTCTGTAAAATGTTTCAATGCATTGTTAAAGCTTTCATTAACATCCAAACAACCACAGTACTTTAAACATGAATTTCCCGGTTAATTGAATTACATGGGTGTATGTGCTTGTGTGTAAGTCTGTATTTTGTTAGAAGCACAGTATACAGTGTGTGTGTGTGTGTGTGTGTGTGTGTGTGTGTGTGTGTGTGTGTGTGTTGTGTGCGTGCGTGCGTGCGTGCGTGCGTGTGTGTGTGTGTGTGTGTGTGTGTGTGTGTGTGTGTGTGTGTGTGTGTGTGTGTGTGTGTAGTACAACACTATGTTAATCTGACAGTAAATGGTTTCAGTCAGTGAGTGTGTGTGCATGTATGTGTGTGTGTGTGTGTGTGTGTGTGTGTGTGTGTGTGTGTGTGTGTGTGTGTGTGTGTGTGTGTCTGTGTGTGTGACAATTGTTCATCATAACAGATGTACTTTTTTTTTTAACAATATCACAGTACTAAATGCTATTCATGTACGGTTTATCACCAGGTGAACAGCTCACCACCAAATACATCATCCAGCTTTCTCTCTCTTTTTGTCTCCCCTGTCTCTCCCCAGACCATCTCTGAAGTCAGCCGATGTGTTCTGACATCTCTTTCATTGCATATCATTGCAGTTTTTTTTCCGACGCGCGTGCCTGCACGTGTAATATCTTGCATGATTTTTTCCCACAGTGACTTTGTGACAAAATGATTCAAACGTTTGTTATGATCCATACAATACTATAGATTTTCGGGGGAGGGGGGGGGGAGCAGGAGAGACAGGCAGACAGACAGACAGACACACACACACACACACACACACACACACACACACACACACACACACACACACACACACACAGCCACACGCACACACGCACGCACTCACGCATACACTTTCTCTCAGACAGACAGACATGCAGAGAGAGAGAGAGAGAGAGAGAGAGAGAGAGAGAGAGAGAGAGAGAGAGAGAGAGAGAGAGAGAGAGAGAGAGAGAGAGAGAGAGTTTTAACCGATGGATATATAGATAGGCAGAGACACCGATGGATATATAGATATGGATAGAGAGGTAAAAGACACTGAGGGTATCAATTTGTGCATTTTGAGGATTTATTATTTTTTTAAACTCCGTTATATGTGAGTCTGAAGAAGACACTGTCAAAGCATGATCTGTCTGTTTTGTATCGTAAATCAAATCATTATTGTTTTTGCCCTTTGCTTTCTGTGTTTATATGTGTTCTGGCAAAGTCTGCCGTCAGTTTCAACGTGTTTCAGCCCAATCTTCTCACTCAGTTTGAAACAAACACGCATCGACCCACACCCGATCATTTCTACAGCAGTGCCAACATTTTCACATCATACTCCCTCCCTCATCCACTCCCTGTCCCTAAACGAAAGCTTTTGCATTGTTTATACATTTGACTTATTTGCGGTGGGTGACATTATTTCACAGGCTGTAATACTTGTGGTCTGCATGTGCAGATGTGGAAGCGGGTCACATCAAAGGTTCGGCGGACATCATCGAGGTGGCCAGAGTAAGTTGTTTGTGTACCGGAACATCAGTTAGATGGAATGCATGCTTGCGTGCACGGGATGCGCAAGAATAGACATGCACGCACACACACACACACACACACACACACACACACACACACACACACACACACACACGCACGCACGCACGCACGCACGCACTCACGCACGCACGCGCGCGCACGCGCGCACACACACACACATGTACTTACGCGCGCGCACTTACATTCACACACACACACACACACACACACACACACACACACAACACACGCACACGCCACACACACACACACGCACACGAACTCTCTCTCTCTCTCTCTCTCTCTCTCTCTCTCTCTCTCTCTCTCTCTCTGCCGCTGCGATAAGCGCGTGCTCACTACATCACCACAACTGCTACTATCACGACTACTATTACTACTGCTGCTGCTGCTGCTGCAACTTCTGCTGCTACTGGGGATCTATAATGTACTGTGTCTTCAGCAGAAATTCCATGGGTCTTTTAAACAAAATAAGGCCACACAGGAAAACGGAGTCCTTTGGCAAGGTTGGATAGATCTTAGATCCATGCTTTCGCGCGGATCTGCTCTAAAGATCCATAGCAATAAGAAATAGGTTAGCATTCGTGCCACATCCTCTTTCCACTAAGTGTTCACGCGCATATATATATGTGTGTGTGTGTGTGTGTGTGTGTGTGTGTGTGTGTGTGTGTGTGTGTGTGTGTTGTGCATGTGTGTGTGTATGTGTGTGTGTGTGTGTGTGTGTGTGTGTGAGAGAGAGAGAGAGAGAGAGAGAGAGAGAGAGAGAGAGAGAGAGAGAGAGAGAGAGAGAGAGAGAGAGAATGTTTAAACACATCTATAAAACAATGAATACTTTAAGAATGTTCTCCACGACCTTAATTGGCTGTGGGGCCGTTTTGCTTCAGGGGCCCGCGTTTCAATCGCAGCGTAGCCAGGGGCCTGGGCCATCGACCCGCCGATCGATCAGACGTGTAATCTGGCTTTCGGAAGAACAGATCGATAACAAGTGTTTTGTTTTTCGTGGAGAGGCGACAGCGACAGAGCTTTCATCCCCTTAGTCATAAGTGCAGGGAAATGGAATAATGACGGGGATGCCGGGGGGTGGGGGGGATGTGGGAGGCTGGAGAGGGGGGAGGGGGGCGGTAGGAAAGTGGAATGAGTCAGGGGGAGGGGATTAGAGGCGGGGGGATGGATTACCGAATGTTTAGGGTTGCTGTTGTCAGCCAGCTTCATCCAGAGATCTGGATTTCCCAGTTGACTGCCATCTTTTTGGTGGAGAACACGAAGCTACTCGACATCACTTTCAATTTGGGGGAAAATTCACTCCTCTCTACTGAGATTGCCCACACATTTTGGGGGCACTGCTACTTTACATGTTTTTTTTTTTTTTTTTTTTTTTTTAAACAAGAGCTGGTTAGAATCCCAAACAGATGAAAAATCAACAGGGGACTGTTGAGACATTTCAAGCTGCCGTAAAGATGGGGCCATGGGGAGTGCAAAGCCTGAAATGAGCCGTCATCAAAGGGGAAGGTCATGCATTTGAAGATTGTTTGTGATTTCACTGATGAAAATCCCACAAGGCAGGGAAATAATAATAATAATATAATAATAATGTTAATTTTTATAGCGCCTATTCTCTAAAGATTAGGGCTCTAAGCGCTTTACATATAATATAATAAACACGTGTGGTGGGGAGTTGTTCTTTTGAACAATTATCACGTAAACATTAAACGCTGGCACAAATTTTTGGTAGGCCTCAAAACGCTTACAAGGATTACAGAGTGATTTAGTGAAAAATCCTAACTGTGGAGTGTGGCTACATTTTCTCTTTCTTTTCTTCATATCTTCTTCGTTTACTCTCCATCCTCTCCGTTCCCAGCGCTATCCCCTCCTCCTCCGACCACCTTTTTATCTTCCTACCCTTCCTTTGTGGGATCTGACCCAGAAGAAGAAAGACGCTTTGTGACTCTGGACAGGTGGTGCTTTCATTGTGTCCAGTCTTTAGGGGTATCATTCTCTCATCGTCTCCTATCTCTGGTGATGCGGTGTTGAGGACCATCTGTGCTTTGCTGACGACAAGTTCTCATGACAAATCTTAAAAACAATTCCTACAAAACATTTCGACCTCTAAATTTGTCCTTAGCGTTCAGGACAATAAAAACGAAGAACGAGCAATCAATTATCTTCTAATATTCGGCGCAGGATGGGCGTTGAATGAAAACGAGGCCGTTGTCATCATGAGTTGCGGTTCTTTGTGGCCCTCTGAAAGGTGGGGAGGAAGGACAGGTTTGTCCATTCCAAGATGTTATTCTCTCTCACCACTGCTACTGTCTGCTGTCTTTTCATCGTCGTTTGGCAGAAAGTCTCTGCTAGATGGTGTTTACCTGGCCGACAGATTTAGAAACGTGCCTGTACTCTTTCTCTATCTCTTCTGGATAATGGTTCGTCTCTTTCTCTATCTCTTCTGCATAATGGCTCGTCTCTTTCTCTCTCTCTTTTGCATAATGGCTTGTCTCTTTCTGTATCTCTTCTGGATAATGATGCTCGTCTCTTTCTGTATCTCTTCTGGATAGTGGCTCGTCTCTTTCTGTATCTCTTCTGGATAATGGCTCGTCTCTTTCTCTATCTCTTCTGGATAAAGGCTCGTCTCTTTCTGTATCGCTTCTGGATAATGGCTCCGTCTCTTTCTCTATTTCTTCTGGATAATGGCTCGTCTCTTTCTCTGTCTCTTCTGCATAATGGCTCGTCTCTTTCTGTATCTCTTCTGGATTATGGCTCGTCTCTTTCTCTGTCTCTTCTGGATAATGACCGGTCTATTTCTATATCTCTTCTGGATAAGGGCCGGTCTCTTTCTGCACCTGTTCTGGATAATGGCTCGTCTCTTTCTCTATCTCTTTGCATAATGGCTCGTCTCTTTCTCTATCTCTTCTGCATAATGGCTCGTCTCTTTCTCTGTCTCTTCTGCATAATGGCTCGTCTCTTTCTCTGTCCCGTCTGCATAATGGCTCGTCTCTTTCTCTGTCTCTTCTGCATAATGGCTCGTCTCTTTCTCTGTCTCTTCTGCATAATGGCTCGTCTCTTTTTATCTCTTCTGCATAATGGCTCGTCTCTTTCTCTGTCTCTTCTGCATAATGGCTCGTCTCTTTCTCTGTCTCTTCTGCATAATGGCTCGTCTCTTTCTCTGTCTCTTCTGCATAATGGCTCGTCTCTTTCTCTGTCCCTTCTGGATGAGGGCTCTTCTCTTTCTCTAATTCTTCTGGATAAAGGCTCGTCTAATACTATTGCAAAGATTTTTTTTCATGTGTACATCATGTGATCTAATGTGATCCGGGGACGTGCAGCGCATACAAATGTGTTAGCAGCAGTCAGCTCTGTCTTGGTGTCCGCTTTGTCAGCCTGAAGGAGAATCAGTACTGTGATCCGGCTGAAACCTGACCCAGATTGCTGGAGGCGGACGGCTGTCAGAGAGAGAGAGAGAGAGAGAGAGAGAGAGAGGGAGAGGGAGAGAGAGAGAGAGAGAGAGAGAGAGAGAGAGAGAGAGAGTCTTCATTTTTTCTTTTATTTCTTATTTTTTTTCATTTATTTTTTTCCAGAGGGAGAGAGAGAGAGAAGAGAGAAGAGAGAGAGAGAGAGAGAGAGAGAAAGACAGACAGACAGACAGACAGACAGACAGAGACAGAGGAAGAGAGACACAAGAGAGAGAGAGAGAGAGAGAGAGAGAGAGAGAGACAGACAGACAGACAGACAGACAGACAGATAGACAGAGACAGAGACAGAGAGACACAAGAGAGAGAGAGAGAGAGAGAGAGAGAGGAGAGAGAGAGAGAGAGAGAGAGAGAGAGAGAGAGAGTTTCTTTCATAAGCTCTTTACACCAACTACGTGGAGAAAATGTTAGCGTGTCCCTGATAAAAAGTTTTACCTGAGACACAACAGAAGCCATTCTCTTAATTAACTCCTTCCTCCCCTCCCTCCCTGCCTCCCATCAGGAATGATCTGGCTCTGCTGCAGGAATTCCAGCGAGAGACCAAGCTCTCGGAAGAGGAGACGGCCAAGATCGTGGCGGCCAAAATGATGGCCGACCAGCCCAAGAGGTCCGGCTGGTACCGTGTGTCGGCCACCCGCTCATTGACCGGGGGTCATCGCCTCGTGCCCAAGGTCAACTCCACCTTTGATGAGGTTCGTCGGGTCTCTCTTTTTTCCTTCTTACTGTAGGTCTGTCTGTCTGGCAGTCTGTTTAGTATGTCTGATCGGCGTTTGTGCGTGCTAGCCAGTCTGTCTGATTCTCTCTCCTTCTCTCTCTCTCTCTCTCTCTCTCTCTCTCTCTCTCTCTTCGTATGATATTGTAGTTCTAGTCACTTTTTGCATGCTTCTTTTGTTGCCTTATCTTATTTTACACTGTTGACCCCACTCAGGGCGAGGACTGGATGTAAAAAAGCACATCCGTGCTTATCTATTATCCTAGTAAATAAAGAATTTTGTCTTGTCTTGTCTTGTCTTGTCTTGTCTTGTCTCTCTCCTCTCTCTCTCCTCTCTCTCTCTCTCTCTCTCTCTCTCTCTCTCTCTCTCTCTCTCTCTCCTCTCTGGTCAGTCTCCCTCCCCCCAATCGCTCTTTCAGGAAGAGTCGTAGATGTGTGTGTGTGTGTGTGTGTGTGTGTGTGTGTGTGTGTGTGTGTGTGTGTGTGTTGTGTGTGTGTGTGTGTGTGTGTGTGTGTGTGTGTGTGTGTGTGTGTGTGTGTGTATGTGTGCTTGTGTGTGTGTGTGTGTGTGTGTGTGTGTGTGTGTTGT
This sequence comes from Conus canariensis, assembly GCA_033310375.1. Classification (NCBI taxonomy): domain Eukaryota; kingdom Metazoa; phylum Mollusca; class Gastropoda; order Neogastropoda; family Conidae; genus Conus; species Conus canariensis. Next base: position 89,293,984 of record CM065715.1, read on the forward strand.
GTGTGTGCGTGTTGTTGTTGTTGTTGTTAATTGTCACTCTTGTTTTGTTGCTGGATTGGTGGTGATGGCAGTGTGTGGGGAATGGATAAGGATCAGGTGGGTGATGACAGTGTGTGGGGAATGGAGAAGGATCATGTGGTGATGGCAGTGTGTGGGGAATGGAGAAGGATCAGGTGGTGGTGATGACAGTGTGTGGGGAATGGAGAAGGATCAGGTGGTGGTGATGACAGTGTGTGGGGAATGGATAAGGATCAGGTGGTGGTGATGACAGTGTGTGGGGAATGGAGAAGGATCAGGTGGTGATGGCAGTGTGTGGGGAATGGAGAAGGATCAGGTGGTGATGATGACAGTGTGTGGGGAATGGAGAATGGATCAGGTAGGTGGTGATGACAGTGTGTGGGGAATGGATAAGGATCATGTGGTGATGGCAGTGTGTGGGGAATGGATAAGGATCATGTTGGTGATGGCAGTGTGTGGGGAATGGATAAGGATCATGTGGTGATGGCAGTGTGTGGGGAATGGATAAGGATCAGGTGGAGATGATGACAGTGTGTGGGGAATGGATAAGGATCATGTGGTGATGGCAGTGTGTGGGGAATGGATAAGGATCAGGTGGTGATGGCAGTGTGTGGGAATGGATAAGGATCAGGTGGTGGTGATGACAGTGTGTGGGGAATGGATAAGGATCAGGTGGTGGTGATGGCAGTGTGTGGGGAATGGATAAGGATCAGGTGGTGATGGCAGTGTGTGGGGAATGGAGAAGGATAGGTGGTGGTGATGCAGTGTGTGGGGAATGGAGAAGGATAAGGTGGTGGTGAAAGGCAGTGTGAGGGGAATGGATAAGGATCAGGTGGTGGTGATGACAGTGTGTGGGGAATGGATAAGGATCAGGTGGTGGTGATGACAGTGTGTGGGGAATGGATAAGGATCAGGTGGTGATGGCAGTGTGTGGGGAATGGAGAAGGATGAGGTGGTGGTGATGGCAGTGTGAGGGGAATGGATAAGGATCAGGTGGTGGTGATGACAGTGTGTGGGGAATGGATAAGGATCAGGTGGTGGTGATGACAGTGTGTGGGGAATGGATAAGGATCAGGTGGTGAAGGCAGTGTGTGGGGAATGGATAAGGATCAGGTGGTGGTGATGGCAGTGTGTGGGGAATGGATAAGGATCAGGTGGTGGTGATGACAGTGTGTGGGGAATGGATAAGGATCAGGTGGTGGTGATGACAGTGTGTGGGGAATGGATAAGGATCAGGTGGTGAAGGCAGTGTGTGTGGAATGGATAAGGATCAGGTGGTGGTGATGGCAGTGTGTGGGGAATGGAGAAGGATAAGGTGGTGGTGATGGCAGTGTGTGGGGAATGGATAAAGATCAGGTGGTGGTGGCAGTGTGTGGGGAATGGATAAGGATCAGGTGGTGGTGATGGCAGTGTGTGGGAATGGATAAGGATCAGGTGGTGATGGCAGTGTGAGGGGAATGGATAAGGATCAGGTGGTGGTGGCAGTGTGTGGGGAATGGATAAGGATCAGGTGGTGGTGGCAGTGTGAGGGGAATGGATAAGGATCAGGTGGTGATGGCAGTGTGTGGGGAATGGATAAAGATCAGGTGGTGGTGGCAGTGTGTGGGGAATGGATAAGGATCATGTGGTGATGGCAGTGTGTGGGGAATGGATAAGGATCAGGTGGTGATGGCAGTGTGAGGGAATGGAGAAGGATCAGGTGGTGATGATGACAGTGTGTGGGGAATGGAGAAGGATCAGGTGGTGGTGATGACAGTGTGTGGGGAATGGATAAGGATCAGGTGATGATGGCAGTGTGTGGGGAATGGATAGGGATCAGGTGGTGATGGCAGTGTGTGGGAATGGATAGGGATCAGGTGGTGATGATGACAGTGTGTGTGGAATGGATAGGGATCAGGTGGTGGTGATGACAGTTGTGGGGAATAGATAAGGATCAGGTGATGATGGCAGTGTGTGGGTAATGGATAGGGATCAGGTGGTAATGGCAGTGTGTGGGGAATGGATAGGGATCAGGTGGTGATGGCAGTGTGTGGGGAATGGATAGGGATCAGGTGGTGTGATGGCAGTGTGTGTGGAATGGATAGGGATCAGGTGGTGGTGATGACAGTGTGTGGGGAATGGATAGGGATCAGTGGTGGTGATGGCAGTGTGTGTGGAATGGATAGGGATCAGGTGGTGGTGATGGCAGTGTGTGGGGAATGGAGAAGGATCAGGTGGTGATGATGACAGTGTGTGGGGAATGGAAAAGGATCAGGTGGTGGTGATGGCAGTGTGTGTGGAATGGATAGGGATCAGGTGGTGGTGATGGCAGTGTGTGGGAATGGAGAAGGATCAGGTGGTGATGATGACAGTGTGTGGGGAATGGAAAAGGATCAGGTGGTGGTGATGGCAGTGTGTGGGGAATGGAGAAGGATCAGGTGGTGGTGATGGCAGTGTGTGGGGAATGGATAAGGATCAGGTGGTGATGGCAGTGTGGGGGAATGGAGAAGGATCAGGTGTGATGACAGTGTGTGGGGAATGGAGAAGGATCAGGTGGTGGTGATGACAGTGTGAGGGGAATGGAGAAGGATCAGGTGGTGGTGATGGCAGTGTGTGGGGAATGGATAAGGATCAGTGGTGATGGCAGTGTGAGGGGAATGGAGAAGGATCAGGTGGATGACAGTGTGTGGGGAATGGATAAGGATCAGGTGGTGGTGATGGCAATGTGTGGGGAATGGATAAGGATCAGTGTGGTGATGACAGTGTGTGGGGAATGGATAAGGATCAGGTGGTGGATGGCAGTGTGTGGGGAATGGATAAGGATCAGTGGTGATGGCAGTGTGAGGGGAATGGAGAAGGATCAGGTGGTGGTGATGGCAGTGTGTGTGGAATGGATAAGGATCAGGTGGTGAAGGCAGTGTGTGGGGAATGGATAAGGATCAGGTGGTGTGATGACAGTGTGTGGGGAATGGATAAGAATCAGGTGGGTGGTGATGGCAATGTGTGGGGAATGGATAAGGATCAGGTGGTGGTGATGACAGTGTGTGGGGAATGGATAAGGATCAGGTGGTGATGGCAGTGTGTGGGGAATGGATAAGGATCATGTGGTGATGGCAGTGTGAGGGGAATGGAGAAGGATCAGGTGGTGGTGATGGCATGTGTGTGGAATGGATAAGGATCAGGTGGTGAAGGCAGTGTGTGGGGAATGGATAAGGATCAGGTGGTGGTGATGACATGTGGTGGGGATGGATAAGTAAATCAGGTGGTGGTGAATGACAGTGTGTGGGGAATGGATAAGGATCAGGTGGTGGTGATGACAGTGTGTGGGGATGGAGAAGGATCAGGTGGGTGATGGCAGTGTGAGGGAATGGAGAAGGATCAGTGTGATGAGGAGAGGTGACAGGGAGAACTGCATTAAATTGATGTCATTTTGTTCGAAGACTGCGTGGTTAGTAGGGTTACAAAAACACCGACTGAGCTGATTTAGTAATTGAAAGACTGACTGACGGACAGTCAAACTGACTGACTGACTGAATAACTGAATGCATGGTTGATGTATCCTGTGACTAATTGAGTGATTGTCTGACTTGTTGATCGGCCGACGGAAGCAAAAATTCTAATCATTCCATGCACCAATCAGAAAATGTTACTATTTATAGTGTATGGGGGAAATAGATGATAACACATTCTTGAAATGATCTCCTATCTTGCCTCTAGGCTTTAAAGGCGGATTTATTTCATTTGTATCAAAGATGAGGTAGATTTCAAGCGGTAAGAAGATGAATCAAAGACTTAAGTTGTTTGAAACATAATCTTTTGTTTTCATGTCTTTCCCGTTTCACTTCATTACACTGACTTTTGTGTCAGGCCACGTGATCGATGCAACTCTCTAAGCTTATTTGTGATTGGTACTTCCTTGGTACTCCTAAGATCGTAATTTCCCTTGTGGGGTTTTTGCAGCTCTTTGAAAAGATACGCACACAGTCCAACGCCGACTCAGTGCGCAAAATGTCCTTGAGCGCCCCTGACCCCGCGCAGTTTCTGGACAAGGCCATTGTGGAGTTCACGAGTGCCACGTGCGCGGTGCTGGAGAACGAAGGTCAAGTGAGACTGGGCATCCGTCGCTATGGCAACATGGAGAAGGAGATCTCTATTGGGTAAACGATGTGGACACTTAATGTGTGTCCTCTCTCTCTCTCTCTCTCTCTCTCTCTCTCTCTCTCTCTCTCTCTGTGTTTGTGTGCGTGCGTGCGTGCGCCTAGTGACGAAGAAATAAAAAGGACCGTCAAGGAAGCCCGAATTTGTCGAAAAGGACGCTTCCAGCCCGTTTCCCCCACCCTCCCCGGGCAACCTGCTTCTCCTCT
>CM065715.1:89308344-89318344 GCA_033310375.1 Conus canariensis
GAACGGACAAACAAATATCATTCGACAGCTTTTTTTTTGTTTTGGAAGGTGACAAACTGATGGATCCACGTAGTAACCGCTACACTCGCGCTCCTCATCCCCTGAATCCCCTTTTCTGGACGCGGCTGTCCGACACACCCTGTCCATTAGTGGTCAGCCCCCCTGTTCAAACATCACTGGCCGGCCTAACCCAGAGCGAGCTGGGGGAACAACGGTAACAATAGGTATGTCAACACGAAGAGAGAGAGGAGAAAGAGCAGCGCGAAGAAACGACCAGTTGGTGGTGGTGGTGGTGGAGGCAAATAAGTGTCCCGGGCCTGTCCAGGCTTACTAAGCGGCCCGTAAGATCGATGACTGGATAGAAGAGAGCTCCCCCACGGCCAATATTAAAAGAGTTGGGGGTCTGGACACAGCCTTCGATGGATGCAATCGATATCATCTCGGAAGGCGGGAACAGAGGAGGGAGGAGTGGGGGGCGGGGGGGGGGGGGGGGGGGGTTGGGGGTGCGGGGTGGGGAGGGGTGTGTGAAAAGCACCTCCACAATGGCCTGCCTGCCAGCAGCTAAACGTTTCGGTTGTGGAAAGGGTAAGGGTAGGGGTGGGGGTAGGGGTGGGTGTGGGGTGAGGCTGGGGGTGGGTGTGGGTGTGGGGGTGGGGGTGGGGAGGGGATGCCAATCACCTGAGCGAATGGTTAAGCCTCGATAAAAATTGCGTTCCCAGTGGCTGCTTTGTCAATTTTAGACAAAAAAAAAAAGGAAAAAAAAGTTTTGGTGATTGGTGAATGTTCTGACAGTTGAAAGCAAAAAAAAAAAAAAATAATAATAGAAAAAAAGAAAAAGAAAACAAAAAGAAAAAAGAAAAGAAAAACTCCACCACCACAACAACGGTAGCACTTAAACCCTTAAGATGAATGACCGACGTGACCCCGACCGACAGCGGTACTGCGAAGAATCAGTTTCCCATACTAGAATCCACTGTTCATATTGTGAATAATACGGCGCTCATACTGAGAGTGGTGAGCAGACATAACAAGTGACACTGTTGACAAACGCTCCCAGCTTCACCACGCACTGTCTCAGGAGAAGTCGATAACGTTTGAATTCTTTCGGTTTTGAGTCTGCCGTTGTTGCTGTATGGAAGGACTTGCGCATTGAGACCAGGTCATGAATTGTTTGAGTTCCAAATACGAGATAAATATAAGTTAGGTAGGGCTGAGTCAAAGATTGAAAGAAGAAAAAAAAAAGAAAGAAAGAAAAGAAAAGAAACAAAAGTTCTTCCGTCGATGTTACGCCACAGTGTGGCCCTATTGACTATTCACCAAGATCAAGAAGACGATAAAAAGTGTAACAAAGCACGTAACAGATAAGAAGACAAACAATTAGATCAAAACAGAAAAAAAACAACTCTCAAGTCTTGATATGGTACAGTGAAAGCGTAATAAACGATAATGCTCTAACAATATATATATATATATATATATATTATGTATATATATGTATATATATATATATATATATATCTGTGTGTGTGTGTGTGTGTGTGTGTGTGTGTGTGTGTGTGTGTGTGTGTGTGTGTGTGTGTGTGTGTGAATCGCAGACCGATTTCGTTATTCGTTGAAGTAAACCACACCATCTTAGCAGGATAAGGGAAAATGTTGATAACAACATCACAACAATGCACCAAATCGAGGGAAGATTAGATATTGCTCCTGGAGTCAGTTAATGAGTGAAACTACTGCTAGGGGAAGTGATTAATGGAGTTATTTTCCATGGTATTTTTTGTTTTGTTTTTTGAAAACCGAACCTGCAAAATGTGGACTATCAACTTTTAAGTCCGTAGACACATTCAATGTTCCATGCAAGTAAGCTTAGTACTCCGTAGATAATTATCCATTCTAAACAGTGGCTGTACAGCGTATGTTCTGAATAAAGAGTTTATCAGTTGTATAGTACTTTGAACAGAACGTGGATGCATTTTCCTCGCCAGGGAAAGTAACGGTTGGTAACTAGAGAAATTGGAACCCGTCTACTCTGTCGTCTTACGTTACAGTACTGATGCACGTGGCTCCACGAATCCACTTCTCCTCCTCCTCTGCGTACGCAGGCGCTGGGCTGATACTCACGCGGACACTCCCTGTATAGTCAGGCAACATCCCAACAACGGGAGTGGAGTTTTGTGTGTATGACTATATTTTTTAATCTCGCCATTAAGGCGGGCATACTCCAACTTTGGGGAAGGTACATGCTATGTGTAGCGTGTCATCCACAGGAACGGCCCAACTGGCCTCAGTTCAGTTCAGTTCAGTGGTTTATTTAATGTCTTTTCATCGCCAGATGATATCAGACACTTATTTTTAAAACAAACAACAACTCCACACTCAACTTGTTATCCAAGTTAGTACTTTCAAATCCACATCTGATATTTGCATATTTACATAACTGAAATACTCTAGTGGTACATAAAATTGTTGATCTTTATAACAATTTTGCAACCTGTGACTGCGAAATAAACATGGCAATTTCAGCAACATATGAACAATATAAGACAATACTGACATTATCAAAATGATTCATCTCAATACCTTTCTCCTGATAGAGCGAGGTCAACACTGGCCATTCAAACAAAAGATGATGCACAGAAATGTTTTTCTTCCGAAAGTTGGTGATGGGGTTTTATGTGTGTGCAAGACGTTATGTTTGCGTTCACACACGGAACCTCGGTTTATAGTCTCATTCGAAGGACTGTATGGGAAAATAGAGTCAGAACCAATGTTAAGTACGAGGGAAAAATCCTGCTGTACCGAAACGGTCCGGCGGTGATTCGAACCCGCAACCACAGGATCACCAAGATTACGAGTCCGGCGCTCTACCACTGAGCTATTCCGACCCCCCTATCCGCCTCTAAATTTAATGGGTTCATATATGGGCCATATTCTTCTGTTTCACGGAGTTTTATTCGAATCAGTTCAGTGCTTTGTACATAATCTCGTTCTCAGACGAACAAAGGAACAGAACCTGACGAAAACATAAAAGGAAATCTTAAATGAGGCAGGGAACAGTAAACAGTAAACAACAAACAAGTAGAGTAACTCTTGCTCCCATGATGAAATAAATACGCGCCACTGACTCCGAAAAGAATGCCGCTTACGACACCGAATCGCCATCTTGTGGAGTTATGGGCGTGTACTCATTTCATCATGGGAGCAAGAGTTACCCTACTTGTTTGTTATTTACGGGCGTAAACATGGTTTCCTAGGCGGTGTGAAAAAAAAAAAAAAACATTGTGTGTGCATTTATGTGTCTTTGTCGGCCAGGCGGGCAGATGGAGTGAAGTGGGTGGGGATATAAAAGTATGCTAAGTATAGGAAACGAGTGATTCTGAATTTCGAACTGAAGAACTCTTTCTTTTGTTTTGTTTATATTGGACATCAGTTCACGGTCTGTCTGTGTCTGTCTGTCTGTCTGTCTCTTTCTCCCTTCCTCCCTCCCTCCCTGTGTGTGTGTGTGGTGTGTGTGTGTGTGTGTGTGTGTGTGTGTGTGTGTGTGTGTGTGAAAGATTGTTTTGATTCATGTCTGTCCCTGTTTTTATGTCTCTGTCAGTTCTCCTCTCTTTCTCTGTCTGTCCGTCAGTCTCTTTCAACTCACCCCCACCCTTCCACCCGGTTTCCCTCCATTAATACCTACCCCTCTTTCCTCCTCTCCCCGCTACCCACTCCCACCCCCACCCTCCCTCCCTCCCTCCCTCCCTCCGGTCGTTCTTTCTATAGCCACGACAGCACTCTCCCAACCCAATACCAGTTTTGCACAAGCATTTCATCTCAACTCATATTGATCTCAGAATCCCCCCCCCGCCCCAACCCCGCCCCCCCCCCCCCCCTCCCACCCTACACACACACTTCCACCGTCACGTCATATTTTATTTCTCTTTAAGCATCGCAGCATTGCACAGTCTCTAAGGCAGGGAAAAAGGGGGCAATAAATGCCACGTTTGACAGCGCTGCAGTGTTCTCCCTTCTGCTGTGCACTCGAGCGTACTGGGATGCGTTCAGTCACCGTGACTTAATGATTCGGAACGCTCGGGTTTCCTTCGCGAATGGGTTAATCCACGACCCAGTGATACAGCACACTCCTTTTTTCATACGAAAATTACCGAGTTATGACTCCCTTCTGACAGGAAATAATACAGTGTCATATGCACACTGTTTACTCATCAGTAGTCTAGAAATATGCCTAGGTAAAACGGTGTTTACCGGAAAAAAAAAAACAAAACTGTTTACATGTATGGCGGTTCGAAATTCCCGTTCGAGTTGCCTTGAAGCGTTTTTTTAATTTTTTTTTTTTTAATTTGCAAATCGATAGTAACTGTTTATAAGAATTACACGCCGCATAATAAACGCATTCAAAATTTTAAAGTCCGCGTTAACTGTAGATTATCATATTAAATCAGGTTTTGTTATGTGCCTGTTTTAGTTTATAATGCTCCTTGTAAAATACAGGGACAGAAAGAAAGACAGGCAGACAGACAGACAGACATGCACGTGCGCGCGCACGCACACACACACACACACACACACACACACACACACACACACACACACACACACACATACACACACACACACACACACACACACATACGCGCGCGCGCACACACACACACACACACACACACACACACACACACAACTTTTCTGTCTTAGACTGGAGGTAAAACCACTCACATCTTTTTCACTGTAGTGTGTGTGTGTGTGTGTGTGTGTGTGTGTGTGTGTTTTCTGGCAAGAGGAAGCCAGAGGAGCATCCAAACAAAGGAAAGCATGTTAGCATTCGTCCAGAAGTTGTGGCATGTACTGGTGTGAGATTACCGGTTTTAAAGGCGATACCTCCCCCCCCCCCCAATCCTCTCTTCCTCCCTCACCTCATCCAGTTTGGATTTCCAAACTCTACTCTAACCATTGCCTACTGATATAGAACTTTACTTTTTTCATATTGGAATCCTTCAGGTCCCATTACTCAGTGATAGGGAACATCACCTTTACATTCGCGCATCGTTCAACTTCTGTTACCTAGTGACACGAATCATAACTTTTTCTTTCGTGAATTATGTACCTAGTACAACCTCTTTGTATGGAACATTGCTTCCACATTTACCAATCCTTCACTTAGTGTTATGTAGTTATACGGAGCGTTTTTGACAGTGTTTTCCGAGCTCTGGTGCGACGGCGGTTTGGTAGAGGTGTTTGAAATGGTCAGAATACGTTTCCCATGTCTAAGTTTCTTTGAATTCGAATAAGTGGAACGCAAGCTGTATATCGTCTTCGGAGGGTGGTGGTGGTTTCAAGTGCTCTAAAATATGCCTTCACCTGTTCTAGATTGTATCTGACCTGCGTCGAAGGAAGGTCAAGCAGGTAACGCATAGTTTCAGTTGGTGCGTTCCATTGTAGTTCCCCAAATCAATCGCCTTGTTTCATTTTAAAATTCTTTCTTGTTTAAGAAGATTGCTCTGAGAGAGTGTTTTAAGCCTTAACCCATAATCAGTCACATTGAGTACCGCTGCGTGATACAGTCGGTATAAGTAGTGTTGTTCCGTCCTTCAGCTGCCATTGATTTCATGGCAGACCGGTCCCTTTTGCATTTAAGTATGATATTCTCAACTTTTTTTTTCTCTCTAATTGTCAGCATCCTGTAAGTAGAGTAGGTTGTCAGTTGTTTCGATGTAAATTCCTCTGAAGGAAACTGGCGAGGGTGATTCTCCTGATGTCTTGCTGATAGTGCAGACCAATGTCTAGGCTTTTGGCGGGCTGATGCACGGTCCAGTTTCTTGAGACCACTGAGGAATGTTGTTCAATGTCTGTAAGATGGCCTTCGATCTTTATCGAGCATGCTTAGACGTTTTGTAGATCAGACTTTTATCTGCTAGTGTCAAAACTCGAGCAGTTCCGTTTCTGTTGATTTCTGCAAGGTCTTGAGTGTGACCATTGTTCAAAACAGGGGAGAGAGGGGAATCCTGAGGTAATCCCGTGGAGAGTTTATGAGGTTCAGACGCCCAGTCTCCCAATCGTATGATGATGGATCGCTTCTGAAGTGCTGCTATAATTCATCATATAAGTATCCTGCTGACTCCATAATCAAGGAGTTGTTCCTTCAGACGTGCAAACTGGACTTTGTTGCATGCATCTTCCAGGTCTATGGCTACCACCAGTGTTTCTTCTTCTTCGTCTTCTTTTTCTTCTTCTTTTTCTTCTTCTTTTTCTTTTTCTTCTTCGTCTTCTTTTTCTTCTTCTTCTTCTTTATTTTAGTATTCTTCTTATACTTCACAGGCAAAAAGAGGCCGCGTTTTCCCGTGTACTTTTACCTGTTCTGTAGCCTCTTTGATAGGAAGGGCGTTTGCCTATGTTCTAGGTCCCTTGCGAGTTTTGCAATCAAAACACCTTTTTCTTTCAAACGCGACTTGTTCGGTTCCCGCCACATAGTGACGCGAAACACTCTTTTTCCATACGCAATTCGTTCAGTCTACGTTGAGTGTTGACACAGTTAACACTACATTAATGGTGATACTATGGAATCCAGTTTGGCGATGTGACGGCGCTGACACGTCTTATTGCCATCGACTGGGATGTAAACAACATAAAATGAATGGAGCCTCGTGATACCGAGCACCTGTTTATATTCCGTTTGTTTTTATGTCGTGTCATATCTCCATGGAAATGACAATCACCAGATGGGTGTGAAGCCGCATTGGAGCTGGTCGTGCAGTGTGTAACGTTCGCCGAGAGCAAACGCTATCAAACACAAGGGGAAACAACCCAACATGACGTTGTTCACGCAGAGCTGCTGACAGAACTTTTTCATTTTAGCCAGTGAAGTACACCGAGGAAAACCTCGCTGAGCATCATGCATCATGGGCGTGTTGTCACTTGACGATGCTTGATGATGACGTGCTCTTTTCACTTTCCGACTCTCCCCCCCCCCCCCTCCCGCTCCCCTTCACCTCCTCCCTCTCCACCCGCCCACCGCTCCCACCCGGAATGCCTTTGTTCTGGAAGCTTTCAGACTTTTGGTTACTGTGTTGTTCGGAACTCGGCCAATGATGAAGAAGAGGTTGGGGGGCGCGGGGGGCGGGGGGTGGGGGTGGGTGGGGGGGGGGAGGGGGAAGAAGAGGGAGAATCCTCTAGATACCCACTTCCTCATTCCACCCCTCTCTCTCTCTCCATGTCCCGGGTCTTTCTGTACATGCTGAGCAGCAGTGAATCGCAGAGAACACTTAGGCTGTATACTGTACGATGTTGCTGTGGTTTGGTTGGATTGGTTGTTCTTTTCCCTGCTGAAAACAGGTGGAGGAAGAGGGGGAGGCAGGGGGGTGGGGAAGAGGGAGTGATGAAGAGAGAGGATAGGGATAGGGATGGTGGAGACCCAAAACATGTACTCTTAGAACGAAAATCCATATCATCGGTTGGCATTGCTTTGGGGTGAGAGGGGTACAGCATGCATGACCCCCCCCCCCCCCCTCTCGTTTGGGTTTGGTTTTGTTTGATTGTTTCTTTTTCTTGTTTGTTAACTACTATGCCTTTGTTTTGTTTGACTGTTTCTTTTTCTTGTTTGTTAACTACTATGCCTTTGTTTTGTTTGATTGTTTCTTTTTCTTGTTTGTTAACTACTATGCCTTTGTTTTGTTTGATTGTTTCTTTTTCTTGTTTGTTAAATACCCTGCCAAGCACGACTAAACACTTTAAGTTCCGAGGGATTGAATTCCCATCTTTTGTTCTCCAGGAGAATGAAGGATCATTATAATAGGAGTTTAATCACGGTCGAAAAGGATCCCCTCAAGTGACATTGCACACTGTAACCAGTAATGGAATAAAGGTAGGTCTGTGGGTGCGTCTTATACATTGGAACCTCTCCATACACGCATTTAAGAATTTGTTTCTAGAGTCTATGTGGAAATGGAATCTTTGTTGGAAAATCAATCTAAAAGGGAAAAAAAAAGATTCCAGAGAAAAATACAACCAAAGTCTTTAAAGGGAAGGTGTATTTACTGGAAGGAAAGAGTTTTTATTTGCAGGGAAAAACCTTTATTAGGAGGGAAGAGTTTTCTAATGGGAGGGGATGACCTACATTTCGAGGAGAAGGTCTCTATTGTGAGGGAAGAAAGCGTTTTTTTTTGTTTGTTTGTTTTTTGTTTTTTGTTGGTTTTTTTTTTTTTGGGGGGGGGGGGGGATCTTTATTGCGAGGAAAGATTTTTTTTATAAGGAGGGAGGGTCTTTATTTGGAGGGAAGAAAGTTTGTTTATTGGGAAAGGAGAGTTTATGTTTGGAGGGGAATATCTTCGTCGGGAAGAGAAAGAGTTTATTGGGAGGGGGGGGGGGGTCTTTATTTGGAGGGAAAGATCTTTATTGTAAGGGGAGAGTCTGTATTGGAAAGGGAGTGTCTTTATTTGGAGGGAATATGTTTATAGGGAAGGGAGTCTTTTTGTTGGGTTGGGAAGGGTTTTTATTTGGAGGGGGAGAACTTTGTTGGAAAAGAGAGACTTTGTTGGGGGAATAGGTCCTTATTTGGAAGGAAAGAACTTTACTGTGAGGGGAGAGTCTTTATTGGGAGGGGAGGGTCTTTATTTCGAGGGGAAGATATTTATTGGGAAAGGGAGTCTTTATTTGAGATGGTAGGGTCTTCATTTGGCGGGAAGATTTTTATTGTGAGGAGAATGTATTTATTGGGAAGGGAGGATCTTTATTTGGAGGGGAAGACCTTTACTGTGTGGGGATAGTTTTTACTGAGAAGAGAGGATCTTTATTTCGAGGGAAAGATGTTTAAAGGGAAAGAAGATTCCTTAGTTTAGGAGGAAGCGTCTTTATGTGGAGGGGAAGATCTTAATTGTGTGGGGAGAGTCTTCGTTGGGAATGGGAGATCTCTATTCAGAGGGAAAGATTTTCACTTGGAAGGGGGATTCCTTATTTTGAGGAGGGGGGTGGGGGCATCTTTGTGTGGACTGGAAGATTCTTATTGGGAGGGGAAGTTCTTCATTCGGAAGGGAGGATCTTTATTGAGAGGCGAAAGTCTTAAAGGAAGGCGAACATCTTTACGGGAGGGGAAGCCTTTACTTGAAGGCCTTATTGGGAGGTGAAGGTCACACACACACACACACACACACACACACACACACACACACACACACACACACACACACACACACACACACATACACGTACGCACAGAGAACGAGAGAAGATACAGATACAGATGATTTATCCGAAAAGACCATGGCCCTTATGAAAGGGATGGTATATAAATGCAATGCATGAATAAATAATTGTACATCAGATACAACCAAAAGGAGAACAATATCAGTTATGAATACAAGAAATCGTACATTCAACACAAAAAAGGAGAGAGAGAGAGAGAGAGAGAGAGAGAGAGAGAGAGAGAGAGAGAGAGAGAGAGAGGAGAGAGAGAGAGAGAGAGAGTTCATACGAACACACTGACTCTTTCACTGAATCATCCAGTTGCACACATTTTCTCTACTGGGAAGCGAAAGTTTTTATTGGGAGGGAAAGGTCTTTATTGGGAGGGAAAAGTCTTTATTGGGAGGCAAAGGTTATTTATTATTGGGGAGGGAAAATCTTTATTGGGAGGGAAGGTTTTCAACTGAATGGCACAGTCTTGATTGTGACATGATGGTCTTTATTTGGAGGGACTGGGGCGTATTCATTGAGAACAGATTTTTCTCTTTTGAAACGGGAGGATCTATATATGAAGAGGGATTGTCTTTATTGCGAAGAGATAGCTGTTTACCGGAAGGGGGAGGACTGATACTGAAAGGGGACGGTCTTTATAAAAAAAAAATAATAATGGTCTTTATCGCTAGAGAAGGAGCTGTATTGAAAGAGAAAGGGCTTTATCAGAAGGAAAAGGTGTTTATCAAAAGGGGATGTCGCTCCCCCGTCTCTCTCCACCTCCATCACCTCCTTCTCCCTCCCTTCCCCCAACAACCCCCGAACCTCCAAC
>CM065715.1:89325844-89328344 GCA_033310375.1 Conus canariensis
TAATAGCAGCTTAGTGGTTTCTTGTTCTTTGTCACTGTCCTAACCTGAGGAAGACCCAAGAGGTCGAAATGCGTTGTATCTAGTCCTGTACTCTGTTTGTCTGTGTCTTGGCGGTAACTAACCCCTCTCTTTTCAAATTTCACAATTTTGATTTAGACGGTTTGATTTTTTATGCTCGTTGTTTGGATTTTGAATTTCCTGTTTTGTTTTTGATGCTCAGAAGTTTATATTTGTTGCGAATAGCTTTACTTTGAAGAATTATGTATTTTTGTTCTTTTTGCTCATACATCATGTCATTGATGTCAATCATTTTGTTCCTGATGCTCATATCTTTTTTCGCTTTAGATGCTCGTAGTTTTGTTTTTAATGTCGACTTTCTTTTTCTCTGATGTTCATACTTTTTGTTGTTGGTTATTTTGTTTTTATTTTCTCTAGGAACTTTTCATGCTCACAATTTTTGTAATGGATGGGTGTTAATATATATATTTTTTCACGCTCGCATGTTTTGTGGCTGATGTCCTTAGTATTACGTTTGATTATAACAGTTCTGTGTTAAGTCTCACTACCTTCATTAACTTTATGATATGATGCTGCTTGAATCGTAGTTTCTTTCTGATATTTTCACCAAGTTTGTTTCGTTTCTTTAGGCTCTGAGTTAATTTTTTTAATGCTTACGCTGTGTGGCAGCCATTACCTTCGTGGCACTGGGCACCTCGATGCCCGATACCTTCGCCTCCCGCACTGCTGCCCTGAACGAGAAGTTCGCCGACAGTTCCATAGGCAACATCAACGGTTCCAATGCCGTCAACGTCTTTCTGGGACTGGGTCTGCCCTGGTTGGTCTCCACCATTTACTGGAAGATCAAGGTGTGTGTGTGTGTGTGTGTGTGTGTGTGTGTGTGTGTGTGTGTGTGTGTGTGTGTAAGTGCGTGCGTGCGTGCGTACGTGCGTGTGTGCGTGTGTGTTGTGTGTGTGTGTGTATGTGTGTGTGTGTGTGTGTGTGTGTGTGTGTGTGTGTGTGCGCGCGCGCGCGCATGTGTGTGTGGTGTGTGTGTGTGTGTGTGTGTGTGTGTGTGTGTGTGTGGTGTGTATGTGTATGTGTGTGCACGCATGCGTGCGCACATGCTTATGTGTGTGTTTGTAAAATCAGAAATGCGCAAAGTGGAGGAAGACAGGAGGAGACGTGTGAGACAGGGAGTAACGGTGTGAATGGGAGGGCGGGAGCGAACGGGTCGACTGATAATGACTGGTTAAGTAATTCATTCAGTCCTCAGATTCCTGTTCATTCATTCATTCATTCATTCATTCATTCATTCATTCATTCATTCATTCATTCAATCATTGATTCATTCATTCATTCATTTGTTCATGATTTCGTTCGTTCGTCCATTTGTTCATTCATTTACTCATTCATCCATTCGTTTCTTTGTTCATTTGTTCGTTCATTCATTCGTTCGTTCGTTATTTAATTAATCATTGATTGATTGATTGATTGATTGATTGACTGATTAATTGATTGATTGATTGGTTGATTAATTAGTTAATTATTCTTTCGTTCGCTATTGCTTTCCATCCTTTCCTTCATTGTAGAACCGGTATGCAAAAAGACAATGGAGCAAGCTCAGCATAACATTGTCTCTTCCTTCCTTCTTTCTATCTTCTTTCCTTCCTTCTTTCCTTCCTTCCTTCCTTCCTTCCTTTTCCTGATGTGAGAGAAGAGTGATGACAGCATGACACTTGTTCATCTTTTCTTCCTTCATTCATTCATTCTATCCTTCCTTCCTTCCTGTGTGTCAGGGTGGCAAGCTTACGGTGAAGACCAGCTCCCTGGGTTCAGCGTGACCCTGTTCGCCGCGTTCGCCATCATCACCGTGACCTTGCTGATGCTTCGCCGCTCCTTGAACGTCTTCGGCAAGGCAGAACTAGGGGGCGCCAAAATCCCCAAGATCATGTCCGCCCTCTTCGTCTTCTTCCTGTGGGCCATCTACATCGTTCTGTCCTGCCTGCAAGCTCAGAATGTGTTTGACGTAGGGTTTTGAGTCGGGTTTTTCAGGTCTATGTGCTTGTGACGCGATAAAAAATTTTTTTTTTTGTTATTGGTCTTCGGAGAATGGGTGCCCAGTTTCTGTGGCCTTTTGGGGTTGCCAAAGATGGCGCGGAGAGGGTCAGACTGTACCGGATGTGAACTTTCCTCTCGGTCAGACTGTACCGGATGTGAACTTTCCTCTCGGTCAGACTGTGCCGGATGTGAACTTCCCTCTTGGTCAGACTGTACCGGATGTGAACTTTCCTCTTGGTCCTCAGCGTGTTAGCGTGCTGGTTTCGCGCTTACTTTGCTGAGTGGAGTCCTTTGTTCAAAGAAGAAATCAAATTCAGACGTTGAGAAACGTCTTTGTTCTTCATTCAGGAGTTCCAGAGGCAGATCTTTGTTCTTCCCTCGGCTGTAAACCGATTGTATGCACTGGGTCACTGCTTAGCATATCTCGTCGGTATGGAAAAAG
>CM065715.1:89333672-89343672 GCA_033310375.1 Conus canariensis
TGTGTGTGTGTGTGTGTGTGTGTGTGTGTGTGTGTGTGTGTGTGTGTGTGTGAAGAGATCCTCGCAGAACAAAAAGTTTTCAGACGCACTGTTATATTTTCAACAGACTATTTTTCAACGGCTCTTACTCTGTTACAAATCACAAACTCGACAAATTTCCTTTTTTGTGCTCATGTCCAGAATCATTAAGGATGGCCTCTGAAACATGGTGTGCGGAGGGTCAAAAACTGCATCCCACTCAGCAGTACATCAGCTGACGTATTTCCTGTCTTGAAAGTCACGTGCCGTTGAAATGAAGACGTTTGTCTCTCAGTAACAGATCAATAGAAGACTTAGTCAGGTTATCGCAAAATCCTGGGTTAGCTTTGGAAAACAAGCTCTGAGTTTGTGACGGATTTTCTTCAAACACCTTTCCGTCTTTTAAGTGCCCAGTGTCCGTCCCTGACCTGTGCAAAGAGGAAAGAGTAGGTTCTGTGTCTGACCATTGCTGCTAAACGGAGAGAAAAGGTCACAATTACTGCCTTTAACTGGTACTATCTTCTGAATGTATTTATCAATAGATATACGAAACTGATTCATTCATTCGTTGCTAGTAAGCTAACTGGTCAGTTTCTGATGTGATAATTTATTCATTCGTTGTTTGTAAGCCAGTTGGTAAGTCAGCCGGTCGGTCAGTCAGTCAGTCAGTCAGTCTGTCGGTTGGCCGATCAATCAGTCAGTAAGTTCTTCAGATAGTTATTAGCTCTCTGACTAGCTGCTTAGTTGTGGTCTACAGTTATCAACCATGACGAAATACCTCATTCTTCTTGCTCTGTTCGCTGTCATATTTCTGTCTGTCTGTCTGTCTGTTTGTCTGTCTGTCTGTCTCTCTCTCCCTCTGTACACCACACACACACACAACACACCACACACACACACACACACACCACACACACACACACACACACACACACACACACACACACACACACACACACACACAACACAACACACACACACACACACACACACACACACACACACACACACACACACACACACACACAACTATTCATTTACTGTTTACAGCTATCAGCCATGATGAAACGTGTCGCCCCTCTGGCTGTGTTCGCTATGATATTTCTCTATTTAGTCATCTGTTTACTTATTGATCTGTTTAAATATCGATTATTTTATTATTCGGTCTGATTACTTGTTACGAACCATCAAAAATGACAACATTTGTCGTCCTTCATTGCCGTGTTTGCAATGATGTTTATATGTCAATTTGTCTGTTTATATATTTCGTTTATCTGTTAGAAACCATCAACCATGATCGAGTTTGTCATCCTCCTTGCTGTGTTCGGTATCATATTCATTCATTCATTCATTCTTCATTCATTCATTCATTCATTCATTCATTCGTTGTCTACAGTTATCAGCAATGATGAAGTTCGTCGTCCTTCTCGCTCTCTTCGCCATCGCTGTTGCTCAGAATCATCGTCCTGGCTTTGACCATGGAGACCCTCTGCGTAAGCAGTATTTTTTGTGTCAATAGTCACATTTTGTTTGTGTTTTTTTTTTCTTTACAGTCTGCCGTTTCTCCACGGCGGTTTGTAGCTTTTGCCTTTTCAATCTGGCTGTAATATACATGGATTTCGGGTTTTTTTTTAGGGTTAAGTGACATGTGGTTAAGTATCATCCATTTCCCAAGATCATTGGTATTTTCTTACAAATCTATGGAAAAACTGGTAATATCATTATGGCTGGTGTGAAGTTCGTGTCATCTGCAAAAAGTCCACATGCAGCCTAATTGTTATGTAGGGATAGACTATTATCGTAAGTCGAGACGAGTTAAGGACCTTGAATCCAGCCTTGACGAATGCCATATTCAAGGGTCGCTTTTAAAAAGACAATTGTGCCCCAAATTTCGTGTTGTTGTCTTTCCGTGATGCATGAATTCAGAAGTATAAGGCCAGATGTTGATGAATCGTATAATTTCAGTTTTCAAAGGAGGAGATTATGGTCCATGACATCGGAGTCTTTTTTTAACTCAATGAATACGACCCAAAATACCTGTTGTTAACAATGTTATAAAGTAACTCATCTATAAGATTGATAAATGCTGTATGGCAGGAATGCTTTTGTCCGAAACCACCTGTCCATGATAGAGTAAATTGTACGTGTTAAAGAAATTTTACGTTGTTGTTTTTTTTCCCCAGAGGCTTGGAAAGAGTAGGTATTATTGATATCATTTTGTAGTCGGAAGGATCTGATGTATTACCA
Source organism: Conus canariensis (assembly GCA_033310375.1). NCBI lineage: Eukaryota > Metazoa > Mollusca > Gastropoda > Neogastropoda > Conidae > Conus > Conus canariensis. The sequence goes on from CM065715.1 coordinate 89,335,938, forward strand.
GATTTGTACATGGATATACTTTTCTATTATTTGTTTTTTGAACGCATTATATCGAATCATTTTTGTCTACGCACAGATTGAAAATGTACGTTCAAGTCTCAGTTATTGCTGAGGCCGATAGTTTCGTGAATTTGCCGTCTTTCTTCAACAACTCCGCGGGTTCCTGATTGTCTGGAAAGAATTAGGCACTGATACACCTCATAGACTGTTATCGGTAGAATATGTCATTCAGAAGTGATTTTTTTCTTCCTTTTTTTTTTAAAAATTTTTGTCTTGATACGGAGTTCTTTAAGTTCATCAGAGCATAAATAGTTAGTCGTGACAACTGTATCGAGAATTGTGAAGTGAGTATTAAGTTGAGCGAGATAGTGCAAGACAGTGTCCGACTTTTTTTTCCCCTGACTGACGGACAGACTTGTTGATCGATCAATGAACTGATGTGTCTCCGGGCTCTGACAGACCACCTGATCAATGACGAGGTGTCCACCATCCTGCGCAGTAACCAGGGCATCAGCGTGGACGACTGCGCCACCAAGTGTGACGCCCTCTTCGACCTGGCCGCCGGCCACGACGAGGAGATGACCGACAGGCTGTGCCGCGAAGAGTGTGCCCAGTGAGTCTTCTCTATGTTCGTGTGTCGACAGTGGGGCAGTGCCTCCTCTGCAGAGCAGCCCGAGAGCGTCCTGACAGAGTGTTGTTGTTGTTGTTGTTGTTGCTGTCCGAGTAGCTGTGATTACGTTGTGGTGGGTCTTGAGAGAAATGCTGGATGCTGTCTCCTTTCCTTTTGTAGCTTGCTGCTGGTTGTATGCTGAGAGATGTAAAGTTTCAATGACCAGAGATGAATTAAATAGAGGTCATTCCAGGTCTCTGTAATAAGCCACCACGATTCTGCCACCACCCTCCGAATGAGGCAGGGGAAGTGGAGTCTATGATGGGCGTGACTGACAAGGGGGTTGGTCAGTAGCAGTTCTGCACAATAATTATGTTGACTGGGGTTTAGGTTGACTGGGCTTTCTGTTGCCCAGGCTTTATCTTCACTGGGTTCTCAGTTGACTGGGTTTTAGACTGACCGGGCTTTAGGTTGCCTGGAACCAAGGGTCCTCGTGATTTATGTTGACTGGGGTTTATGTTACTTGACATTTATTTTGATTGGGGGTCATGCTGAAAGGAGTTCATATTGACAACGGTTCATGTTGACTGGGGTTCGTATTGACAGGGGTACATGATATGGGGTTCGCATTGATATGGGTTCATGCTGAGCGGGGTTCATATTGCAGGGGTACATGATGAGTGGGGTTCATATTGCAGGGGTACATGATGAGTGGGGTTCATATTGCAGGGGTACATGATGAGTGAGGTTCATATTGCAGGGGTACATGATGAGTGGGGTTCATATTGCAGGGGTACATGATGAGTGGGGTTCATATTGCAGGGGTACATGATGAGTGAGGTTCATATTGCAGGGGTACATGATGAGTGGGGTTCATATTGCAGGGGTACATGATGAGTGGGGTTCATATTGCAGGGGTACATGATGAGTGGGGTTCATATTGCCAGGGGTATATGATGAGTGGGGTTTCATATTGCCAGGGGTATATGATGAGTGGGGTTCATATTGTCAGGGGTATATGATGAGTGGGGTTCATATTGCCAGGGGTACATGATAAGTGGGGTTCATATTGACATGGGTTCATGATCATTAGGGCTCATGCTGATTATGGTTTGTAATGACAGGAGTTCACGTGGACTACGGTTTATAATTGCGGGGTTCATGCAAACTACGGTTCATGATGACTTGGGTTCATGCTGGATATAATTCATAATGACTGGAATTCATGCTGGCAGCGGTTCATGATGGCTGTGATTGATGATGACAGGGTTCATGATGACCGGGTTCATGTTGACTATGGTTCATAATGAGTAGAGTTTATGTTCACTGATGGTTCGTCATGACTGGAGTTCATGCTGACTATGGTTCATAATGACTGGAGTTCATGCTAACTACGGTTCCTGATAACTAGAGGTTCATGCTGACTATGGTTCATGATGACCGGATTTCATGCTGACTACGGTTCATGAATACTGTGATTGATGCAGACAACGGTTCATGGTGACTATGGTTCATGATGACTGTGATTGATGCAGACAACGGTTCACGCTGACTCCGGTTCATGATGACCGGGGTTCATGCTGATTATGGTTCATAATGACTGAGGTTCATAATGACTGGGATTCAGACACAGTTCGTTGTTTCAGCTTCTCGCTCAAAATCCATTTAATCGTTAACAAAAGCAAGATGCATGTTGTCCATAGTGGTTCTTTCTTGAATGGAACTTCATTATATTTTTCAAAAAAATCCATTTATTTTATTTCTATCAAAACATAAATGTTGTTTGTGAGATACATACATCAGAAAGAAACCCTGTCCTAATTATGATGCTCTGTCACTTTACCCCAATGCATTGTAATTAGTAACGTTCCATGACTGGCCCACGAAACTACAGGAATTTTCATTGTTCCTGTGATGAATTCTGTTGCAGTCAAGTTAACCACGGGAACCATCACGTTAGACCTACTGGACACAACTAGACGTCATCAGCAAACGTCATGAAGTTGACGTCCTCGGCACAGACAAGACTAATCGTCTGCTGCCGGTGTTGTCCAGACTGGCATGCAGAATGAAAACGAAGAGTGAATGTTGTATAGAAACAGACATGGGACAATAAATTGTAGAAACTGATAGAAAAAGTGTGTGTGTCAGTGTGTGTATGTTAGCGTGTGTAGTCTTCAATTTAATGTCTATTCACGTTATCTGATCTTAGACCAAGAAAAGGAAAAATTAGAAAAAAAAGAACGCAGCAGCAATTGAAAATAACCCAAGTAACATCAAATACAAACATACAACATCTGCATCTCATTACAAGTAGGTCAAAATCGGACTTTGCGTGAATGCTAATCCAGTGTCACAGTTAGTGAGGGATTATTTAAAATTTCATCCAGGGAAGATTCAGATAAAGCAGGCAAAAAATTTTCAACAGTTTATATTTTAGAAGTATATGCATATTTGATATTTTTCCACCACAAACGCATTTTATGTCCTTAGCAAAATTTTGTTTTTAAAAGCATTTGGTTTAAGTCTGTAAATCAAATAGGTCTTTGACCGAACATGATATAAGCAATTTTGAGTTCTTAAGATAGTATTATACCGTGGTGGCTACTTTGGGGGCGGGGGGGGGGGGGGGGGGGGTTGGATAAGATAGTATTACACCATGGTGGCTAATTTTTGGGGGATGGACAGAAAATACCCAGAATCCTTTAGCTTGTTGATGAAGTGCTTCCGACACGCATTCCGCTCCCATAGTGGGCGAGGGGGAAAATAAGTTTCTGACTTGACCATTTTCTTCAAATCAATTTCTGATCATTGGAATAACTCAGTAGTGTACGTTCCAAATGTAGCGAGGGAAGCTATATATATTTTTTTTTTTAGCCCGTTTTGGAAAATCTGTATCAGATCTTAGGCTAACTTCATTTTCAACATTATAGTTGTTTACTGAGCTACGTAAAACCTGTTTTGTAAGAGCAAGTTGTCATACTCATCCAAAGGTAGAACTACTTCCCAGTATGTACCCATAATTGATGCATGACAGGCTACACCCAGGGTAAGTCTGAATGCCTAACAATCTAAACTTTGCAATGCTTTTCAATAAATATTTCGGAGCACTAAAAAAAAAAAAAGGAAAAAAAAAAGGAAAAAAACACACCTCTTGGCCATACGTCAGCCTGAAGCGTACAAGATAAAGTAAAAGTTATCTTTAATACTTTAACATCTCGGCGCCAATGTTGTTTGTTTGTTGTTTTTGAAAAATTGAAACTTTTCCTGGTTTTCGTTAGTAGATAGTCAGCATAATAATCCACATCAGTTTTAATGTAAGGTGTATGCCCAATAATTTTACGACATGTTTATATTTTAGAACTTCGTCATTGATTCGTAACGTTGGCAGTATGAGAGGATCCGCCCTGTTATTAAAAAAAATAACATTAGTCCTCCCAGTGGTTAAGGATAACCCATTCGGAGTAAGGTAGTTGCTGAGCTTATCAAGTTCAATCTGATGTATTTTTCTAAAGAAAGTAAACTCTCTTTTAGAAGTTTTCTTTTTCATGTTTATTTTCATCCACATGCAGATGTCGCCAGCATACTGCACAGGACAGCATTGCTTGATAGACATTTTGGTAAATCATAAAGCATAATGTTGAATAGATGAGGCGCAATTACCGACCCCTGTGGGATGCCCATTCCTAGACATCTTAATGTGGAGTAAAAATTTCCTACTTTAAATTAATCTGTATGCGTCTTTCTGCTCGGAAATTCTTGACATAACAAGACATATTTCCCGACAATCTGACAAACTTTAATTTACATAGCAATCTGTCATGCCACACATGATCGTATGCTTTTTATGTGGATCTTGAGTCACCAACTAAAGGCGGGTGTGTAGAGAAAGCAGCATACGATGGATAGGACCTATGTGGATACAACCACACACACACACACACACACACACACACACACACACACACACACACACACACACACACACACACACAAGTCGCGCGCGCGCGCGCGAAAGAGCAGCAGAGAGAGAGAGAGAGAGAGAGAGAGAGAGAGAGAGAGAGAGAGAGAGAGAGAGAGAGAGAGAACACTCTTCTCTCTCTCGGATCCCTACTGTCTACTCTCCCCGCCCCTCCCCAACCTCCCCCCCCCCCCGCCAGTCTCTTCTCCCTCTTTCTCTTCCTCGTGTCTCTCACCCCCTTTTCTTTCCTATGTTATCTCTAATCACAACAAAAGTGCTCCACGTCCACGTCTTCCAGTGCTGACTCCTTCTTCATCCTCTGGCCCTTTAATACTAATTTAGATACCCCTGTTCCAAGCACGCCTGAACTGCCGATCGACCTCTTTGTGGACTCCTGATAACATGGACATCAAAGCCTCTTTCAACCAGTCAGTCGACCCGGCAAGGAGACCCCCCCCTCTTCCCCCACCCCCACCCCACATCCCATCGCCCGACCAATCGTTAGATAGTCAAGGACAGAGTTTATTCAATTAACATATCAGCTCGTAAAAAAGAGGCGGATTAGTGACATAGGGATTACAACGGCTCCAGATCTTCCAGTTCCTCTCTTACCTCCCCTTTCCTTATCCCCAGCCATATACGTGTATGACTCAAAAAAAAATCATAATAATCAAAACTTTTCCCTCTCCGCCCCCCCCCCCCCCCGCATCCCCCTCCCTTTCCATACACAGGCACCATTTCTACCCCCATGCAAGAAAGGTGATGGTGTTCGATGGTGTTCGATCATCCATTTGGTCTGCGTTGTTGCCAGGGAAGCGTCTCCCTAAACCCTTCCCCAACAACCTAACCTGAAGATCTCTTCCATCCTACCCCGCTCCCCCCCCCCCACCACTCCATAAAGGATCCCTTTTCACCCACACCCACCCACACGCCCATCCTTCCATCCGTTATCCTGGTGTTTCACTTTCGAAGGGTAGATTCTGCAAAGGACACAGAAAGACAGGAAGGTTCAGAGCCAGTGCAAACCCCATCTCCCTACTCCCGCCCATATTGACAACTTGTACCAAATTCCTAGATTATCTTTGACTATCTGACGATCGATCAGTCGATGGCGTGCGGGGAGGGGATGGGATGGTGGGGTGGTGGGGAAGGGTGGGAGAGAGAGAGAGAGAGAGAGGAGAGAGAGAGAGAGAGAGAGAGAGAGAGAGAGAGAGAGAGAGAGAGAGAATGGGACTCCTTGCCGGGGCGTCTGACTGGTTAAAAGAGGCTTTGATGTCCATGTTATCAGGAGTCCACAAAGAGGTCGGAACGGCAGTTCAGGCGAGGTTTGGCACTGGCTATCTGAATTAGTATTGCGTCTAAAGGGCCAGAGAACGGGGAAGTGGAGAGAGAGATGGCGGGGGGGGGGGGGGGGGGGTGAGTGGGAGGGGGAGAGAGTGGTGGTGTGGGAGGGGGAGAGGGGGAAGAGAGAAGGGGGGGGGGGCAGTTTTTGTGATACGAAGATGAGATGAGGTATGAAAAAAAGGGCATGAGAGATAAAGCAAGAGAAAGAGATGGAAGAGGATAGGGAGGACGGTAGGGGTAAGAGAGAAGAGAGAGAGAGAGAGAGAGAGAGAGAGAGAGAGAGAGAGAGAGAGAGAGAGAGAGAGAGAGGAGAGAGAGAGAGAGTGCAGGAGAAGGGAGATAACAAAATGACTCACACAGAAGGTAGCTAAGTCACTTTTTTGTTCCTTCCCATAGCCCCCCCCCCCCAGTCCTCTCTCTCTCGCTCTCTCGGGTGTGTGTGTGTGTGTGTGTGGAGGGGGGGGGGGGTTGTGTGGAGAAGCCGTTTCCCTGCAACGGTGTCTGCATTATGGAATAAATAAAAATATGATCGAAGCGATAATGATGGGAAGATGGGTGCGTAGGTATGACGTGATTTAAGAAAAAAATTATGGGATGGCTAGGTAGAGAGGGGGTGTTGGGGGTAGGATGGGCTTCAGAGCAGGGTGTGTGTGTGTGTGTGTGTGTGTGTGTGTGTGTGTGCGTGCGTGCGTGCGTGCGTGCGTGCGTGCGTGCATGCGTGCGTGTGTGTGTGTGTGCATGCGTGCGTGAGTGCGTGCGTGCGTGCGTGCGTGGTGCGTGGTGGTGTGTGGTGTGTGTGTGTGTGGTGTGTGTGTGTGTGTGTGTGTGTGTGTGTGTGGTGGGGTGTGTGTGTGTGTGTGTGTGGTGTTGTGACGCGCGCCGCGTGGCCACACGCCACAATTAGGTTTTTGCACCAAATCAACATATGTATAATTCATGTAAGCGTTTTGAGGCCAAGCATGAATTGGATCCAGCATTCAATAACAAACTGATAATTGATCAAAAGAACAACCCCCTACCAATCATTTCACTTGTTTGGGGGGATTTCCACCGATGACATCATTCACAATCTTCAAATACATGACCTTCCCCTTTGCTCACGTCACATTTCAGGCCTTCGCACTCACCCGTGACCCTTTCTTTGTGCTAGGTGGTCCCCCCTCCCCCCCCCCTCCTTTATAGTTTCCTTCCTTTGATTTTAATCTGTTTGGAGCCACTTTGCACTTTGATAGCCATATGAAAGAAAATGAGGAGAATAAAGTTTTATACGCAATAAAAATTCTCAAAACAGTCTAATTGGCTTGTACGTTGATGGCCATATGACAGGACACGAGAAAAATCAACTTTCAGACATAAGAAAAATTCTCAAAACTATCTGTTTTTGCTTTAGTCTATAAATACTCGACTCCTTTAGCAAGGCCTTGGTGCATTAATTTTTGGTGTGCAGCTCTCTCTCCCCCCTCTCTCTCTCTCTCTCTCTCTCTATATATATATATAATATATAAATATATATATATTTGTGCTCTCTCTCTCTCTCTCTCTCTCTCTCTCTCTCTCTCTCTCCTCTCTCTCCTCTCTCTCTCTCTCTCTCTCTCTCTCTCTCTCTCTCTCTCTCTCTCTCTCTCTCTGTGTTCTCCGACGTCCACGTTTTCTGTAAGTCATTAAATTTTTGTCATCACCCTTTTCCTCCTCCTCTTCTCTCTATCTCTCGCTCTCTCTGTCTGTCAGAATAGTTGTGTTTGTCTCTTTGTCTGCCTGACTGTTTCTGTCTGTCTGTCTGTCTGTCTATCTGCCTCTGGCCTCTACCGTCTCTCCTCCCT
>CM065715.1:89348672-89361172 GCA_033310375.1 Conus canariensis
ATTTCCTTTTTTTGTGCTCATGTCCAGAATCATTAAGGATGGCCTCTGAAACATGGTGTGCGGAGGGTCAAAAACTGCATCCCACTCAGCAGTACATCAGCTGACGTATTTCCTGTCTTGAAAGTCACGTGCCGTTGAAATGAAGACGTTTGTCTCTCAGTAACAGATCAATAGAAGACTTAGTCAGGTTATCGCAAAATCCTGGTTAGCTTTGGAAAACAAGCTCTGAGTTTGTGACGGATTTTCTTCAAACACCTTTCCGTCTTTTAAGTGCCCAGTGTCCGTCCCTGACCTGTGCAAAGAGGAAAGAGTAGGTTCTGTGTCTGACCATTGCTGCTAAACGGAGAGAAAAGGTCACAATTACTGCCTTTAACTGGTACTATCTTCTGAATGTATTTATCAATAGATTTACGAACTGATGTAATAATTCATTCATTCGTTGCTAGTAAGCTAACTGGTCAGTTTCTGATGTGATAATTTATTCATTCGTTGTTTGTAAGCCAGTTGGTAAGTCAGCCGGTCGGTCAGTCAGTCAGTCAGTCAGTCTGTCGGTTGGCCGATCAATCAGTCAGTAAGTTCTTCAGATAGTTATTAGCTCTCTGACTAGCTGCTTAGTTGTGGTCTACAGTTATCAACCATGACGAAATACCTCATTCTTCTTGCTCTGTTCGCTGTCATATTTCTGTCTGTCTGTCTGTCTGTTTGTCTTGTCTGTCTCTCTCTCTCTCCCTCTGTACACACACACACACACAACACCAAAACACACACACACACACACACACACACCACACACACGAACACACACACACACACACACACACACACACACACACACACACACACACACACACACACACACACATTCATTTACTGTTTACAGCTATCAGCCATGATGAAACGTGTCGCCCCTCTGGCTGTGTTCGCTATGATATTTCTCTATTTAGTCATCTGTTTACTTATTGATCTGTTTAAATATCGATTATTTTATTATTCGGTCTGATTACTTGTTACGAACCATCAAAAATGACAACATTTGTCGTCCTTCATTGCCGTGTTTGCAATGATGTTTATATGTCAATTTGTCTGTTTATATATTTCGTTTATCTGTTAGAAACCATCAACCATGATCGAGTTTGTCATCCTCCTTGCTGTGTTCGGTATCATATTCATCATTCATTCATTCATTCATTCATTCATTCATTCATCATTCATCATTCATTCGTTGTCTACAGTTATCAGCAATGATGAAGTTCGTCGTCCTTCTCGCTCTCTTCGCCATCGCTGTTGCTCAGAATCATCGTCCTGGCTTTGACCATGGAGACCCTCTGCGTAAGCAGTATTTTTTGTGTCAATAGTCACATTTTGTTTGTGTTTTTTTTTTCTTTACAGTCTGCCGTTTCTCCACGGCGGTTTGTACTTTTGCCTTTTCAATCTGGCTGTAATATACATGGATTTCGGGTTTTTTTTAGGGTTAAGTGACATGTGGTTAAGTATCATCCATTTCCCAAGATCATTGGTATTTTCTTACAAATCTATGGAAAAACTGGTAATATCATTATGGCTGGTGTGAAGTTCGTGTCATCTGCAAAAAGTCCACATGCAGCCTAATTGTTATGTAGGGATAGACTATTATCGTAAGTCGAGACGAGTTAAGGACCTTGAATCCAGCCTTGACGAATGCCATATTCAAGGGTCGCTTTTAAAAAGACAATTGTGCCCCAAATTTCGTGTTGTTGTCTTTCCGTGATGCATGAATTCAGAAGTATAAGGCCAGATGTTGATGAATCGTATAATTTCAGTTTTCAAAGGAGGAGATTATGGTCCATGACATCGGAGTCTTTTTTTAACTCAATGAATACGACCCAAAATACCTGTTGTTAACAATGTTATAAAGTAACTCATCTATGAGATTGATAAATGCTGTATGGCAGGAATGCTTTTGTCCGAAACCACCTGTCCATGATAGAGTAAATTGTACGTGTTAAAGAAATTTTACGTTGTTGTTTTTTTTCCCCAGAGGCTTGGAAAGAGTAGGTATTATTGATATCATTTTGTAGTCGGAAGGATCTGATGTATTACCAGATTTGTACATGGATATATCTTTTCTATTATTTGTTTTTTGAACGCATTATATCGAATCATTTTTGTCTACGCACAGATTGAAAATGTACGTTCAAGTCTCAGTTATTGCTGAGGCCGATAGTTTCGTGAATTTGCCGTCTTTCTTCAACAACTCCGCGGGTTCCTGATTGTCTGGGAAGAATTAGGCACTGATACACCTCATAGACTGTTATCGGTAGAATATGTCATTCAGAAGTGATTTTTTTCTTCCTTTTTTTTTTTTTCTTTTTTAAATTTTTGTCTTGATACGGAGTTCTTTAAGTTCATCAGAGCATAAATAGTTAGTCGTGACAACTGTATCGAGAATTGTGAAGTGAGTATTAAGTTGAGCGAGATAGTGCAAGACAGTGTCCGACTTTTTTTTCCCCTGACTGACGGACAGACTTGTTGATCGATCAATGAACTGATGTGTCTCCGGGCTCTGACAGACCACCTGATCAATGACGAGGTGTCCACCATCCTGCGCAGTAACCAGGGCATCAGCGTGGACGACTGCGCCACCAAGTGTGACGCCCTCTTCGACCTGGCCGCCGGCCACGACGAGGAGATGACCGACAGGCTGTGCCGCGAAGAGTGTGCCCAGTGAGTCTTCTCTATGTTCGTGTGTCGACAGTGGGGCAGTGCCTCCTCTGCAGAGCAGCCCGAGAGCGTCCTGACAGAGTGTTGTTGTTGTTGTTGTTGTTGTTGCTGTCCGAGTAGCTGTGATTACGTTGTGGTGGGTCTTGAGAGAAATGCTGGATGCTGTCTCCTTTCCTTTTGTAGCTTGCTGCTGGTTGTATGCTGAGAGATGTAAAGTTTCAATGACCAGAGATGAATTAAATAGAGGTCATTCCAGGTCTCTGTAATAAGCCACCACGATTCTGCCACCACCCTCCGAATGAGGCAGGGAAAGTGGAGTCTATGATGGGCGTGACTGACAAGGGGGTTGGTCAGTAGCAGTTCTGCACAATAATTATGTTGACTGGGGTTTAGGTTGACTGGGCTTTCTGTTGCCCAGGCTTTATCTTCACTGGGTTCTCAGTTGACTGGGTTTTAGACTGACCGGGCTTTAGGTTGCCTGGAACCAAGGGTCCTCGTGATTTATGTTGACTGGGGTTTATGTTACTTGACATTTATTTTGATTGGGGTCATGCTGAAAGGAGTTCATATTGACAACGGTTCATGTTGACTGGGGTTCGTATTGACAGGGGTACATGATCAGTGGGGTTCGCATTGATATGGGTTCATGCTGAGCAGGGTTCATATTGCAGGGGTACATGATGAGTGGGGTTCATATTGCAGGGGTACATGATGAGTGGGGTTCATATTGCAGGGGTACATGATGAGTGGGGTTCATATTGCAGGGGTACATGATGAGTGAGGTTCATATTGCAGGGTACATGATGAGTGGGGTTCATATTGCAGGGGTACATGATGAGTGGGGTTCATATTGCAGGGTACATGATGAGTGAGGTTCATATTGCAGGGTACATGATGAGTGGGGTTCATATTGCAGGGGTACATGATGAGTGGGGTTCATATTGCAGGGGTACATGATGAGTGGGGTTCATATTGCCAGGGGTATATGAGATGGGGTTCATATTTCCAGGTATATGAGTGGGGTTCATATTGTCAGGGGTATATGATGAGTGGGGTTCATATTGCCAGGGGTACATGATAAGTGGGGTTCATATTGACATGGGTTCATGATCATTAGGGCTCATGCTGATTATGGTTTGTAATGACAGGAGTTCACGTGGACTACGGTTTATAATTGCGGGGTTCATGCAAACTACGGTTCATGATGACTTGGGTTCATGCTGGATATAATTCATAATGACTGGAATTCATGCTGGCAGCGGTTCATGATGGCTGTGATTGATGATGACAGGGTTCATGATGACCGGGTTCATGTTGACTATGGTTCATAATGAGTAGAGTTTATGTTCACTATGGTTCGTCATGACTGGAGTTCATGCTGACTATGGTTCATAATGACTGGAGTTCATGCTAACTACGGTTCCTGATAACTAGAGGTTCATGCTGACTATGGTTCATGATGACCGGATTTCATGCTGACTACGGTTCATGAATACTGTGATTGATGCAGACAACGGTTCATGGTGACTATGGTTCATGATGACTGTGATTGATGCAGACAACGGTTCACGCTGACTCGGTTCATGATGACCGGGGTTCATGCTGATTATGGTTCATAATGACTGAGGTTCATAATGACTGGGATTCAGACACAGTTCGTTGTTTCAGCTTCTCGCTCAAAATCCATTTAATCGTTAACAAAAGCAAGATGCATGTTGTCCATAGTGGTTCTTTCTTGAATGGAACTTCATTATATTTTTCAAAAAAATCCATTTATTTTATTTCTATCAAAACATAAATGTTGTTTGTGAGATACATACATCAGAAAGAAACCCTGTCCTAATTATGATGCTCTGTCACTTTACCCCAATGCATTGTAATTAGTAACGTTCCATGACTGGCCCACGAAACTACAGGAATTTTCATTGTTCCTGTGATGAATTCTGTTGCAGTCAAGTTAACCACGGGAACCATCACGTTAGACCTACTGGACACAACTAGACGTCATCAGCAAACGTCATGAAGTTGACGTCCTCGGCACAGACAAGACTAATCGTCTGCTGCCGGTGTTGTCCAGACTGCATGCAGAATGAAAACGAAGAGTGAATGTTGTATAGAAACAGACATGGGACAATAAATTGTAGAAACTGATAGAAAAAGTGTGTGTGTCAGTGTGTGTATGTTAGCGTGTGTAGTCTTCAATTTAATGTCTATTCACGTTATCTGATCTTAGACCAAGAAAAGGAAAAATTAGAAAAAAAAAAAGAACGCAGCAGCAATTGAAAATAACCCAAGTAACATCAAATACAAACATACAACATCTGCATCTCATTACAAGTAGGTAAAAATCGGACTTTGCGTGAATGCTAATCCAGTGTCACAGTTAGTGAGGGATTATTTAAAATTTCATCCAGGGAAGATTCAGATAAAGCAGGCAAAAAATTTTCAACAGTTTATATTTTAGAAGTATATGCATATTTGATATTTTTCCACCACAAACGCATTTTATGTCCTTAGCAAAATTTTGTTTTTAAAAGCATTTGGTTTAAGTCTGTAAATCAAATAGGTCTTTGACCGAACATGATATAAGCAATTTTGAGTTCTTAAGATAGTATTATACCGTGGTGGCTACTTTGGGGGCGGGGGGGGGGGGGGGGGGGGGGTTGGATAAGATAGTATTACACCATGGTGGCTAATTTTTGGGGGATGGACAGAAAATACCCAGAATCCTTTAGCTTGTTGATGAAGTGCTTCCGACACGCATTCCGCTCCCATAGTGGGCGAGGGGGAAAATAAGTTTCTGACTTGACCATTTTCTTCAAATCAATTTCTGATCATTGGAATAACTCAGTAGTGTACGTTCCAAATGTAGCGAGGGAAGCTATATATATATATTTTTTAGCCCGTTTGGGAAAATCTGTATCAGATCTTAGGCTAACTTCATTTTCAACATTATAGTTGTTTACTGAGCTACGTAAAACCTGTTTTGTAAGAGCAAGTTGTCATACTCATCCAAAGGTAGAACTACTTCCCAGTATGTACCCATAATTGATGCATGACAGGCTACACCCAGGGTAAGTCTGAATGCCTAACAATCTAAACTTTGCAATGCTTTTCAATAAATATTTCGGAGCACTAAAAAAAAAAAAAGGAAAAAAAAAAGGAAAAAAACACACCTCTTGGCCATACGTCAGCCTGAAGCGTACAAGATAAAGTAAAAGTTATCTTTAATACTTTAACATCTCGGCGCCAATGTTGTTTGTTTGTTGTTTTTGAAAAATTGAAACTTTTCCTGGTTTTCGTTAGTAGATAGTCAGCATAATAATCCACATCAGTTTTAATGTAAGGTGTATGCCCAATAATTTTACGACATGTTTATATTTTAGAACTTCGTCATTGATTCGTAACGTTGGCAGTATGAGAGGATCCGCCCTGTTATTAAAAAAAATAACATTAGTCCTCCCAGTGGTTAAGGATAACCCATTCGGAGTAAGGTAGTTGCTGAGCTTATCAAGTTCAATCTGATGTATTTTTCTAAAGAAAGTAAACTCTCTTTTAGAAGTTTTCTTTTTCATGTTTATTTTCATCCACATGCAGATGTCGCCAGCATACTGCACAGGACAGCATTGCTTGATAGACATTTTGGTAAATCATAAAGCATAATGTTGAATAGATGAGGCGCAATTACCGACCCCTGTGGATGCCCATTCCTAGACATCTTAATGTGGAGTAAAAATTTCCTACTTTAAATTAATCTGTATGCGTCTTTCTGCTCGGAAATTCTTGACATAACAAGACATATTTCCCGACAATCTGACAAACTTTAATTTACATAGCAATCTGTCATGCCACACATGATCGTATGCTTTTTATGTGGATCTTGAGTCACCAACTAAAGGCGGGTGTGTAGAGAAAGCAGCATACGATGGATAGGACCTATGTGGATACAACACACACACACACACACACACACACACACACACACACACACACACACACACACACACACACACAAGTCGCGCGCGCGCGCGCGCGCGCGCGGAGAGAAGAGAGAGAGAGGAGAGAGAGAGAGAGAGAGAGAGAGAGAACACTCTTCTCTCTCTCGGATCCCTACTGTCTACTCTCCCCGCCCCTCCCCACCCCCCCCCCCCCCCGCCAGTCTCTTCTCCCTCTTTCTCTTCCTCGTGTCTCTCACCCCCTTTTCTTTCCTATGTTATCTCTACATCACAACAAAAGTGCTCCACGTCCACGTCTTCCAGTGCTGACTCCTTCTTCATCCTCTGGCCCTTTAATACTAATTTAGATACCCCTGTTCCAAGCACGCCTGAACTGCCGATCGACCTCTTTGTGGACTCCTGATAACATGGACATCAAAGCCTCTTTCAACCAGTCAGTCGACCCGGCAAGGAGACCCCCCCCCCCTCTTCCCCCACCCCCACCCCACATCCCATCGCCCGACCAATCGTTAGATAGTCAAGGACAGAGTTTATTCAATTAACATATCAGCTCGTAAAAAAGAGGCGGATTAGTGACATAGGGATTACAACGGCTCCAGATCTTCCAGTTCCTCTCTTACCTCCCCTTTCCTTATCCCCAGCCATATACGTGTATGACTCAAAAAAAAATCATAATAATCAAAACTTTTCCCTCTCCGCCCCCCCCCCCCCCCCGCATCCCCCTCCCTTTCCATACACAGGCACCATTTCTACCCCCATGCAAGAAAGGTGATGGTGTTCGATGGTGTTCGATCATCCATTTGGTCTGCGTTGTTGCCAGGGAAGCGTCTGCCTAAACCCTTCCCCAACAACCTAACCAGAAGATCTCTTCCATCCTACCCGCTCCCCCCCCCCCACCACTCCATAAAGGATCCCTTTTCACCCCACACCCACCCACACGCCCATCCTTCCATCCGTTATCCTGGTGTTTCACTTTCAAGGGTAGATTCTGCAAAGGACACAGAAAGACAGGAAGGTTCAGAGCCAGTGCAAACCCCATCTCCCTACTCCCGCCCATATTGACAACTTGTACCAAATTCCTAGATTATCTTTTGACTATCTGACGATCGATCAGTCGATGGCGTGCGGGGAGGGGATGGGATGGTGGGGTGGTGGGGAAGGGTGGGAGAGAGAAAGAGAGAGAGAGAGAGAGAGAGAGAGAGGAGAGAGAGAGAGAGAGAGAGAGAGAGAATGGGACTCCTTGCCGGGGCGTCTGACTGGTTAAAAGAGGCTTTGATGTCCATGTTATCAGGAGTCCACAAAGAGGTCGGAACGGCAGTTCAGGCGAGGTTTGGCACTGGCTATCTGAATTAGTATTGCGTCTAAAGGGCCAGAGAACGGGGAAGTGAGAGAGAGATGGGGGGGGGGGGGGGGGTGAGTGGGAGGGGGAGAGAGTGGTGGTGGTGGGGAGGGGGAGAGGGGGAAGAGAGAAGGGGGGGGGGGCAGTTTTTTGTGATACGAAGATGAGATGAGGTATGAAAAAAAGGGCATGAGAGATAAAGCAAGAGAAAGAGATGGAAGAGGATAGGAAGGACGGTAGGGGTAAGAGAGAGAGAGAGAGAGAGAGAGAGAGAGAGAGAGAGAGAGAGAGAGAGAGAGAGAGAGAGAGAGAGAGGTGCAGGAGAAGGGAGATAACAAAATGACTCACACAGAAGGTAGCTAAGTCACTTTTTTGTTCCTTCCCATAGCCCCCCCCCCCCCCCCAGTCTCTCTCTCTCTCGCTCTCTCGGGGGTGTGTGTGTGTGTGTGTGGAGGGGGGGGGGGGGGGTTGTGTGGAGAAGCCGTTTCCCTGCAACGGTGTCTGCATTATGGAATAAATAAAAATATGATCGAAGCGATAATGATGGGAAGATGGGTGCGTAGGTATGACGTGATTTAAGAAAAAAAATTATGGGATGGCTAGGTAGAGAGGGGGTGTTGGGGTAGGATGGGCTTCAGAGCAGGTGTGTGTGTGTGTGTGTGTGTGTGTGTGTGTGTGTGTGCGTGCGTGCGTGCGTGCGTGCGTGCGTGCATGCGTGCGTGTGTGTGTGTGTGTGCATGCGTGCGTGAGTGCGTGCGTGCGTGCGTGCGTGCGTGCGTGTGTGTGTGTGTGTGTGTGTGTGTGTGTGTGTGTGTGTGTGGTGTGTGTGTGTGTGCACGCGCGCGCGCGTGGCCACACGCCACAATTAGGTTTTTGCACCAAATCAACATATGTATAATTCATGTAAGCGTTTTGAGGCCAAGCATGAATTGGATCCAGCATTCAATAACAAACTGATAATTGATCAAAAGAACAACCCCTACCAATCATTTCACTTGTTTGGGGGGATTTCCACCGATGACATCATTCACAATCTTCAAATACATGACGGTGTCTGCATATGGAATAATAAAAATATGATCGAAGCGTCACATTTCAGGCCTTCGCACTCACCCGTGACCCTTTCTTTGTGCTAGGTGGTCCCCCCCCTCCCCCCCCCTCCTTTATAGTTTCCTTCCTTTGATTTTAATCTGTTTGGAGCCACTTTGCACTTTGATAGCCATATGAAAGAAAATGAGGAGAATAAAGTTTTATACGCAATAAAAATTCTCAAAACAGTCTAATTGGCTTGTACGTTGATGGCCATATGACAGGACACGAGAAAAATCAACTTTCAGACATAAGAAAAATTCTCAAAACTATCTGTTTTTGCTTTAGTCTATAAATACTCGACTCCTTTAGCAAGGCCTTGGTGCATTAATTTTTGGTGTGCAGCCTCTCTCTCCCTCTCTCTCTCTCTCTCTCTCTCTCTCTATATATATATATATATATAAAATATATATATATTTGTGCTCTCTCTCTCTGTCTGTCTCTCTCTCTCTCCCCTCTCTCTCTCTCTCTGTCTGTCTCTCTCTCTCTCTCTCTCTCTCTCTCTCTCTCTCTCTCTCTCATATTAGCACCTAGATAATTACGCTTTTGAGAAAACTACGGAAATAGAAAAAGTACATTTGTTTGCATTGAAACGCTTCCTTAATGTCGACATTCGAACGCCAAATGACCTTGTTTATGGCAAACTAGGTAGATACCCTATTTACCTCAATTCATATGTGAAATGTATCAAATACTGGCTGAAACTGACAAGAATGAATGAAGACAGATTGCCTTTTAAAGCGTACAAAATGTTATTTAAGTTAGATGCCAATGGTAAGAAGACATGGGTTACAAATGTCCGCCACTGTTTAAATTCTTATGGATTTTCATTTGTTTGGGATAATCAGGGTGTTCAAAAATATACAGGTTTTCTAACATCTTTTAAGCAAAGAATCATTGATTGTAGATGGCAGGACTGGCATGATCACATATATACTAGCGATAGATTTTCTTGGTACAGGTTGTTTAAAACCACTCATTTGAAAGAACCTTATATTGAATTGAAAATGAATAGATACATTAAGAGCGCATTGACCAAGTTTCGATTTGGTGTGTCTGGTATTGCTTGTCATTGTTTTAGATATAATGTCAGAAATGAAAATATGCTTACCTGCCGTCTATGTAACATCGGTAAAGAAGATGAAGTACACTTTTTATTCTGCTGCCCTGCCCTGAGTGATCTTAGGGTAAAATTTATCCAGCCAAAATACTACAAGGTTCCATGTATTTTTAAATTAACTTTGCTAATGTCAACTAGGAATGAGACCACATTAAAAGATTTAACTATGTACATTTACCAAGCTCTCAACAGGCTGCAAATCGTGAGCTCGTAGAATGGTATTTTTCAATATATTTCAAGAAAAATGTTATTTGGTTATTGATTATTGTATTCGTTGATGTCATTGGATTCTTTTTATTGTTTAGTTCAGTTTATGTGCATCCCCCTTCAGTAAGGGGCCTAGGCCTTTATCTGAATAAAATTTTGAGTCTTGAGTTTTGAGTCTTGAGTCTCTCTCTCTCTCTCTCTCTCTCTCTGTGTGTGTTCTCCGACGTCCACGTTTTCTGTAAGTCATTAAAGTTTTGTCATCACCCTTTTCCTCCTCCTCTTCTCTCTATCTCTCGCTCTCTCTGTCTGTCAGAATAGTTGTGTTTGTCTCTTTGTCTGCCTGACTGTTTCTGTCTGTCTGTCTGTCTGTCTATCTGCCTCTGGCCTCTACCGTCTCTCCTCCCTCTCCAGTCTGTCTCTCCCCTCAGTCTCTCGTCTCAGTCTCTCGTCCACTTTACTCTCCTATATTATCATCTCATCCCCGTATAACAAAGAACTGCTCCCCCCACTCCCTCCCTGCTCCCCGTCCTCCTGTCTTTACTATACCCCGTCCTCTGGCCCCTTAGACTGAATTCTTATTTCTATATCCTGCGCCAAGCCCGCCTGAACTGCCATTCCGACCTCTTTGTGGACTGCTGGTGACGTGGGCATCAAGGCCTCTTTCCCGCCTTGGTTTAAGGCTGTGTCAGGCCAGTTGACATAGGCTGGAACACCAAGGCTACATCAAAATGTTGTTACGCTCTGCATAGTTATGCGGGGATTGTCTTCAGTCGTGACAAACTCCTAGCATGACATTATCAGTCTTCAAAATCCCTTGAAGTCGGAGTGTGGCTGCCCACGTGGCGGGGTAATCCAAAACGGTCACACACGTAATGTTCTCATCCCTAGCTGATGCATTTGTACCATAGTGTTCAAGTATTTTGGCTGTTTGGATGATCCCTGGAGTCTTTTAGCCAGGGTACGACGACGACGACGACGACGACGACAACAGCAACAACAACAACAATAACAACAACAGCTGCCCTGGATAGAGAGACCCCTCCTTCCCCACTGACCGATCAATCGTCAAATTGTGAAAGACAGAATGCATAGGAATGAAGTGTAAGACTTTCTAGCAATGAAGTCTAAGTTCTTCATGTAGGCGGATTAAGGATATGAGGGTTGCATCGACTCCGGACCTTCTGGTCTCTCTCTGCCCTTGCGGCTCCTCCCTTCCTCATCCCCACTCCGTTTACATATATGATTAAAAAAACAACAACAACACAATGTACAAATCAAAAGCCTTCTCCCTCCTTCCCTCATGCATCCCCCTCCCCCCCCTCTCTCTCTACTCTTACTGTTCTTGTTCTTGAGGGCATGGTGTAAAAATGCTGTAAGCTTATCCATTTTACCCTCAATAAAAATATTCGTATTCGTATTCTCTACACACACACACACACACACACACACACACACACACACACACACACACACACACACACACACACACACACACACACAATGCACGCACACACACACACTCGCATACACACACACACACACACACAAAAACCCTCCTGCACCTAGCTAATTCTCTAATAAGATCAAAACTAGTGTACGGACAAGAAGTTTATTTTTCAGCCCCTCAAAGCCTACTGAAAAAATTGCAAAGTATAGACAGCAAAGCTCTCAAATTAGCGCTTGGTGTCCCAGTGCACACAAGCACGTTGAAGGTGTACAAAGAAATTAATATGCTATCACTGTCAGATCAACGTAGATTAGCTGTGGCCAAATATATCGCAAGAAGTCTTTCAGTACCTAACTCAGTCGAAAACGAAGTGTTGATGGATTCAAATGTTGAATATCCCAAAAGAGCTCAACAGCTAGGTTATCTTTGTCCCGTTCGAAATTACACGAAAGATTCTTTTGAAAAATGCAATATTGATGTCACTTCACTCTCACCTGCCCCTGTTGTTCCCCCGGTGCCTCCATGGGAACATAGCCAAGCTGTCTTTGATGTAGATTACACTGATGTCCGGAAAAATGATAACATTAACATTTTAACTTCTAAAGTGAGAGAAAACTTAGAAAACAAATATTCAAATCATTT
>CM065715.1:89366172-89416172 GCA_033310375.1 Conus canariensis
ATGTCCAGAATCATTAAGGATGGCCTCTGAAACATGGTGTGCGGAGGGTCAAAAACTGCATCCCACTCAGCAGTACATCAGCTGACGTATTTCCTGTCTTGAAAGTCACGTGCCGTTAAAATGAAGACGTTTGTCTCTCAGTAACAGATTAATAGAGGACTTAGTCAGGTTATCGCAAAATCCTGGGTTAGCTTTGGAAATCAAGCTCTGAGTTTGTGACGAATTTTCTTCAAACACCTTTCCGTCTTTTAAGAACCCAGTGTCTGTCCCTAAACCTGTGCAAAGAGGAAAGAGTGGGTTTTCTGTTTCGGGGACCATTGCTGCTAAACGGAGAGAAAAGGCAAAATTTAAACTGCCTTTAACTGGAAAAATTTCTGAATGTTTTTTAATCAATAAAAATACGAACTGATGTAATAATTAAATCATTGCGTTGTTTTTTAAGTAAGCTAACTGGTCAGTTTTCTATGTGAAAAATTCATTCATTCTTTGTTTGTAAGCCAGTTGGTAAATCGGGCCGTCGGTCAGTCATCAGTCATTCAGTCTGTCGGTTGGCCAAACAATCACCCATTAAGTAAGTTTTTCAGATATTTTATTAGCTCTCTGACTAGCTGCTTGGGTTGTGGTCAACAGTTATCAACCTTTAACGAAATACCTCAATTCTTTGCTCTGTTCGCTTCCCATATTTCTGTCTGTCTGTCTGTCTGTCTGTCGCTCTGTCTGTCTGTCTCTCCCTCTGTACACACCACACACACCACACACACACGAACGCACGCACGCACGCCGCACACACACACACCACACACACACACACACACACACACACACGAACGCACGCACGCAAACACACACAAAACACACACAAAACACACAGGGTACAAACACCACAGGACACACACACACACGCACGCACGAAACGCACGCACGCAGGGCAACGCACACACACACACACACACACACACTCACACACACATCATTCTTTTACTGTTTACCAAGTTTATCACCATGATGAAACGTGTCGCCCCTCTGGCTGTGTTCGCAATAAATTTTCTCTATTTAGTCATCTGTTTACTTATTGATCTTTTTAAAAATCGATTATTTTATTATTCGGTCTGTTTTACTTTTTACGAACCATCAAAAATGCAACTTTTGTCGTCCTTCATTGCCGTGTTTGCATGAGGGTATATATGTCAAATTTGTCTGTTTAATATTTCGTTCTTTTGTTTTGAAACCATCAACCAATGACGGGGTTTTTTTCATCTCCTTGCTGTGTTCGGGATCCCTACTCTTCTTCATTTCATTCATTCCATTCAGTTTCATTGATTTGTTGCTACAGTTATCAACAATGATGAAGTTCGTGTCCCGCTTCTCGCTCTCTTCGCCATCGCTGTGCTCCAGAATTTATCACCTCCTCCTCCTCCCCCCCCCCCCCCCCCCTCCTGTCCAACACTCTTCCTCCCTCTGCCGTTTTGAGTCAATACTCATTTAGGATATCCAGCGGCAGGCCCGCCTGTACTGCCGTTCAGACCTCTTTGTGGAGTCCTCATCACACGCACATCAAAGCCTCTTTCAACCAATCAGCCGTCCCGGCGAGGAGCGAGACCCCTGCCCCCCCCCCCCCCCCCCCCTCCCTTCCACTCCTCTTTCCCTCCCATCCACTGGTCAATCGTTAGGGAGTCCAGTGAAGTACGTCCGGGTATGACGTATATCACAGGTTCTCAGTATGGGCGGTTTAGGGTGATGGGGAGGGTTACATCGGCCCCCGGACCTTCCTTTTCTCCGCCCCCTTCTCGTTTCCCACTTCCTCCTTCCACATCCAAATACATACATGGGGCAAAAATCAAAAGATACCCCCTCCGTGCCCCTCTCTCTGTGTCTTCTCTCTGTGTCTCTCTCTCCTCTCTCTCTCTCTCTCTCTCTCTCTCCCCCTCTCTCTCTCTCTCTGTGATTCTCTCTCTCTCTGTCCTCCGCATTACATCCCCATACAAGGGAGGTAATGATGTTCTGGGGGCCAGTCACCCATTTGCTTTGCGCGGTTGCCAGGGAGACGTCTTCCTAAACCTCTCCGGACCCCCCACCCCCCTCACCAGAACCACTCCACTCCATCAACCCTTCCCTAGAAAATCATTTTTACCCCGTACCCACCCATCCATCCTCCGACTTTCAGTTTGGGTGTGCAGATATTCCATACACACTGTCCAAGCTACCCCACCCCCACCTCACCATTTCCACCCCTCTGCACTGAAGTTGCCCTCCCCCCCTCTCCTACATCTTCCCCCCCCCCTCCTCCCCCCCCCTCCTCCCGTCTCCTTGCCCTCTGGCCGAATGGATCCGCCCCTGTCCAGTTCTCCCACTTTGATGTGCTTGGAAGCCCGAAAATGGTAAAAAGAAGGTATGTGAGTCAATCAGAATGACAAGGGAGGACATATGAGTCAATGACAACGGTCAAGGAATATGTCTGCGAGAATGGCTAAAGGATATGTCAGAAAAAAGTGAAGGATATGTTGATCAACGAGAATGGTATGTGGTGTGTGAATATATATTAAAAAAAAAAAGTAAAATTCAAACCAGTCCACGAAACTAGTAAAAAAATATGCCAGTCAGCGAAAATGGCATGGGATGTGTCTTGTAATTTGTCCGTCCCTTTTGTCTGGCGGGTTAATTATACTTTCTTTTTAAACATTTGGTGAGGGAAAGATGATAAGATGCAAGGTAGCCAGTTTGTGAAGCTCATAAAGATATTTGTCAACAAAGGTAAGGATATTTGCCGAAATGGAAGTATTTGTGGTGAAGCTCCAGAGTAAAGGATATTTCAGTCAACGAGAATGGTAAAGGATATTTTAGTCAACGAGAATGGTAAAGGATATTTTAGTCAACGAGAATGGTAAAGGGTATTTTAGTCAACGAGAATTGGTTAAAGGGAAATATTTGTCCAAGAATTTTCAACGAGAATGGTAAAGGTATTTTAGTCAACGAAGGAACGGGGTTTAAACAGGTATATTTTAGTCAACGAGAATGATAAAGGATATTTCAGTCAACGAGAATGGTAAAGGATATTTCAGTCAACGAGAATGGATAAAGGATATACCAGCAAACGAGAAAGGGGAAGGATATGTCGATCAACGTAAAGAATGGTACAGGGATATGTCTGTCAACGTAAAATATACGCTTGCAAAGGATACATGGTGAAGGAAGATACGTGTCCTTCACCGAGAATGGCAACAAGAATGGTGAAGGACACGCCAGTCAACGACGATAGTAAAGGACATGCCGATGGTCAACGAGGACGGTGACAAAGGAGGATGTGTAAAGAATACTAAGGTGACATGAGAATCACCGAGAATGGTACAGGGAGTATGGGAGACAAGGCCAAGGACACGTGTGAAGGAAGATAAGGTAATAAAGGACAGCATGTGAGGAAGGTATGGCAAGGGACAACATGAGGGGAAATGTGAATGGTAACAAAAAGGAAATGGTAGCGTGAGGAAGGCGGGGGGGGGGGGGGGGGGGGGGGGGGGGGGGGGGGGGGGGGGGGAGGGGGGAATGGTAAAGGAGAAGGACATGGGAGGAGAGGAGGATTACACAAAATGAAAACGTGAACGAGAACGGTAAGAACATGGTGGAAAATGACATGACTTTGTGTAGAAAGAAGCCCGGTAAAGGAAGGCCTATGGTGAAAGTAAAATGGTGACGGAGGACATGAAGAAAAAGAAAAGGTACAAGAGGACACGGCAAGAAAAGACAACGAAAAAGGATGACAGCATGAAGGAGGAAAAACAGCTGTAAAGCTGGACATGAGAAAAATCTAGACTAGTAACGGTGGACACGAGAGGAAAACAGATTGTAAAAGGAGGACGCGGAAGGAAAATGAAATGGTGACAGAGGATGAGAGAAAAAAAGAGAACACTAAAATGAGGACATTAGAGTGACGCAGAATAGCAGAGAGTGGAATGACAGGAAAAGACAATGGAAAAGAACAGAAGAGAACGGGGAATTGGTGCAGAGGGCCATGAAAGAAAAGGGAATTGGGAAAGAAGGCCATGAAAGGAATGGGAATTGGTAAAGAGGGCCATGAAAGGAATGGGAATTGGTAAAGAAGGCCATGAAAGGAATGGGAATTGGTAAAGAAGGCCATGAAAGGAATGGGAATTGGTAAAGAAGGCCATGAAAGGAATGGGAATTGGTAAAGAGGCCATGAAAGGAAGGATTGGTACAGAAGGTGAAAGGAATGGGAATGGAAAGAAGCCATAAAGGTGGGAATGGAAAGAAGGCATAATAGGGGACACGGGAAGAAAAGCAGAATCATATAGGGGGAACGGGAAAGGAAAGGAGAATCATAAGGGGGACACGGGAAGAAAGAGAATCATATAGGGGGACACGGGAAGAAAGAGAATCATATAGGGGGACACGGGAAGAAAGCAGAATCATATAGGGGGACACGGGAAGAAAGGAGAATCATATAGGAGGGACACGGGAAGAAAGGAGAATCATAAGGAGGGACACGGGAAGAAAGGAGAATCATATAGGAGGGACACGGGAAGAAAGAGAATGATAAAGAGGACACGGAAGAAAAGGAGAATCATATAGGGGGACACGGGAAGAAAGCAGAATCATAAGAGGGTGACGGAAGAAAGGAGAATCAGTATAGGGGACACGGGAAAACAGAAGGGAATCATATAGGAGGAAAGAACAGGGAAGAAAGCAGAATCAATACGGGACACGGGAAAAGGAAAGCAGAATCATACAGGGGGACACGGGAAGAAAGGAGAATCATATAGGGGGACACGGGAAGAAAGGAGAATCATACAGGGGGACACGGGAAGAAAGGAGAATCATACAGGGGGACACGGGAAGAAAGGAGAATCATATAGGAGGGACACGGGAAGAAAGGAGAATCATATAGGGGGACACGGAAGAAAGGAGAATCATATAGGGGGACACGGGAAGAAAGGAGAATCATACAGGGGGACACGGGAAGAAAGGAGAATCATATAGGAGGGACACGGGAAGAAAGCAGAATGGTAACAAGCTAAACAGAAGAAAAGCAGAACAGTAAAAATCGACATGGGAGGAAAGCAGAATGATAGAAGAGGATGTGAGAATAAAGGAGAATCGTAAAGGAAGACACGAGGAAAACAGAATGGTAACAGAGGATACGGGAGGAAACGTGGACACAGGAGGACAGACAGACATACAGACAGACACACACACTTAAACACACACACACGCACAAACACACACACACACACACACACACACACACACACACACACACACACACACACAGACTGTGCGTGATCAGATCGGACGTGGTATAGAGCCTTTCCCAGGTCGTTACTGAAGGAGCATGACTTTTCCGAGACACTGTGGTAAAAGTGATTTCAAGAGAAAACATCATTTCCCTGATTATCGGTCCTTGCAAGGTGTCTCTCCGGCTTCTACTAGCACCAGAACTCATTATTACTCTCTTTTTCAGTCTGTCTGTTTATCTTGGCTGTCTGCTCTGCGTCTTCTGTCTTCTGTCTGTCTGTCTGTCGTCTGTCTCTCTCTCTCTCTCTCTCTCTCTCTCCCCTCTCTCTCCTTCACCATTCTCTTTCTTCTTCTAGACATAGTAATATGTGTGGGTTGGGATTGGTGGAGGTGGTTGAGGAGGGGTGGGCTGGGGACGGGGGACATGAGTGTATCTGCACTGTGGACTGTGTGTGTGTGTGTGTGTGTGTGTGTGTGTGTGTGTGTGTGTGCGCGCGCGCGCGCGCGCGTGCGTGCGTGCGCGAGTGCGTGTGCGTGTGTGTGTGTGTGTGTGTGTGTGTGTGTGTGTGTGTGTGTGCGTGCGCGCGCGCGCAAGCTTACATTCCCTTCCTTACGACACTTTCAATAACGTGATGGACGACCTAGTGTTGTGCCAAGTCGATCATGTTCAGTCAGCTGAAAGACAGACCCTCTGGAACAAACAGGGTGGTACTCCAGAACAGGCAACATTCTGCAGTCTGGCAACACTCTCAATAACAGGCAACAGGCACCAGATCCGGCAACAACTGGTAACCTGCCACCCTGAGAAGACATCATCAGAGCCATGCGGTGGCTTCAGACGGGAGGGCTTTTAATTTCATTTGATATCCACTCACATATCCTTTTGATCTTGGCAGTTGAAAAAAAAGCATGACATAAACAAGCAAAATAAAGAAACAAGCAAACAAACAAAAAAGCACAACCACAACAAAACAACAGACAGCGGATGTGTCTGCTTGCACGATTCGTGTATACTAATTGGTAAAAAGTGTGAATAAAGATAATTTGTTTTTTGTCAATACCTACTATCACGCACGCATTTCTGCAGAATCCCTTTAAACACAATGCATTTAAACACAACACGTTTAAACACAAATACTTGACACTCAATTAACATTACAGATTAGGAAGTTCTGGATGAACCCCTCACCATGCTGTTGTCGGGGTGGCGAAGGAGATCTCATATCAAGTGTTTGAGCTTCATGCCTGTGGCGAGTTTGTGTCACAGTGGTGCCCTTCCTTACGCTCACTCCATGACGAAGCAGTTATTGTTGTCAGTAAGAGGCTGAGTATGCGGTGTCCTGTGTACGTTGGGTCAGGACAGTCACCACCGGACCTCTCAACCGAAGTGAAACAGCAGCAGCGTCTCAATTGGTGGGTTGACTTAAGACTATCTAATGGTGCTTGTTTCCTGTGGATCGCTGGTGCTGCGACTTCGACGTGATTGGGTGTGGTTGTGTTTTGCAAAACAGACCAAGTGTCATGAGAGTACAAGTGTTTTAGCGGATAGCACAATAGATGAAACAGCCCACTCCCCTGTAAACAAACTGTGGATAGTTTTCTATTACAGTAGAGAGAGCACACAACAGAAACCTTACCAATGTTGCAGCATGTTGTGATGAAGAACTGCATGCCTTTTCTCGCAGATGTTTCACATGGATCACTTACTGAGGCGAGTGACAAGGAATGGATCTAATCTCTCATCGAGTCAGATCTAGACAGACATAAGGTCTACTCTGGTAACACATTTCTAATCTTTATTCCCAGATGAAGATTAATAGCCTGAATCTTTATGTCACCGTTACATTGGTCCATGAACAGAGAAGTCCTTCAGCTCGAATCAGATTTCTAAATCACTCACTTTCTCAACAACCTTAACCCCAGTTGTCATAGTTTTAGTTATTAGAAGTTTAAGAATCATGACGTAGCGTGGTTTACCAAAACGGAAGGATTATTCTAGAAAGTTCGGGAACCATGATGTAGTGTAGAGACAGTCAAAATGCATGAAAAATTCTAGAAACAAATGTTCAAATCATCAGGGTATTTCTACATTTCATCCAGGACTCTTGAGAAACTTAGGATTATTACGTACTTCTTTCTCCTGTACATACATCTGATAAACAAACGTCAGGCGGAACAGTTCTTTGGAACACAAAGCCACTGTGACGAAACTCAAACAAATAGATCTAGAACAACCAGCTGTGCAAAACGCAATCGATCTGCTTGTAACACAGCTACACTGCGCGGTGACCGGATTCCAAACCGATCCTAGCTGATGTAAAAGTCATTTCTTATACTCATACAAGCGAGTCTCGACTTCCGTTCTGTGAGAGGCCTCAGAGAATGGAAAGTTGTGAAAAACTCTGTGGATCACAGGATCACAAAACACGGCACAGGACCAGCGAGGTTCACCAAAGAGGTGACACACGGACAGAGTTCACTGTGGTACAAGCGTCAAGGGAAATCTGGGCTTTGAACTTGAAGGATGGATTTTACATTATGCATGGTGGTGTTCTTTTCTTTCTGTTTCTTTTTTACTTGTTTTTGCTTTTTTTTATTTTCTCGTTTTGTTTCTCTCTCTTTTTTTCTCTTTCGTTCTGGCTATGTTATTTGCTTCTTTCCTTGCTCTTGATTTTGTTCCTCTTTAATCTATCTTCGAATCTGTACCACAATCTCCGTGGGGTGTGTGTGTGTGTGTGTGTGTGTGTGTGTTTGCCAGAGTGTGCCTGTGTGTGCGTGCGTGTATGTGTGTGAGTGTGTGTTTGTGTGCGCGTGCGTGCACGTGTGCCTGCATGTGTGCGCGCACGCTTGTGTATGTACGTTTGTGCATATGTGCGTGCATGCGTCCGTGCGTGCCTACGTGTGTGTGTGTGTGTGTGTGTGTGTGTGTGTGTGTTTGCTAGAATGTGCATGTATGCGCGTGCATGCGTGCGCGCACGCTTGTGTATGTGCGTTTGTGCATATGTGCGTGCATGTGTCCATGCATGCCTACGCGCGCGCGCGCGCGCGCGCGTGTGTGTGTGTGTGCGTGCGCACGCGCGCGCGTATGTGTGTCTGCGTGCATGTGTGCTTAAGTGTGTGTGTGTGTGTGTGTGTGTGTACAGGAATTAATTTTCATCAATGTCCCTTAAAACATGCAGGTGATTGTAGACATTACATCAGAAGATTTGATCTCTCTCTCTCTCTCTCTCTCCTCTCTCTCTCTCTCTCACACACACACACACACACACACACACACACACACACCACACACACACACACACACATTATATGATAAAAAGAGGAGGAACTTGGAATGGAAGCGGCTGACTGGAGAAGAGGGTGTGGAAAAGAAGGGGGGGGGGGGGGGTCATATAGTGTGCAGTGGGAAGCAGAATAAGGAGGAATCAGATATGGACATCTGAAGTGATCTAACATACAATCTTACAATGTTACCCAATGGACTTTGTGAAAGGTAAGTCGTTAATTCAGCTAGGGAAGCAGCTGATGCCGATTTAAAACAAACAAACATATTATCGACGCGCCTGTTTTTTTGTAGGTAACCGAATTTTGACGTAACAAAGGCTTTATTACATCAGATGCAAAAACTGTATGCGAAGCGGTGCTGTCACTAAGATACGCTACTGCAATATTTAGTCACTCGCTCAGACCACCCTTTCTACGCTTCGTATAGAATTTACCAGGGAAACTTATGAAGACAGAAGAGCATTTCGAATGAGTCAGTAACATGTTGCTTCGGTTTGACTGCTTTTGCGGTTTTTGGACGCTACACCGCCGTAAGGTGCTGAGAGTTCGTGTTTGATTTCTGAATTGGAAAGCTGGAGTAGTGAGGAGATGTTTGGGTCTGGATGGAAGGTGGGAAAGAGGAGGGGAAGGGGGGGGGGGGATGGGAAGGAACGGAGTGGACTAGCATGTACTTGGCACAGCTGTCAAGAAAAATGAGTTTCATTTTTCGACCACTCTGCATACTGAGCCTTCTCCGTCTTCCTAGAATTCATGAACTGTCACGGCAGGATAAAGGTGGTTATTAATCATTGGTAACCCAAAGATATAGAGCTGATTGTCTCAATAATTGTCCCGTGTTTTATTTTGTAGTTGCCTCGTTGTGTTCAGGATTATCTCTTGGTATGTTGAATTTAGTACTAGAGTTACGCATCTCACTTAACTACAGCATAGTAACGGCTGTATGGCGAGAGTCACAAGCCAGACTTGTTGATC
The DNA here is from genome assembly GCA_033310375.1 of Conus canariensis. Taxonomy (NCBI): domain Eukaryota; kingdom Metazoa; phylum Mollusca; class Gastropoda; order Neogastropoda; family Conidae; genus Conus; species Conus canariensis. The sequence goes on from CM065715.1 coordinate 89,375,677, forward strand.
TGCTGTTCTGTGAGCTGGTTCTCTGAGCTGTGGTCCCTAAACTCTAGATGTTAGGCATATGAGGGACGGTGTTCTGTGTCTCCTTGTTCCCGCGGATCTCTACAGCGGCCTGAAGAGGTGGTGATCCTAGTGGAGTGTTCGTCCGGTTTGCCTCCCACGTCTGTGGAGCCGTTTGGAGAAATGGCTGACGTGACCTCGAGGCTCTTGTAATTCGTAAATTGTTCGTTTGAGACAGTCAGATATATCCTTGGGGCTGTGCATTGGCTATCGAGGTGCTGCCGACCGGATTTGAGGACCGGAGAGCGGAGTCGGATCTGCCCAGCCCATTGTGTCTGCATGCGTCGTGTGGAGGTGGGATCGAATATTTGTATTGTTTTCATGGGATGCGATGTTGAAGTGACAAGAATGGGACTGTGGGGAGTTTCAGAAGCAACAATTTAGGATGAGAACCTGAATACAAGAAAAAGGAGACGATTTAAAAGTTCCGAAGAGACTGGTGATTCCGACTTTATGCCAGGGTCCGAGTTTGGGCCATCGGAATAACTTTGTGTGAATGTACGGTGCGACTGAGTGTAGTATAGTAGAGCGAGAGAAAATAATATATATATTTGATGCGTCATGTATACAAAAATGAAACTGTTGATGGATGAATGAATAAATTACTGTGCGACTGTTAATTGGAAATTTGATTTGAGAGTATGAATCGGGTGGGAGTTTGTATTGAGATTGACACGCATTTCCAATTAAAAAAAAAAAATCCTCCCACCCCCCAATCCCCTTTACACTGACCTCTTTCTAAGTTGAGGTCATGAGCGCTGACGCGACATCTGCCTAGTTCACGTCTTTGTTCGCAATTTTTTACATTCATTATATATGATTTTTGTCAGTAATTTCTAGTAAATTTGAGGGGAAATTGTAGTCCCGAAGTGCTGCGTTTCGTTTGCGGAAGCCTTTGTTCATGACGTGTTTCATTCTCTTGATACTAATGATAGATTATCTCTTCAAGACATTAAATGCAGATCATTTCAGAAAGAGGACGAAATTGCAGAGTGGACCTCCCCTCGGCTCCGCTCCCCCCCCCCCCCTCCCCAACCGAAAAAAAGAAAAAATCGCACAGATCCATGTTTTTGGCATACACAACCCACTGACCTGGAGGAATCTGGTCAACTGTTCTTCAGGAGACTCCGGCTTCCACGAAATTAACTAAGGGATGGGGAGGAAGAGGAGAGAGGGTGTATGAGTAGGACTGGTTCTGTTTATACATAATGCCCAATGCCACTTTGTATGTGGAGTATGAGCGAAGAACAAACAAAACAAAACAAAAAAAAGGAAAAACCCACTAGCGTATGCGAAAAATTGATGATGCAATTTCTTGCTCTAATCTCAGCATCACGATCGAGTGGGAAAAAAGTCCCCAGAGACGTCTGCATGAGGCTATGCTAACATTGTAATACTTTTCCGCAAACTTTTATATTTGATTTGATTTAATATATGTGTGTGTGTGTGTGTGTGTATGTTTGTGTGCGCGCGCGCGTGTGTGCCAGTGTATGTGTGTGTGTGTGTGTGTGTGTGTGTGTGTGTGTGTGTGTGTGTGTGTGTGTGCGTGTGTGTGCGTGTGTGTGAAGCTGAATCCAAGCACGCGGTTTATCGCCAGTTAGGCACAGTCCTCTTTTGTACATTCTACCCCCAGATCACTTAGCACCAGTGACAAGTCGGACCTGACAAAAATCGTTACGTTCACAAATTTGCTGTCCAGAAGACACGAATATGTGACCTGCCGGTACAAAATGTCATCCGTGTGACATTTTTCTTTCGCATCTTCTACACCTCGGTGCCATTGCATCCTCGCCACTCATTCTGTCTCCCCGTCCACAGCCACAGCGTACACCTCGGTGCCACTGCATCCTCGCCACTCATTCTGTCTCCCCGTCCACAGCCACAGCGTACACCTCGGTGCCACTGCATCCTCGCCACTCATTCTGTCTCCCCGTCCACAGCCACAGCGTACACCTCGGTGCCACTGCATCCTCGCCACTCATTCTGTCTCCCCGTCCACAGCCACAGCGTACACCTCGGTGCCACTGCATCCTCGCCACTCATTCTGTCTCCCCGTCCACAGCCACAGCGTACACCTCGGTGCCACTGCATCCTCGCCACTCATTCTGTCTCCCCGTCCACAACCACAGCGTACACCTCGGTGCCACTGCATCCTCGCCACTCATTCTGTCTCCCCGTCCACAGCCACAGCCTACACCTCAGTGCCACTGCATCCTCGCCACTCATTCTGTCTCCCCGTCCACAGCCACAGCCTACACCTCAGTGCCACTGCATCCTCGCCACTCATTCTGTCTCCCCGTCCACAGCCACAGCCTACACCTCAGTGCCACTGCATCCTCGCCACTCATTCTGTCTCCCCGTCCACAGCCACAGCCTGGCTTGTCCCGTCACATTACCGAGACCGGCAGTCCACAGGGGAGCAGTCAACGTCGTCATGAGACCACCAGCTAGAGGAAACGCTGCACTGCTGCTGAGTCACTTCAGTGGTGTTCCGTGGAACCTGTTCGGATCCACCGTGTGCAGGAAACTTCCTACTAAGCCCCTACTGACAATAATCGCTCCGTCACCATGAACTTGCTGACACCAGTGACCCAGACAGACGTGGAGAGGAAATCGAAACTGAGGTCACCATGAAAGCAGAGCATGAACGACAACAGAATCTGAAACCGTTTTATGCTGATCGATGAGGATATGATGAACACGATATCACCGACTTCTATTGTGATCCGAGACTGCACGACAGGTGCTCTATGCATAATTTGAAAATATATCCGGCGTCAGCCAGGCCCGTGAAATGCAGACACTTGCAGAGCTGGTCATGAAATTTGAGCAAGTCTCAGACACACATACACTGAGTCCATCGAGGGACATTTTGTACTGCAGTGTGGGTGCAGAATATCACCCGAAGTCACATTTTGATCGCGGGTGACAATCTTTACCGTAACAGAGGTCGGGCAGATTCTCACAAAATTTTGTATCCTGGAAAAAGATAGAAATAGTGATCTGATAATGTCGTGATTAAAAAAAACAAACAAAAACGGAAACCAGATTTCAGACCGATATCAATATTGCTGTGATATGCACCTCACAGAAATGAATGAATGGACATTTCCTTGATCGTCTAGGGATGTGTAGAGCTATGACTGCTCGCTTTGCAAGATGGTTTGCAGACAGAATTCATGACCCATGCTTCAAATACAAGGCACATACTCCCATCCGTTTTGTACATAAAACGTGTCTTCGATTATTCTAAATTCTCATTTGTTGCAATGCATTTCAACGATTTAATTATGTTGAAGCACACAACACACACATACACACACGCGCGCACATACACACACACATGCACGCACACACACATACATCTCCGATAATGAAAACACCACACGATGCGTTGCGATTCTTTTGTAATAAAGACCAAACACTAATAAAACAACACTTCTGATGTATGTCATCTCTTAAACAACGATAAGGTTTCATTATTGCCTTCTTTAAATGCAACTCGACTCCAGGGGATCATGCCAGGGCTGATGCAACATTCAAATAAATTGCATATAAAAGAGGAAAAAAGTCACAATTATTTTAAATACCCTTTCAAATGTAAACTATCTCTCTCTCTCTCCCTCTCTCTCTCTCACGCACACACACAAATTAATTTCCAAACGAATGTCCTTTTGCACACATGGCGCACCATGATAGGCCCTTACCTTGCACACACTTGGCAGCAACACGACCCATTCAATTAAATATAGAGCAATCACTAACTTGCATGAAAAGGGGAAACATTTTATAGCCCTACACACCTCAGGGGTCATCCCAGGGCTATAACAATGTCCACATCAATACTATAAAAGACAAAATAAAAAATGCACTCTAAAACGTCTTTCCACGCATGCTGAAAAAACCGGATGGATAAACTCACTATCTATTGCTTGCACACACACACGCACACACACACCCTCCCCTAGCCACAGACCAACAAACCACGCCTACATGTAAGCACACCACAAATCAACAACCCGTTCACATACGCACATCATAGCAGCTATCATCGACGATTCATTATATCAAGTTCTGTTACTGAAATGTAGTTATAATTCCTTGCATACATTTGGTAACAACACGAACTGCTTATTTTATTGCAGAGTAGTAAACCAGCTGGCATGCGTGTATGTAAATATATACATGTATATAAAAAAAACAACATATATATATATATATATATATGTTGTGTGTGTGTGTGTGTGTGTGTGTGTGTGTGTGTGTGTGTGTGTGTGCGTGCGTGCGTGCATCAATATATCAACACACACATATCTATATGTGTGTGTATATATTTATATATCGATACACTAACATTAAAAGGGAAACGATTGTTTTATTGGTCGCTTTCCTCGCAGCCAAACCAGCTCACACCAGAATTTGACACAAACTCTCTCCCTCCCCCCCACCGCCCCTTTCCTCCCCTCACACACACACACACACACACACACACACACACACACACACACACACACGTACGCACGCACGCACACACATTTCCTAACGACCCCTGTTTGCACACGCCCACACATATCCCAACCTACCCATTGTCCATCACACCCACACACTAACGTACACAAGCAAGCTATATATCTCCAATAAACTGCATTCAGACTTGTTACTGAAACGTTAGCAAAGGCGTATCATTGATAGGCCTTTGCAAACGTTTGGCAGCAACACACGAAACGTATACTGGAATATGGAGTAATCAATCAACTGACATGGAAAAGCGGGGAAAAAATCATTACTAGACTTATTCATCTTATAGCCCACAGTCTTCATGGGTCATATCAGGGCTGTAGCAATGTCTACATTCATACTGTAAACCACTAACTAAAACGTCCCCTAAAAAGCCATAGCATATATGCTTAAATATAAAGAATGGATTAAAACAGGATCTCTTTTACACACACACACACACACACACACACACACACACACACACACACACACACACACACACGCATACCCCTAACCACGGACACACCTTACCACAGACACGCACACCTAACCACAGACATAGAAATCAACGCCTACATATAAGCACACTTAGAAGCTCACCACAAGTCACCAACCCCAAAAATAGCAAAACATGAAGCCAACTATTATCCACAGTTCATCACATTCTGTTCTGTTACTGAAATATACAATGATAGGAAATTGCATTCATTCGGCAGCAACACGACCCGTTTATTTCAAGCTAGAGTAGTGAATCAACTGGCATACACAGTCAAATAATTTCATTACTCACTTTTTTCTATTTCAGTCCCACAGACCTCAGGAGGTCATCTCAGGGCTGTAACAATATCCACATCAGTACTGTAAAACACTAACCACCACCCCCCCCCCCCCCAAAAAAAAAAAAAAAAAAAAAAATCAATTCATGCTATAAAAGGATGGATTAAAACGGTCTATTTCATGTACACACACACACACACATGTGGGCTAACACACACAAACATACAAAACTTACATCTACAAGCAAGCACGCGTACGCGCACAACCTGACTCACCAACCCTTTCACATTTGCACATCCTAATACATATGAACCAAGTTATGCAGCCACAATCCTTCACTGTATATCTTGTTTCCAATCGCGTACGAATCATATTCCCTTCCAAGGAATTGGCAGCAGTACAACCCATTCATCGGGGGAAAACATATGTAAAATGCACACATGGATAGACAGAAAGCCTATCTCTCTATAGGCGTATTTTACATATCTATTTTTTCCCGATAAATGGGTTATGTTGCTCTATCTATCTGTCTATCTATATGTCTATGTATGTATCTGTCTATATACATAGTAATATACTGACATTAAAAACGAAAAGACTTATTTTCTTGGTCACTTTGCTCACAGCCCAACTGACCTCTATGGGTCATATCAGGGCTGTAAAATATAAAAATAATTCTATAAAAAAAAACAGACCCCCCCCCCCCCCTAAAATGTCATTCCACACAGGTGGCTTATACTAGAATTTAACACACTCTCCCCGCCCCCACCCCCTTCTCTCACTCTTCCCCTCACACACATACACACACGGACACATTTCCAAACGATGCCTGTTTACACACACACACACACACACACACACACACACACACACACACACACACACACACACACACACACAAAACCAACCTACCCACTGTCGAACACGCCCACACACTAACTTACACAAGCAAGCTATGCATTTCCAGTTCCATTCCGATTAGTTACTGAAACATTTGCAACGGCGTATCATTGATAGGCAGAATTAAAATCATTACTCAAACTTATTTATCTTATAGCCCATAGTTCCACAAGGAATTGGCAGCAGTACAACCCATTTATCAGGGGGAAACTATATATATATATATATATATATAAAGCACACACATAGGCAGATAGACAATTTACCTATGTGTGTATTTTACATATCTATTTTTCCCTAATAAATGGGTTGTGTTGCTCATTCTCATTCATACACAATCTCTCTCTCTCTCTCTCTAGTAATAAACCCACATTAAAAATAAAAAGATTTCATATTTTCTCGGTCATTTTGCTCACAGCCCAACCTACTTTTATAGGTCATATCAGAGCTGTAACATAAAAAAATAATTCTATCAAAAAACTGACAAACTCCAGATAAAAGTCCCCTAGACTGTCACTCCACACTGTGGCTTATAACACAATTTAACACAAACCCACTCTCTTTCCCCCCCCCCCCCCCCCCCCCACATACAGAAGGAATTGGCAGCAACACAACCCATTATCGGGGGAAAACATATATAAAGTACACACAGACTATTTATCCATGTGTGCATCTTACATATCTATTTTTCCCTGCAAAATGGGTTGTGTTGCTCTCTCTTTCTCGTTCATATCTCTCCCTCTCTCAATCTCTCTCTCTCTATATATATATACACACACACACAGTAATAAACTGACATTAAAAGTGAAAAGATTTTATATTTTCTCGGTCATTTTGCTCACAGCCCAACCGACCTTTATAGGTCATATCAGAGCTGTAATAACATAAAAAATAATTCTATCAAAAAAAAAAAGACCCCCATAAAACTCCCCTAGACTGTCATTCCACACTGTGACTTTTAACAGAATTTAACACAAACTCCTCTCTCCCGCCCCCCCCCCCCCCCCCCCTCCTTCTCTCACACACACAAGGAAGTGGCAGCAGCACAACCCATTTTTCGGGGGAAAACAGATATATAAAGTACACACATAAATAGATAGACTATCTATGTGTGTATTTTACATATCCTTTTTTTTATTTTTTACCACGATAAATGGGTTGTGTTGCTCTCTCTCTCTTCATATATATATATATATATATATATATATATATATATATATATATATATAACATACACACACACACACATATATATATATATACTGTGCACAAAAAGAAACGCATATCTTTATTCCAGTCATTTCATGCGTCATTTAGCATTCAAAATATTACAACCATAAAGAAATAAGACATCAATCTACTGTTATGTCTACTCATTATGTCTTACTATTCTCACTGGACAGAGTTCCCTGCTATACGGGGCATGTTTCTGTCCAAATTTTCCTTAATATTTTCAGCGAAAAAAAAAAAAGCGTTTCTTTTTGTGCGCAGTATATATATATATATATATATATATTTGTTATATTAAAAGCAAGTTAAAATCAAGCTTCTAAAAACATCTACAAATTTGTTTCACGCTGTGCGGTCGTCAGGATGTGATGAGCTTGTGTTGCCAGTGCCACGTATATATATAGCTAGCTGGTTTGCTGTTGTTTTTTCCCGTGCTACATGTGTTTCTCAGGTGTTGGTTTTTTTCGCTGATAGGAACTTCCATCTGTGTCTGCAATTGTTAACCATTTCTGTTCTAACATTTAGAGTTGCCAACTGTGGTTTACATAGTATAATGTACTTCTCTGTTAGGCATAGATTGCATTTTTTTGAAATGTTGTTGTATGATGCTGCTCGTTTTAAAATTTTCCAAGATATGTTGTAGTCTATGTTTTTTTCTTTAAGTTTCCAAATGTATTTACTCAATTCTGTTTGGTTTTTGTATCTTTCTTTGTTGAATGATTGTTTATGGTTTGCATATCTAGTTTTGAATTGGTTTTCCGTGATACCTACATATGTTTCTTTTGCGTTCTCTGATGTTACAGTGGCTTGGTACACAATGTTGTTATAAAGGCATTTGTTGCTTAGGGGGCACTGTTCTTTTTTGGTACAGTTACAGGATTTCCTTTCGTTACCCTCCTTTTTTTCTGTGCTGCTTTTCATTTTGTTTGCTGAATCGATGGCATTTTTAAGGTTCGGCATACATGAATATGATAATTTGATGTTTTTGTTGAATATCTTAAATAATTTATGGTCTTTTGGGAAAGATGATGTCAAGATTTTAAAGAATTCTTTCCCTACATTTGTTTTAACTCTTGCATCATATGGGGGATTGTACCATATGATATTCCTTTTCCTGTTCTTTCTTTGTGTAAAATTTTCCACAACCAAAACTTAAAAATCACAATAGAAGCAAACAAAAAGATAGTGAACTATTTAGACATAACGTTAGACCTCAACCAACACACATATAAACCATACAAGAAACCAAATGACACGCCTGTTTATGTAAACATCAAAAGCAATCACCCACCCTCCATACTGAAAAACAATACCCAAAAGCATAAATAAAAGACTATCCAATTTGTCATGTAACGAAACAGTATTCAACAACGCTACAGCTGAATACCAAGAGGCGTTACATACAAGTGGCTACAATTACAAACTAAGATACGATCCAGACAATGATACAAAAAGATGCAGAAAGAACAGGAAAAGGAATATCATATGGTACAATCCCCCATATGATGCAAGAGTTAAAACAAATGTAGGGAAAGAATTCTTTAAAATCTTGACATCATCTTTCCCAAAAGACCATAAATTATTTAAGATATTCAACAAAAACAACATCAAATTATCATATTCATGTATGCCGAACCTTAAAAATGCCATCGATTCAGCAAACAAAATGAAAAGCAGCACAGAAAAAAAGGAGGGTAACGAAAGGAAATCTTGTAACTGTACCAAAAAAGAACAGTGCCCCCTAAGCAACAAATGCCTTTATAACAACATTGTGTACCAAGCCACTGTAACATCAGAGAACGCAAAAGAAACATATGTAGGTATCACGGAAAACCAATTCAAAACTAGATATGCAAACCATAAACAATCATTCAACAAAGAAAGATACAAAAACCAAACAGAATTGAGTAAATACATTTGGAAACTTAAAGAAAAAAACATAGACTACAACATATCTTGGAAAATTTTAAAAAGAGCAGCATCATACAACAACATTTCAAAAAAATGCAATCTATGCCTAACAGAGAAGTACATTATACTATGTAAACCACAGTTGGCAACTCTAAATGTTAGAACAGAAATGGTTAACAATTGCAGACACAGATGGAAGTTCCTATCAGCGAAAAAAACCAACACCTGAGAAACACATGTAGCACGGGAAAAAAACAACAGCAAACCAGCTAGCTATATATATACGTGGCACTGGCAACACAAGCTCATCACATCCTGACGACCGCACAGCGTGAAACAAATTTGTAGATGTTTTTAGAAGCTTGATTTTAACTTGCTTTTAATATAACAAATGTCGCTCCCACTGTGGTTGAGCACTGTTTTTAAGATTGCGCTGATCCTCAGTACCATTCTCTATATATATATATATATATAATGAATACTAAAACAAGTTGAACGTCTATAAACATATATATATATACACACATACATACTTACATACATTATAATATATATATATATATATATATATATATATATATATATATATATATATATATATATATATATATATATAAAGTAATAAACTGACATTAAAAGCGAAAAGAATTTATATTTTCTCGGTCATTTTGCTCACAGCCCAATCGACCTTTATATGTCATATCAGAGCTGTAACAACAAATAATTCTATCACAAAACTGACAAACTCCCCATAAAAGTCCCCTAGACTGTCATTCCACATTGTGACATAACAGAATTTAACACAAACTCACTCTCCCGCCCCCTCCCTCTCTTTCTCTCACACACAAAACACACGGAGACATTTCTAAATGACGCCAGTCTACACACACATACACACACCTACCCACTGTCGAACACGCCCACACACTAACTTACACAAGCAAGCTATGTATTTCCAGTTCCATTCCGATTTGTTACTGAAACATTTGCAACGGCGTATCATTGATAGGCCTTTGCAAACATTTGGCAGTAACACGAAACGTTTACTGCAATGTGGAGTAGTAAATCATCTGGTATGAAAAGCAAAATCAAAATCATTACTCAATCTTATTTATCTTATAGCCCATAGTTCCACAAGGAATTGGCAGCAGCACAACCCATTTATCAGGGGGGAACAGATATATAAAGATAAGATATATAAAGTACACACATAGATAGACAATTTACCTATGTGTGTATTTTACATATCTATTTTTCCCTAATAAATGGGTTGTGTTGCTCATTCTCATTCATACACAATCTCTCTCTCTCTCTCTCTCTAGTAATAAACCCACATTAAAAGTCAAAAGATTCTATATCTTCTCGGTCATTTTGCTCACAGCCCAACCGACCTTTATAGGTCACATCAGAGCTGTAACATAAAAAAATAATTCTATCAAAACACTGACAAACTCCCCATAAAAGTCCCCTAGACTGTCATTCCACACTGTGGCTTATAACACAATTTAACACAAACCCACTCTCTCCCGCCCCCCCTCCCCTTCTTTCTCTCTCTTCCCCCCTCTCTCTCACACACAAAAGGAATTGGCAGCAGCACAACGCATTATCGGGGGAAAACGGATATATAAAGTACACACATAAATAGACTATGTGTGTATTTTACATATCTATTTTTCCGTGCAAAATGGGTTGTGTTGCTCTCTCTCTCATTCATATCTATCTATATCTACACACACACACACACACACACACACACACACACACACACACACACACGCACACACAGAGTAATAAACTGACATTAAAAGTGAAAAGATTTTATATTTTCTCGGTCATTTTGCTCACAGCCCAACCGACCTTTATAGGTCATATCAGAGCTGTAATAACATAAAGAATTGTATCAACAAAAACCCTCTCCATATAAGTCCCCTAGAGTGTCATTCCACACTGTGACTTATAACGGAATTTAACACAAACTCACCCCCCCCCCCCTTCTCTCTCACACACACAATGAAGAGGCAGCAGCACAAACCATTTATCGGGGAAAACATATATAAAGTACACACATAAATAGATAGACTATCTATGTGTGTATTTGACATTTTTTTTTTAACCATGATAAATGGGTTGTGTTGCTCTCTCTCGCTCATTCATATATCTATATATATATTTTTTTTAAAGTATGAAACTGACATTAAAAGCGAAAAGATCTTATATTTTCTCGGTCATTTTGCTCACAGCCCAATCGACCTTTATAGGTCATATCAGAGCTGTAACAACAAATAATTCTATCACAAAACTGACAGACTCCCCATAAAAGTCCACTAGACCGTCATTCCACATTGTGACTTATAACAGAATTTAACACAAACTCACTCTCCCGCCCCCCTCCCTCTCTCACGCACACAAAACACAAGGAGACATTTCTAAATGATGCCTGTCTGCACACACACACAAACCTACCCACTGTCGAACACGTCCACACACTAGCGTACACAAGCAAGCTATGTATTTCCAGTTCCATTCCGGTTTGTTACTGAAACATTTGCAACGGCGTATCATTGATAGGCCTTTGCAAACATTTGGCAGTAACACGAAACGTTTACTGCAATGTGGAGTAGTCAATCATCTGGTATGAAAAGCAGAATTAAAATCATTACTCAAACTTATTTATCTTATAGCCCATAGTTCCACAAGGAATTGGCAGCAGTACAAGCCATTTATCAGGGGGAAACGATATATAAAGTACACACATAGATAGACAATTTACCTATGTGTGTATTTTACATCTCTATTTTTCCCTAATAAATGGGTTGTGTTACTCATTCATACAAATCTCTCTCTCTCTCTCTAGTAATAAACCCACATTAAAAGTCAAAAGATTCTATATCTTCTCGGTCATTTTGCTCACAGCCCAAACGACCTTAATAGGTCATATCAGAGCTGTAGCATAAAAAAAATAATTCTATCAAAAAACTGACAAACTCCCCATGAAAGTCCCCTAGACTGTCATTCTACACTGTGGCTTATAACACAATTTAACACAAACCCACTCCCCCCCCCTTCTTTTTCTCTCTCCCCCCCCCCCCTCTCTCTCTCACACAGAAGGAATTGGCAGAAGAACAACCCATTATCGGGGGAAAACATATATAAAGTACACACATAAATAGACTATTCATCTATGTGTGTATTTTACATTTCTATTTTTCCCTGCAAAATGGGTTGTGTTGCTCTCTCTCTCTCTCATTCATATCTATATACACGCACGCACACACACAGAGAGTAATAAACCGACATTAAAAGTGAAAAGATTTTATATTTTCTCGGTCATTTTGCTCACAGTCCAACCGACCTTTATAGGTCATATCAGAGTTGTAATAACAAAAAATAATTCTATCAAAAAAAAAAGACCCCATAAAAGTCCCCTAGACTGTCATTCCACACTGTGACTTATAACGGAATTTAACACAAACTCACTCTCTCCCGCTGCCCCCCCCCCCCCCCCCTTCTCTCACACACACAATTGGCAGCAGCACAACCCATTTTTCGGGGGAAAACAGGTATATAAAGTACACACATAAATTGACCATCTATGTGTGTATTTTAGATATCTTTTGTTTTTACCATGATAAATGGGTTGTATTGCTCTCTCTCTCTCTCTCTCTCTCTCTCTCACACACACACACACAATATAATATATATATATATATATATATATATATGAATACTAAAACAAGTTGAACGTCTCTCTCTCTACATATTATATATATATATATATATATATATATATATATAATATATATATATAAAGTAATAAACTGACATTAAAAGCAAAAAGATCTTATATTTTCTCGGTCATTTTGCTCACAGCCCAATCGATCTTTATAGGTCATATCAGAGCTGTTACAAATAATTCTATCACAAAACTGACAAACTCCCCATAAAAGTCCCCTAGACTGTCATTCCACATTGTGACGTAACAGAATTTAACACAAACTCACTCTCCCGCCCCCTCCCCCTCCCTCTCTCACACACGGAGACATTTCTATATGATGCCTGTCTGCACACAGACACAAACCTACCCACTGTCGAACACGCCCACACACTAACTTACACAAGCAAGCTATGCATTTCCAGTTCCATTCCGATTTGTTACTGAAACATTTGCAACGGCGTATCATTGATAGGCCTTTGCAAACATTTGGCAATGTGGAGTAGTCAAATCATCTGGCATGAAAAGCAGAATAGAAACCATTTCTCATATTTATCTTATAGCCCATAGTTCCACAAAGAATTGGCAGCAGCACAACCCATTTATCGGGGGAAAACAGACATATAAAGTACACACATAGATAAGACTATTTACCTATGTGTATATTTTACATATCTTTTTCCCTGACGAATGGGTGGTGTTGCTCTCTCTCTCTCGTTCACACACACACACTCACATATATATATATATATATATATATAAAAATAAAGTAATAAACTGACAATAAGTCAAGATTTTTCTCGGTCATTTTGCTTACAGCCCAACCGACCATTATAGGTCATATCAGAGCTGTTACAATATAAAAAAAACAAACAGGCAACCCCCCCCCCCCCCCCCCCCATAAAAATCCCCTTTAAAAAGGTCATTCCACGCAGGCGGCTTATACTAGATTTTAACACAAACTCACTCTCTCCCCCGACCTCGCCCATTTCTCCCCCCCCCCCCACCCACCAGACACACACGCACACAAACATACACGGAGACATTTCCAAACAATGCCTGTTTGCACACACACACAGACCTACCCATTTTCCCTCCGCCTCCGAGTGTGGAGTAGTCAATCATCTGGTATGAAAAGCAAACTTATTTATCTTATCGCCCACAGTTACAAAGGAATTGGCAGCAGCACAACCCATTTATCAGGGGGAAACATATATATGAAGTACACACATAGACAATTTACCTATGTGTGTATTTTACATATCTATTTTCCCCTAATAAATGGGCTGTGTTGCTCATTCTCATTCATACACAATCTCTCTGTCTCTGTCTCTCTCTCTCTAGTAATAAACCCACATTAAAAGTCAAAAGATTCTATATCTTCTCGGTCATTTTGCTCACAGCCCAACCGACCTTTATAGGTCATATCAGAGCTGTAACATAAAAAAATAATTCTATCAAAAAACTGACAAACTCCCCATGAAAGTCCCCTAGACTGTCATTCCACACTGTGGCTTATAACAGAATTTAACACAAACCCACTCTCTCCCGCCCCCCCCCTTCTTTTTCTCTCTCCCCCCCCTCTCACACACAGAAGGAATTGGCAGAACAACAACCCATTATCGGGGGAAAACATATAAAGTACACACATAAATAGACTATTCATCTATGTGTGTATTTTATATTTCTATTTTTCCCTGCAAAATGGGTTGTGTTCCTGTCTCTCATATCTACACACACACACACACACACACACACACACACACACACACACACACACACACAGTAATAAACTGACATTAAAAGTGAAAAGATTTTATATTTTCTCGGTCATTTTGCTCACAGTCCAACCGACCTTTATAGGTCATATCAGAGCTGTAATAACAAAAAATAATTCTATCAAAAAAAAATAAAAGACTCCCCATAAAACTCCCCTAGACTGTCGTTCCACACTGTGACTTAACGGAATTTAACACAAACTCACTCTCTCCCGCTCCCCCCCCCCCCCTTCTCTCTCACACACAATGAATGAAGAGGCAGCAGCACAACCCATTTTTCGGGGGAAAACAAATATAAAGTACACACAAATAGACTATGTGTGTATTTTAGATCTTTTTTTTTACCATGATAAATGGGTTGTATTGCTCTCTCTCTCTCTCATATTATATATATATATATTATATATATATATATATATATAAATGAATACTAAAACAAGTTGAACGTCTCTCTCTTTCTCTATATATATATATATTTAAAGTAATAAACTGACATTAAAAGCGAAAAGATCTTATACTTTCTCGGTCATTTTGCTCACAGCCCAATCGACCTTTATAGGTCGTATCAGAGCTGTAACAAAAAATAATTCTATCACAAAACTGACAAACTCCCCATAAAAGTCCCCTAGACTGTCATTCCACATTGTGACTTATAACAACAGAATTTAACACAAACTCACTCTCCCGCCCCCTCCCTCTCTTTCACACACAGAACACACACGGAGACATTTTTGAATGACGCCTGTCTGCACACACACACACAAACCTACCCACTGTCGAACACGCCCCCACACTAACTTACATAAGCAAGCTATGTATTTCCAGTTCCATTCCGATTTGTTACTGAAACATTTGCAACGGCGTATCACTGATAGGCCTTTGCAAACATTTGGCAGTAACATGAAACGGTTACTGCAATGTGGAGTAGTCAATCATCTGGTATGAAAAGCAGACTTAAAATCATTACTCAAACTTATTTATCTTATAGCCCATAGTTCCACAAGGAATTGGCAGCAGAACAACCCATTTATCAGGGGGAAACGATATATAAAGTACACACATAGATAGACAATTAACCTATGTGTGTATTTTACATCTCTATTTTTTCCTAATAAATGGGTTGTGTTACTCATTCTCATTCATACACAATCGCTCTCTCTCTCTCTAGTAATAAACCCACATTAAAAGTCAAAAGATTTTATATCTTCTCGGTCATTTTGCTAACAGCCCAACCGACCTTAATAGGTCATATCAGGGCTGTAACATAAAAAAATAATTTTAGCAAAAAACTGACAAACTCCACATAAAAGTCCCCTAGACTGTCATTCTACACTGTGGCTTATAACACAATTTAACAAAAACCCACTCTCTCCCGCCCCCTCCCCGCCTCTCTCTCTCTCTCACACAGAAGGAATTGGCAGCAGCACAACACATTATCTGGGGAAAACGGATATATAAAGTACACACATACATAGACTATCTATCTATGTGTGTATTTTACATATCTATGTTTCCCTGCAAAATGGGTTGTGTTGCTCTCTCTCTCTCTCTCTCTCTCATTCATATCTATCTATATCTACACACACACACACACATACATACATTATATATATATATATATATATAGAAGATAGATAGATATACAGTAATAAACTGACTTTAAAAGTGAAAAGATTTTATATTTTCTCGGTCATTTTGCTCACAGCCCAATCGACCTTTATAGGTCATATCAGAGCTGTAACAAATAATTCTATCACAAAACTGACAAACTCCCCATAGAAGTCCCCTAGACTGTCATTCCACATTGTGACGTAACAGAATTTAACACAAACTCACTCTCCCGCCCCCTCCCCCTCCCTCTCTCACACACACACGGAGACATTTCTATATGATGCCTGTCTGCACACAGACACAAACCTACCCACTGTCGAACACGCCCACACACTAACTTACACAAGCAAGCTATGCATTTCCAGTTCCATTCCGATTTGTTACTGAAACATTTGCAACGGCGTATCATTGATAGGCCTTTGCAAACATTTGGCAATGTGGAGTAGTCAAATCATCTGGCATGAAAAGCAGAATAGAAACCATTTCTCATATTTATCTTATAGCCCATAGTTCCACAAAGAATTGGCAGCAGCACAACCCATTTATCGGGGGAAAACAGACATATAAAGTACACACATAGATAAGACTATTTACCTATGTGTATATTTTACATATCTTTTTCCCTGACGAATGGGTGGTGTTGCTCTCTCTCTCTCGTTCACACACACACACATATATATATATAAAAATAAAGTAATAAACTGACAATAAGTCAAGATTTTTCTCGGTCATTTTGCTTACAGCCCAACCGACCATTATAGGTCATATCAGAGCTGTTACAATATAAAAAAAACAGGCAACCCCCCCCCCCCCCCCCATAAAAATCCCCTTTAAAAAGGTCATTCCACGCAGGCGGCTTATACTAGATTTTAACACAAACTCACTCTCTCTCCCCCGACCTCGCCCATTTCTTTCCCCCCCCCACCCACCAGACACACACGCACACAAACATACACGGAGACATTTCCAAACAATGCCCGTTTGCACACACACACAGACCTACCCATTTTCCCTCCGCCTCCGAGTGTGGAGTAGTCAATCATCTGGTATGAAAAGCAAACTTATTTATCTTATCGCCCACAGTTACAAAGGAATTGGCAGCAGCACAACCCATTTATCAGGGGGAAACATATATATAAAGTACACACAGACAATTTACCTATGTGTGTATTTTACATATCTATTTTCCCCTAATAAATGGGTTGTGTTGCTCATTCTCATTCATACACAATCTCTCTGTCTCTGTCTCTCTCTCTCTAGTAATAAACCCACATTAAAAGTCAAAAGATTCTATATCTTCTCGGTCATTTTGCTCACAGCCCAACCGACCTTTATAGGTCATATCAGAGCTGTAACATAAAATAATTCTATCAAAAAACTGACAAACTCCCCATGAAAGTCCCCTAGACTGTCATTCCACACTGTGGCTTATAACAGAATTTAACACAAACCCACTCTCTCCCGCCCCCCCCCCTTCTTTTTCTCTCTCCCCCCCCTCTCACACACAGAAGGAATTGGCAGAACAACAACCCATTATCGGGGGAAAACATATAAAGTACACACATAAATAGACTATTCATCTATGTGTGTATTTTATATTTCTATTTTTCCCTGCAAAATGGGTTGTGTTCCTGTCTCTCTCATTCATATCTACACACACAACACACACACACACACACACACACACACACACACACACACACACACAGTAATAAACTGACATTAAAAGTGAAAAGATTTTATATTTTCTCGGTCATTTTGCTCACAGTCCAACCGACCTTTATAGGTCATATCAGAGCTGTAATAACAAAAAATAATTGTATCAAAAAAAAATAAAAGACTCCCCATAAAACTCCCCTAGACTGTCGTTCCACACTGTGACTTAACGGAATTTAACACAAACTCACTCTCTCCCCGCTCCCCCCCCCCCCCCTTCTCTCTCACACACAATGAATGAAGAGGCAGCAGCACAACCCATTTTTCGGGGGAAAACAAATATAAAGTACACACAAATAGACTATGTGTGTATTTTAGATCTTTTTTTTACCATGATAAATGGGTTGTATTGCTCTCTCTCTCTCTCATATATATATATATATATATATATATATAAATGAATACTAAAACAAGTTGAACGTCTCTCTCTCTCTCTTATATATATATATATTTAAAGTAATAAACTGACATTAAAAGCGAAAAGATCTTATACTTTCTCGGTCATTTTGCTCACAGCCCAATCGACCTTTATAGGTCGTATCAGAGCTGTAACAAAAAATAATTCTATCACAAAACTGACAAACTCCCCATAAAAGTCCCCTAGACTGTCATTCCACATTGTGACTTATAACAACAGAATTTAACACAAACTCACTCTCCCGCCCCCTCCCTCTCTTTCTCTCACACACAAAACACACACGGAGACATTTTTGAATGACGCCTGTCTGCACACACACACACAAACCTACCCACTGTCGAACACGCCCCCACACTAACTTACATAAGCAAGCTATGTATTTCCAGTTCCATTCCGATTTGTTACTGAAACATTTGCAACGGCGTATCACTGATAGGCCTTTGCAAACATTTGGCAGTAACATGAAACGGTTACTGCAATGTGGAGTAGTCAATCATCTGGTATGAAAAGCAGACTTAAAATCATTACTCAAACTTATTTATCTTATAGCCCATAGTTCCACAAGGAATTGGCAGCAGAACAACCCATTTATCAGGGGGAAACGATATATAAAGTACACACATAGATAGACAATTAACCTATGTGTGTATTTTACATCTCTATTTTTTCCTAATAAATGGGTTGTGTTACTCATTCTCATTCATACACAATCGCGCTCTCTCTCTCTCTAGTAATAAACCCACATTAAAAGTCAAAAGATTTTATATCTTCTCGGTCATTTTGCTCACAGCCCAAACGACCTTAATAGGTCATATCAGGGCTGTAACATAAAAAAATAATTTTAGCAAAAAACTGACAAACTCCACATAAAAGTCCCCTAGACTGTCATTCTACACTGTGGCTTATAACACAATTTAACAAAAACCCACTCTCTCCCGCCCCCTCCCCGCCTCTCTCTCTCTCTCTCACACAGAAGGAATTGGCAGCAGCACAACACATTATCTGGGGAAAACGGATATATAAAGTACACACATACATAGACTATCTATCTATGTGTGTATTTTACATATCTATGTTTCCCTGCAAAATGGGTTGTGTTGCTCTCTCTCTCTCTCATTCATATTTATCTATATCTACACACACACACACACATACATACATTATATATATATATATAATATATATATATATATATATATATATATATATATATAGAAGATAGATAGATATACAGTAATAAACTGACTTTAAAAGTGAAAAGATTTTATATTTTCTTGGTCATTTTGCTCACAGCCCAACCGACCTTTATGGGTCATATCAGAGCTGTAACATAAAAAAAAATTCTATCAAAAAAACTGACAAACTCCCCATAAAAGTTCCCTAGTCCCTCATTCCACACTGTGGCTTATAACAGAATTTAACACAAACTCACTCTCTACCCCCCCCCCCCGCCCCCCTTCTCTCTCTCTTCCCGTCTCGCTCGAACACAGAGAAGGAACCGACAGCAGCACAACACATTATCGGGGGAAAACATATATATAAAATACACACATAAATAGATAGACTATTTATCTATGTGTGCATCTTACATATCTATTTTTCCCTGCAAAATGGGTTGTGTTGCTCTCTCTCTCTCTCTCTCTCGTTCATATCTATCTATCTACACCCACCCACACATTATATATATATATATATATATATATAATATATATATATATACACACACATATGTATACACACACAGTAATAAACGGACATTAAAAGTGAAAAGATTTTATATTTTCTCGGTCATTCTGCTCACAGCCCAACCGACCTTTATAGGTCATATCAGAGCTGTAACAAAAATAATTCTATCAAAAACAAAGACTCCCCATAAAAGTCCCCTAGACTGTCATTCCACATTGTGGCTTATAACAGAATTAACACAAACTCACTCACTCCCGCTCCTCCCCCCCCTTCTCTCTGACACATTTCTAAAGGACGCCTGTTTGTGCACACACACACACACACACACACACACACACACACACACACACACACCTACAAACCTACCCACTGTTGAACACGTCCAGGCACTAGCTTTGTGCAATGGGGAGTAATCAATTAACTAGTATGAAAAGCAGAACTAAAATCATTACTCAAACTTATTTTATAGCCCACAGTTCCACAAGGAGTTGGCAGCAGCACAACCAATTTATTGGGGGGACACAGATATATAAAGTACACACATAAATAGATGGACTATCTATTTACCTATGTGTTTATTTTACATATCTATTTTTCCCTGATAAATGGGTTGTGTTGCTCTCTCTCTCATTCATACACACACATACAAATATGTATACATATATGTATATCTATATGTATATATGTATACACACACATATATATATATATATATATATATATATAAACTGACATTAACAATGGAAAGATATATTTTCTGTCATTTTGCTCACAGCCCAACCGACCTTTATTGGTCATATCAGAGCTGTAATAACATAAAAAATAATTCTATCAAAAACAGACTCCCCATAAAAGTCCCCTACACTGTCATTCCACACCGACTTATAACAGAATTTAACACAAACTCACTCTCTCCCGCCCTTTCTCTCTCTCTCTTCCCCTTTCTCTCTCACTCGGAGAAGGAATTGGCAGCAGCACAACCCATTTATCGGGGGAAAACATATATAAAGTACACATATAAATTATCTATCTACGTGTGTATTTTACATACCTGTTTTTCCCTGAAAAAAAAGGTTGTGTTGCTCTCTCTCTCTCTCTCTCTCATTCATATCTATCTATCTACATCTATACACACACATTGTGTGTGTGTGTGGGTGGGTGTGTGTGGGTGTGTGTGTGTAAAGTAATAAACTGACATTAAAAATGAAAAGATTTCATATTTTCTCGGCCATTTTGCTCACAGCCCAACCAACCTTTGTAGGTCATAGAGCTGTAATAACATAAATAAAGACAATTCTATCGAAAAACAAACTCCCCATAGAGTCCCCCAGACTGTCATTCTACATTCTGGCTAATAACAGAATTTAACAAACCCACTCTCTCTCTCTCCTCCCCCCCTGACTTTCCTTCACACACATACGCGGAGACATATCCAAACAATGCCTGTTCACACACACACACACACACACACACACACACACACACACACACACACACACACACACACACACACCCCCGCTATCCAACACACCCACACACTAACTTATGCAAGCAAGCTATGTATCTCCTATCAATTCCATTCAGACTTGTTATTGAAACATTTGCAACGGCGTACCATAGATAGGCCTATGCAGATATCTGGCAGCAACACGAAACGTTTACTGGAATGTGGAGTAACCAATCAACGGGCATGATAAGCGAAAAATAATTACTCAAACATTTTTCTTACAGCCCACATCCCCCAGGGGTCATCTCAGGGCTGCAACATTGTCCATATTTATACTGTAAAACACTGTAAAAAGTCCCCCTAAGAGTCGTTGCATACATGCTAAAAGATGGATTAAAACAGGATCTATCTTACACACATAAATATACACACCTAATCACTGACACACGCCTAACTCTCCCACCACACAAACCACAAACTCACGAAAAACATATCCCTTCACATATACACACGAACCACCCTATACATCTCCAGTCTATATTGTTTTGTTGCTGAAATGTTTGCAATGGTGTACCAAAGATAGGCCTTTGCAAACATTTGGCAGCAACACAACCAACTTAAGCCATGCGTGCGTGCGTGCGCGCACGCGCGCGCCCGTGTGTGTATGCGTGTGTGTGTGCATGTGTGTGTGCGTGTGTGTGTGCGTGTGTGTGTGTGCGTGTGTGTGTGTGTGCGTGCGTGCGTGTGGACTAGTACTAACGGTTGCCGACAGGCCAGCAAACCGTAAGGGATATTAGGGTCGCAATATCAAAATTATATCCCTCAACAGCAAACAAACAACGCATTAAGAAATAGTCCCCCAAAACCTCAAACCATACATACTAAAACAGATGGTTTAGCAAGATCTGTAAATTATATCCCTCAACAGCAAACAAACAATGCATTAAGAAATAGTCCCCCAAAACCTCAATCCATACATACTAAAACAGATGGTTTAGCAAGATCTGTTTTACGTCACACACACACACACACACAGACACACACAGCGTGAGCGAGATCTTTCTCCGATTCACTTGTGTTGTGGTCTGTTGAACTGAGCACGCTCTCCGCTCTGTTCTGGCACTGAAGTAGTCCCTGCTATGCCCCTACAACGTCATCGGCTGTGTTGTTTCCCCGTCAGCAGTTCTGTTGTCCTCGGCCGAGACCATACCCTCGGTACTGCCGTGTTAGCTTTCTCATCTTTCTAAGGGAAAAAAACCCTGGCGAAGCAATCATCTCTGTCTGCTGTCATTGATCACAGAAAGATGGCTGGGTTTCTTCACCGTTCTTTGAGGAAGGCTCCCTGTCTGCTCCGTCCCTTGCCTTTCTGGGTGCGTCCTGAAGATCCTGCAGTCCGTTGGTACAGTAGAGCTCCCGCTTCTTGCATCCCCTGGAAACGGATTCTCTAGAAGGCAGCAGTGCCACCGAGTTGAACTCGTTGACACGTTAGGTAGCATTGAGAGTTGTACATCTTCGGTGAGGATATTAGTTGTCCAGGACACTGTAACGCGGTGGTCCTCTGGTAAAATTGTAGTGATGCGTGGGGAGGGGTTAGCCCTGTGACCTGCCAAACACAAAGCCTCTGATTATATTCAGCCGAAGTCGCCAAACCATCAGAAAAAAGTGATGTTGAAAAAGAAACACAAAAGCCAAAAAGACATGTTCACACACACACACACACACACACACACACACACACACACACACACACACACACACACACACACACGCGCGCGCGCGTTCGCACCGCACACACAACCACCGAAACCTATGATACAAAACCTCGAACCTTGGGAAAAGAATGTATAAATGATGTAATGAAGCCCGAGTCGAACTCGTTGACACGTTAGGTAACATCCTAGGAGTCGCATGCCCCTGGTGAGCATATTCGCTGTCCAGGACACTGTAACGTCGCGGTCGTCTGGTAGAATCGTGGCGATGCGTGGGAGGGTGGTCAACCACGTGATCTGCCAAACACAAAGCCTCTAACATCATTCTGCCGAAGAAGTCACTAAACCATGAGATAGAAAAAAACTCATGTTGAAAAAAACACAAGCCTAGGAAAGAGGCTCACACAACACACACTCGAACGCGCGCGCGCACACACACATAAAGCATCAAAATCTGATACATGAAACTTTGGGAAAAGAAAATACAAACATTAAGGAAACATAAGCACTAGAAAAGAAACGAACCCACGAAAAAGTTTTTTTTTCGTTTTGAAAGAAAAAAAAGTTCTCTCAAGCAAATGAGAGGTGGACACTGGACCCTATAAAACAAGGACATAAAAAGGATGACTAAATCTTTTGAACGATGGGCGGTAAAACCCTAAAGGGTCCACACGCTGACTCTGGTTACCATGTCAGGCTGTCTATGGATCAAAGGACACTCGGATCAGGAGGTACCAGGTGCGCACTAGGGGATATTTTAGGAAAATATTTAAGGACTGCCTCAATGGCTCTGCAGCAGCTCAGCCTTCAAGTGATCTGAAAACATGCGTCCATGTTCCAGACCCCAAGCTCACGAGACCTGCTACATTGCTGGAGTCCACCTTTCCGGAAAATAATCCCTCTGGTACCCCCTATGTTTTGTTCCCTTGTTCCACAGACCACTTATCTAGGAAACCAGAGCAGCTAGTATGTTTATCATATGAAAGAACTAAACGTTTGAAAAGAAGACCCCAAATCCTGATCATGAAGTCACATAGGCCTGTGAATGAAGGAGGCATTAATTCGATGGAATCAACACTCTAAAACCGTACACTGAAAAAGACACTAAACCTGGAAAAGACATTTTGTGAATGACACCGAATCCTTAACCATCTGAAAGAAACAGGTAACTAAACTGACACTCAAGTATGACAGAATAGGATTACTACACTAGAAGTGCAGGAGAAGAAAGAAAAATGAAATGAAAAAAAAACCCCTCCGCAACTCTCCTTTCAGCTGTATGCTCCAAGTTCATTTGCACTGGTCTTTGTTTTCCACGGCCGTTCATGGGGCGAGTCCTTTGTTCACTGCTGATGAAAACGTAAGTACATTGAACATATTTTAATTTTCTGTGTAAATAATTCGGATCCACTAAGTTTAGCAAAACTTGATAAGTTTCTTCTTTGCCCTTTGACACGTTTGTTGACACGATGGATATTGAGAACTACATAAATACTCCGAACTATCTTCCAATGCCAAAACAGTTCAGTATTCTTTCAACACTCATTTCATATTGCTGTAAACGAACTGGTCGCTTGCCTTTGCAACTATTTTGTTGTCTGCTCAGTCGTTTAACACTTAAAGCTAAGTCTTCTCAAATGTGAGTGAGCTAGTGAGTGAGTGAATGACCGTGAGTGAGTGAGTGTGCGTGTGTGTGCGTCAGTGAGAGAGAGAGAGAGAGAGAGAAAGAGAGAGAGAGCGAGAGAGAGAGAGAGCGAGAGAGAGAGAGCGAGCACTTGTTGATCATTATTATTCCTATTGTTATTGCTGTTTGTTATTATATCACTATTACAACTACTACTATTACTGTTATTATTATTATTAAGAATAATCATACGTCTAATCAAGTAAATGACAGACGTTTATAATCACCAACTACACGCACTAAACTCCAAAACAGATATGCAAGAAACAAAATGCATAATACAATCAAATGCTCCCACTGCATCCAACTATACCTCCACTCTTCCCGCACATCCCACTCCCCAACATCACCACCCATCTAACGAAAACAATCAACTAATTAACAAGCGTAGGCAAACGCCTATTATGCTCTAAAACAACGCAGTGGGTAATCTATTTTGTCGATTTGAAGGAAAAAAGGTTTCCCTGGCTGATTGATTTAAAAGATGACGGCATAGCAGAGAACAGCCAGTGAGGAGGAGGAACAGACGAGAAATGGACAAAGAAAATAGTTCATGCAATGGGTGCCATACCTCGGTAAAATACTGGTGAGAGCTCGATGGATTTGAAGCAGAGGGCTGCGCTTTCACATACACAAAGATTATTTGATGAAGAGGGAGCCAGTGAACAGAACGTAGAACTGGAGAAATGCCAGATATAGAAGAGCGACAAATTAGGCTAGTAGCATGGTTTTCATCTCTACTGAATGTATTCAAGCAGCTTCGGAGCTGGATCGTTGTAATAATCAAGACGAGACGGTATAAATGCCCTGGCGAAGTATTTAGTTTATCCGTTTGCATGAAAAAAGTACAAACTAATTTATGCATTACATTTTCCGCGCGCGGTCATTTCATTCATCCATTATTAATTTTGTTGTTGCTTTTTTGTCGTTTTAACTGACGCGACATCAACGTCGCAAACTACCCTGCTTCCTTTCATATTACCCCACTAAGACTGTAGTCCTCTCCAATCTGTTTATCTGGACGTTCTTCCTCTCGTTCGCCATCACGCTGGCAGTCCCGTCTCCCCGTCACTCCATATCTTTCAGGTCAGCATGGAGTGGGCATCCATGCAGGACATCCTGTGTCATCTCCACCACTTGCCCGCACTGGCAGTACGCAGGGGCAATCTTCAGATTGAGCATACGCATGCAAAGCGTTGTATGTCCTGTGCAAAGCCTGAAGATGGCGATCTGATCTGCACTACCCACATCATGTGTGGCATTCCCTTCTGCAGCCTAACAGTGATCTTGGTCAAGGCCTCCCGCTTTTGAAGGGTATGCGGGAGTGTCTGGTTGGTGCCCAGCTGCTCATAGTGTAGCGAACTGGTCTACAAATTCATTTCCCGTCTTACTACAATTCAAATAATCCATTTAACTAGGGCGCAGAATGGTTTATGATCCTAAAATGAGCAAGTATTTACTGCAACACTGTCAGCCTGACGCCGCTTACTCCTCAGCTCGTCTAATTTCTCCATAAACATGGTTTCCAGAAACGACTGGACATCTGTAAAGATGACCACCTGTCCACAGTCATATTTGGAAGCAACTTTCAGGTTGACTGCCGCTAACAGAGCTTCATCCTATGATATGAGACTGGAATGGTTCTTTCCGACTTGAAATTCCTTTGATTATGCAGACACATCTGGAAATCTGACGCAGACTCCGGACCCTACTGCAGTTATGGCACGTCCCTCTGTGTACCAGTGGATCTAGGCTTGTTCTGGTTTTCGATCAAAACCTGTCTCAGTGCTTTATTCACACAGCTGTACTACTTTTCACACAACGGCAGTAGTAGTCGGCTATGGTTTCCACGCCGGGCGTTTCTGCCGTTTTCGAGTTTAAGTGTTAGCTGGAGATCTGTCAGCGTGTAGTG
Organism: Conus canariensis; assembly: GCA_033310375.1. Taxonomy (NCBI): domain Eukaryota; kingdom Metazoa; phylum Mollusca; class Gastropoda; order Neogastropoda; family Conidae; genus Conus; species Conus canariensis. Next base: position 89,402,725 of record CM065715.1, read on the forward strand.
TGTGTTCGATTCATAGTTTAATGTTTGTTGAATTTCGTTCTCTCTGCTCTCATGTAGTTGGACTGTAGTGTTTCCTGCTGACACGGATATCATTTTCATTGGCGTAGACCTTTGCAAAGTTATCTGCTAGCTGCTTTCCTATCAGCAGCTCTCCGTTTTCCACGAGAGTGGTGATCTGGTCCCTGGTTAAATTGAGTTGGTCCGTTGCTTTCTCAAAATTATAAAATGCAGTCTTGTCTCTTCAACATTTTTTCACAGCCTCAGTCTTTACTCTCAAGGACTCCTTGAGTAAGAAAGGATCCTCATCTCCTCTGTCCCTTGCCATTGCGAGTATATACTGAAATTCCTGATGTTCGTTGGTGTAGTAGGTCTCTTGTTTTCTTCTGCATCCATTGGCAATGGTTTTCTGAAAGGTTGTAGTAGCCCCGAGTTGAGCTCATCTACATATTTAATGATATTGTGTCCATGAAGTCATGACCTTGGTGAGGAGATTGGTTGTCCAGAAAAAAGCGATGCAATGGTCTCCTGTTCGACTGGCGGAAATCTCTGCAGAGTGGCCAGCCCTATGATCTGCCAAACACAAAGACTGATTAAATTTTGACGAAATGGGAGTCGCTTAAAAATCATGTCAAGAAATCGTGTCAAGAAGGCACAAAAATATTTGAGGTAGTTCTAAACACACACACCCAACCACACATGGCGCGTCTTGATACAAGACAGCTAAACCATAGGGAAAGAGATGATTATAAACCATGTGACTTAAGCCTTAGCTCTAGAAAAGACAAAACCGCATGAAGAGAGGACAAACACTTTGAAAGAAGATTCTGCCAATTAATACAAGAGGGTCACTAACCCACGTAAGATCAGAGGAGAATCAATCTTATGACACAAAAGGACTGTAAGCCCTATAGAAGAAAAATGCTAAAATCTATGTGAGTGACAGTAAACAATGCAACAGTTAGCCATAAACATCTTACAAAAGGAGGCTATACCATATTCAAATGTGGGCCCTAATCCTGATGAAAGTAGGGGACTCCTGTGAAGACTCAACCGATACTAAAGCCTGTGAAAAGACATTATACCATATAAAAAGCTGACGATAGTCAGAAAAGAGGACACTAGTTACAATGAAAAGAGGACGCTAAACATGGAACGAGGACAGTAAAGCTTGTGAAAAGAGGAAGCTAAACCTCTGAAAGGATGAAACAAGCCACCTAAAAAGACACACTCAACCAAATGGAAGAACACCACACGACAGGATGCTTAACCCCTCGAGAGGTTACCCCAATTAACAGATGAAAATACGATACAATCTTGGACAGAACCTTCACTTTTACTGTAATTACCATATCGTGTGTTCTGTTGATCAAAGGATACTGAGATCAGGGGTTACCAGGTGCGCACTAGGGAATATCTCAGGAAAAGGTTTAAAGACTTCCTCAAAACTTTTGCAGCTCAGCCCCAAAAGATCTGAAAACATGCGTCCATGTTCCAGATCCCTGACTTATGAGACCTGCCACATAGCTGGAGTCAGTCTTTCAAACCTTTCCCGAAACTTATTCCCTCTGGTACCCCCTGTTTTTGTATCCTTGTTCCACAGCACACTGACGTAAGAAACTAGAACTGCTAGAAAAAGAAGAACGCACTTAAGCTTGTGAAAAGAAGACTGAACCCTTTAAAGAGAGAAACTGTGGAAAAAAAAACGGTGGACATGAATGAACATGAATGTATGAAATGAATACAGTATTCGTTTTGAACGACAGTGATACTATCCCATGAAAGGAAGAGATTAGGCTCTATGTAACGACACTAAAGTCTACAGAGGAAGACAGTGATCCTTTATAGGTCTAAGGTACTAGTTCCTTTCAGAAAAGAGGACACTAAATTTGTAGAAGGAAACACTAGAACTATGAAAGCACATAAAACCCTGTGGAAGAACAGAATATGAAGGATGACACAAAATTATACGCAAGGAAGGTACTAAATCCAGTGAAAGGAGGGCGCCAAAACCTCTTTAGGAAGAAGACATAAAGCCCTATGAAAGGACAGGAATGCAAGGAGCAGACAAAGCCCTTCAAGTGAACTGGACGCGGAACTCTTTGGAAAGAGGACACTAAAGCTTATGAAGGTAAGCAACCCTGTGAAAGGAGCACACTATATATACAATGACAAAAAGGGTATCAAATTCAAAGAAAAGAGAACGTTCAACCTTGTTGACCAAGGGTATTAAACCCTGTAGAAGAATTCTGATGTTGACTATTACCGTGTAAGACTTTCAGTAGGTTTGATACTCAGATCAGAAGGTATCAACACGCACAACCAAAAAAATTCAGGAAGAGGATCAAAGACTTCAACAACTCGGCCTCTGAGAAGTCTGATACCTACGTTTTTTTCAAACTCTTGTTCCAGAGGATAATGATATACAGAAACGAGCCACACTGATCAGACAGGACTATTCAGCTTGGGAAAGAAAAGGACATTAACTTCTTGGAAAGAGGAACAAAAACACTAAGAACAAAGACATAAAATTGAAAATGACACTAAAATTGCCGATGAAAGGGACAATCAGTTTGGAAGAGACGACACAGAGTCCTGTGTATGAAGATAACAGTAAATCCCGATGGAAAATTATGTGTTCATTAAAAAAGAAAACATTTGAAATAAGACACTAGACTCAACAGAACAAGAAACTAACCTAGTGTCAAAATACTCAGCTGTGATACGTAAGAGACAATACTGGAAGGAGGACTGGGGGATGAAGAACATGACAGAAAAAACACGGAATCTGAAGACTAAAACTGTCAGTACTCCCCTTTAGTTACATGTCCCAGATTCTGGTGTCCTAACAACGTTTCCGTGGCTGCTGGCGTAGATTTCCGTCGTCTCTGGCCGTTGGAGCAGATCTTTATCTCTGTTGATGAGAAATCAAGACCACCTTAAACTATTGGCCTGTACGCAGGAAAAAAACAACTGACACTCAGTTTAGCAAAGGCAGTCACACTTTTTGAGGCGTTCTCTTGCCATCTGATTTACATCACGTGATATGGGAGCCGTATGAAAGTTTTCTACTATCCACGCTGGCACAGCAGTGGCGTTGTAATGCGTTCATCCCACACTGTCTTTCTGTATGGATAAAGACGGAGCGTTTGAGTACGAGTGCGTACTGTGTGCGTGTGCGTGTGTGTGTGTGGGAAGAGGGGGAAGAGAACGTGTTGTATATCATGTACCCACGCGCACAAGCATTTGCTCTTGTGTGCGTGAGGGAGTGCAAGCATGCACGTGCCTGAAGTGCAATTGCGTCTATGTTAGTGTGGGCGCATGTGCGTCCGCTTACATAAGCACATGCACATTCATGGTAGTGGGAAGGAGCGTGGCTGGAGAAATGAGAGATGCAATACTAGAATTTGTAATAACTTTGTCCCAATCGAAATAAGATCCAAGTCAATTTGTAAATGCGTACACGCCCACATATAAAGACACACATATATGTACACATACGTATGCAGATACGTGTGTATGCTCACACAAACTCAAATTACACACACACACACACACATGCAGGCACACACACACGCGTGCACACACACACAAAAACACACGTGCGCGCACATACACAAGCGCGCACACAAATGCATGCGCGCACACTCATACACACATGCGCACACGCACGGGCCCGTGCCCACACATCCATACACACACCTGTGTACATTCATTACACACACGTGCAAAAAAGACAACCAATGTTAGGTAGGCACTTGAGGTCTGACCAGCGCATTGTTCTAATGCGTAGGTTATACATCTGCTAAGTCGTAGCCACGAGACCCTCGTCTTCAATTCTCTCATCTTAGTTATTAATTCATTTATCCATCAGCTTAAAATAATGCGTAGTGTGGTTAAAAAAAACATACTGGATGTGGTGTAGCGTATATGGACTAGTCCGCACGCAGTGACGCCTCCTTGATGAAACTGAAACCATTTGTAAATATATGTTATGTCATTGCTTAAGTCAAACTGATATTCTAACACCTTTAGACCTGAATTTAACATCTTCCTGAACTACTGCTGAAACGTCAACTCCTGAAAGGAAAGAGAGGAGAGAGAGAGAGAGAGAGAGAGAGAGAGAGAGAGAGAGAGAGAGAGAGAGACTGTGTGTATGTGTGTGTGCGTGCGTGCGTGCGTACATGTGTGTGTGTGTGTGTGTGTGTGTGTGTGTGTGCGTGCGTGCGCGCGTGCGTGCGTGTGCGCGTGTGTGTGTGCATGTTCATGTTCATGAGGACTGTCATGGCATGACTGAAGCGGCACTCTCCATAGGAGCATGCTCATGCATGCTTGTTCTGTGTCTAATCTGGGAGAGGGAGCAGGGAAGCGGGGACTGTCAAGGGGAAAACACAGCAAAGAGAAAAGCGTGGTATCAACATTGCTTATCAGTTCACATTCTTTGAAAGGAGGTTGGTTTTGTGGAATTGGCGATTCATGACCCCGTGCAGAAAAAAAATCAGACAATTAACACGCTGAAGGCAAATAGGCAATTTCAAACCTAGTTATAAAATATGTATGCACAGAATTTTCCGTGTGCCTCATTTTCTTTTCACTGGTGCCATTTCTATGTCGCAAACTGCCCTGCTTCTTTTCATTTGACCGTACTAAAATGTGATTGTTCAAGACAAAAAAAACCATCTAAAATATTGAAGGCATGAAGAGGTACCGTACCTGCTACTCTCTGGTCTGTAGCTCTGGACTATTCTAGTTCGCCATCACACTGGTAGTCCCATCTCCTCTTCATTCCTTAACTCTCAGGTCAGCATGGAGTGGACATCCCTGTAGGACATCTGTGTCATCTTCTCCACTGAGAAGATGGCCATCTGGTCCGCACTGCCCACATAAAACCTGGCATGCTTTCTTCATCCTAATGACGATTTTGATCAACGTCTTCTGGTCTTGAAGGACACATGGCTTTTCTGTCTGGCGCTCCGCTTGCTCACAGTTTTGCGAACGGGTCTACAAATTCTGTGCCCGTCTCCTTAAAATTCCATTCCATTCATACTACCCTGCCCACAGAATAGTCCATGATCCTACGATAAGAAAGTATTCACTTCACTCATTTTGTCTGCGTCAGTCTGACCCAGCTTACTCTTCTAATCTGACATGGATTTCAGGAACGACTGAGCATCTGTGAATATGACCACCTGTCTGCAATCACGTTTGGAGGCAACTTTCAGACTGACTGCCGCTAACAGTGCCTCACCCTATGAATTGAGGTTGGAATGGTTTTCTGGTTTGATATTCCTTGAATTATCCAGACTCTTCTGGAAATAGGACGCCATAGACTCTGGACCCCACTGCAGTTACGGCACATCCCGCTGTGTACCAGTGGATACAGGCTTGTTCTTGTTCTCAATGAAAAACAATGTCAGTGCTTTATTCACACAGCTGTCCCAGTTTTCACACAACGGCAGTAGTCGGCTATGGTTTTCACTCCGGGTGTTTTTGCCTTTTTGGAGTTAGTTTGCTGGAGATTTACTAGTGTGTACTGTGTGTTCACTTCATTTGTTCTCATCTCCGTTGAAATTTTCTCTCTGCTCTTGTAGTTGGACGGAAGTGATTCTTGCTGACGTAGACATTACTTCCATTGGCGTAGACCCTAGCAAAGGGATCTGCTAGCTGCTTTCGTATCACCAGCTGTTTAAAACGAGTGGTGATCTGATCCCTGGCTACTTTCAAGATCAAGTTAGTCCTTTAATTTCTGCAGCCTCTTCCTCAAAATTATACAATGCAGTCTTGTCTTCAACATTTTTTTCACAGGCTCAGTCTTTACTCCCAAGGACTCCTCATTGTTCTGCAAGAAAAAATCCTTGTCTGCTCTGTCCTATGCCATCGTGAGTGTGCACTGAAATTCCCGATCTTGGATGATGTAGAAAGTCTCCCGTTTTCTTCTGCATCCACTGGCATTTTTTTTTTTCTGAAAGGTTGTTGTAGCCCTTAGCCGAGCTCTTCTGCATATTTAATGATATTTTGTCTAAGGAGTCATGTCCTTGATGAGGAGACTGGTTGTCCAGAACAGAGTGATGCAATGGTCTCCTGTTAGACTGGTGGGGATCTCCGGAGAGTGGCCAGTCCCACGATCTACCAAACACAAAGACTTTGAATTCTGACGAAAAAGAAGTAGCTAAAAATTAGAAGTCAAGTCAAGAACACTTTATCATCTCCAAAGAGAAGTTAACAGCTGCCATAAAAACATGTCTATGGATCTATATGTTTGACAGATCACACCCATCCATCCACCCTCACCCTTCCACCCACCCAGAACAATACACACACTCATATGTAATATACAAAACAAGCTTTCTGAACCGGATCTCATCGAAAGTTCAGTTTTGATTCAGGAGTTTGATGGAATTGGGAATGAAACTGTCTTTAGTTCTATTTGTTTTGAATTCAGGAATTTGGAATCTTCGTCCTGATGGTATAACATTGTAGTTTTTTGAAAGAACATGAGAACTGTCGGCAGCAATGTTCACAGCTTTTTGTGTGACACGACATTTATACAATTTATTTAATTGTCCTTTTTTTTTTAACCAATAATGTTTCCACATGTATTCACCATACTGTTTAAAATGTTTTTGTTTTTCACACTAAGATTTCCAAACCAGCATAAAGAGCCAAAGGACAGCACTGAATCTACAAAACAACGATAAAACATATTTAAGATGTCCTTAACAGCAAGAGACCAAAGTTTCTGAAGACAAAGAAGCCATCGAAATTAAGATGAGACGCCCCAGCCTGAACAGAGATCAAGGCTTTGAACATCCCATCTACAATCAGATCCTGATAACCGTTCACCCCACACAACAGTCGTCCCATCAAGCCTCGCTGCCACAACAGCAACAGTGAGCTGAAGAAGACAGGGCGACCCTGTCGAAATATTCTCCAAGTTTTTGATTCTGAGTCTGTAACTACTTTTCTAATGTCGAATCCAGAATCCTATATTCTTATGTATATTCTAGATTGGCATTTTTTGTTGATTAACTGAGCTTTTGCATTAAAATTCAACTTATTTAAAACAGTACCCAGATACCTATATTCACTTACACGTTCCAGTGTAGTGAATTCGATATACATGTGAGGGACAAGAGCTGGGATTCTTCAAAAATCAATTACCATTTCCTACGTCTTACTAACATTCAAATCTAGACAGTTTTCTTTGCACCATGTACAAAAACGTTCCACCTGTTGAAAATAAATGATATTTTAATTTGACAGGTCTTCTAAAGCAGAGTCATCTGAGTACTTTGAAAGAAATCGTGTCAAACAGACACAAAAATCTTTATGGTAACACCACGTGACTGAAGCCTCAGCTCTAGAAAAAGACAAATTCATCGCATGAAGAGAGGACAGTCATTTTGGAACAGATTCTGCCAACCAATAAATAGAAGAGGGGTCACAAGTCCCTGTAAGATCAGAGGAGAATCAATCTTATGACAGAAAACGGCTGTAAACCCTATGGAAGACAAATGTTAAAATTTAAGTAAAAGTAACAGTAAACCATGCAAAAGGTTGCCATAAACTTCTTACAAAAGGAAACTCTACCATGTTCAAACGAGCACCCTAATCTTGATGAAAGTATGGGACTCCTGTGATAAGACTTCACTTGATACTAAAGGTGACTAAACCCTGTGGAAACAAGACAGTATACCATACAAAAAGCTGACAATGGCCAGAAAAGAGGATACTACTTACTATCAAAAGAGGACGCTAAACAAGGAACGAGGACAGTAACGCTTGTGAAAAGAGGAAAGTAAACCTCTGGAAGGATGACAAAAGCCACCTAAAAAGACACTCAACCCAATGACAGAATGCTACACAAGAAGATGCTGAACCTCATGCGAGTGTACACTAATTGACAGAAAGATTTTATGAACAAAGACCAATACAATCTATGACAGGATCTACATTTTTGCTGTAATTACCATATCGTGTGTTCTGTTGAAAGGATACTCAGATCAGGGGGTACCAGGTGCGCACTAGGGTATATCTCAGGAAGAGGTTGAAAGACTTCAAGATCTTTGCAGCTCAGCCCCAAAAGATCTGAAAACATGCGTCCATGTTCCAGATCCCTGACTTATGAAACCTGCTACAAAGCTGGAGTCAATCTTTCATACCTTTCCCTTAAAGTATTCCCTCTGATACCCACTGTTTTTGTATCCTTGGTTCCACAGTACACCGATGTAGGAAACTAAAACAGCTGGAGAAAGAAGAACGCTCTTAATCTTGTCAAAAGAAGACCGAGCCCTGCAAAGACAGAAACTAACTGTTGAAAAAACGGTGGAAAATAATGTATGAAATGAAGACAGTAATCCTTTTGAACAATGGTGTTACTAACCCAATGAAAGGATGAGATTAGGCTCTATGTCACGAGGGCACTAAAGGCCACAGAGGAGAACAGTGATCCATTGTAGGACTAAGGTACTAAATCCTTTCAGAAAAAAGGACACTAAATTTGTAGAAGAAATACTAGAACTATGAAAGCATATAAAACACTGTGGAAGAACAGGACAACATGAATGCTGACACAAAATTAAATGTATGGAAGGTACACAATCCAGTAAAAGGAAGGCACCAAATCCTACTTATGAAGAAGACATTAACCCCTATGAAAGGACAGTTATGCAACGAGGAGACACAACCCTTCAAGTAAACTGGACGCTGAACGCTTTGGAAAGAACACTAAACCTTATGAAAGTAAACAACCCTGTGAAAAGAGCACACTAGATATACAATGACAAAAAGGATATTAAATTCTAAGAGAAGAGAATGTCAACCATGTAGACTAAGGGTATCGAACCCTATAGAAGAACTTTGATGTCGACTATTACCATCTCGGACTTTCAATGGGTTGTAGGATACTCAGAACAAAATCAGAAGGTACCAATGCGTACGGTTAAAAAAATCAGGAAGAGGATCAAAGACTTCCTCAGCAGCTCGGCCTCCGAGGGATCGGAGATCAAGGTTTTTAGTTCTTGTTCCAGAGGATACTGACATACGAAAACGAGCCACATTGACATGACATTATCAAAGGTGGAATGACTCTTTAGCTTTAGAGAGAAAAGGGCATTAAATCCTTGGAAAGAGGAAGAAAAACGCTAAGAACGAAGACACAAAAACTTCAGAATAATGACACTAAAATTGGCGACGAAAGGGGCAATGAGCTTTGAAGGGATGACACCAAGACCTGTGTATGAAAATAAATCCTGATTGAAAATGGTATGTTCATTAAAAAAGAAAACTTTGGAAATGAGACACGAAACTCAACAGAAGAGATAAGATAATGTTGCTTATAGCCCAGCCGACCGCAAGGGGCCACATCAGGGCTGTAACTCAACAGAAGAACGAGACACTAAGATATTAGCCTAGAGTCAAAACACTAAGCTGTGATACATGAGAGAAAATACTGGAAGAAGGACAACAGGATGGAGAACATAAAAGAAAAAAAAAACGAATCTGAAGAACGAAACTGTCAGTACTCCCCTTTAAATACATGTCCCATGTTCTCATGACCCATCTCTATTTTCCGTGGCTGCTGACGTAGATTTCCGTCGTCTCTGGCCATTGATGGGGCAGATCCTTATCTCTGTTGAGAAATCAAGACCACCTTTGATAATTGGACAGTACGTTGGAGGAAAAAAACATTCAAAACTGACAGGCCCAATTCGGCAAAAGCAGTTAAACGTTTTTGAGGTGTTCTGTTGCCATCTGTGATAACTTGATTTACATTGTGATGTGGGAGCTGTATGGAAGCTTTCTGCTATTCCCATCGGCACAGCAGTGACTTTGTAATGTATTCCTCCCACACTGGCGTTCTGTATGGATAGAGACAGAGTGTTCGAGTGTGAGCATGGGCTGTGTGCGTGCGCGAGTGCATGTGCGCGCGAGTGCGTGTGCGCGCGAGTGCGCGTGTGTGTGTGCGCGCGCGCGCATGTGTGTGTGTGTGTGTGTGTGTGTGAGAGAGCACATGTATATGCATATATCCACGGGCAGAAGCACGTGCTCGTGTGCGTGCGAGCGAATGTTTTGAATGTATGCATGCACGTGCCTGGTGCCTGTATGCCATTTGCGTCTATGTTACTGTGGGTGCATGTGCGTCCGCTTACATATGCACATGCACATTTGTGGCAGTGGCGAAGAGCATGGTTGGAGAAAGGAGAGATGCAGTATTTGAATTAGTAAGAAAATCGTCCCCATCGAAATAAAATGTGACTCCCTTTGTAAAAATGTTGGGACAGGGCTTAATTCAAACTGATATTCTAACACCTTTAGACCCGAATTTAACAACTTTGTGTACTACTGCAGCAAAGTGGAGGGGAAGGAAGGAGAGAGAGAGAGAGAGAGAGAGAGAGAGAGAGAGAGAGAGAGAGAGAGAGAGAGAGAGAGAGACAGAGACCATGTGTGTGCGCGTATGTGTGTGCATACGTGCTTGCATGTGCATGTTCACTGGGATTGTCATGGCATGACTGAAGTGGCACTCACCACAGGAGGATGCTCATATATACTTGCTCTGTAACTGATCTGGGAGAGGGAGTAGGGAAGTGGAGATTGTCAAGGAGTAAACGCGGCCAAGAGAAAAGCGGGGTATCAATGTTACTTACCAGTTGTTCACTCTTTGAAAGGAAGGTTTTTGTGGAACTGGGGATTCATGACCTGTGCAGAAAAAAAGACAAACACGCTGATGAAGACAAATAGGTCATTTCAAATCGAGTGATAAATATTTATCCACATTCTTCTTTTTCTTTTCACTGGTGCCATTCCTACGTCGCAAACTGCCCTGTTTTTCATTTGACCCTACTAAAAATGTGATTGTTCAAACAAAAAACCCACCTAAAACATTAAAGGAATGAAGTGGTAGTGTACCTACTACTCTCCGGTCTGTAGTTCTGGACAATTCTAGTTCGCCGTCACACTGGTAGTCCCATCTCCTCTTCGTTCCTTAAATCTCAGATCAGCATGGAGTATGCATTTCTGTAGGTCATCTGTGTCATCATCCACTTCACTAAGAAGATGGTGATCTGGTCTGCACTGCCCACGTAAAACCTGGCATGCTCTCTTCATCCTAATGACGATTTTGATCAACGTCTTCTGGTCTTGAAGGACACGTGGCCTTTCGGTCTGGTGCCCTACTGCTCACAGTTTAGCGAATGGGTCTACAAATTCTATTCCCCTCTTACTAAAATTCAATTCCATCCATACTACGAGGCCCAAAGAAATGTTCATGAGCATACAGCGAGAAAGTATTCACTTCAACACTCTCATTCTGTCTGCGTCAGGTTGACCCAGCTTACTCCTCTATTTTGTCCATTAGCATAGACTTCAGGAATGACCGAGCATCTGTGAAGATGACCACCTGTCTGCAATCACATTTTGGAGCAACTTTCAGGTTGACTGCCGCTAACAGTGCCTCATCCTATGAACTGGGGTTGAATTGGTTTGCGATACTTTTAATTTTCCAGACTCATCAGGAAATCGGACGCAAACTCCGGATCCAACTGCAGTTACGGCACATCCCGCTGTGTACCAGTGGATCCAGGCCGTTTCTTGTTCTCCATGAAAAACAATGTCAGCGGATTATTCACACAGCTGTCCCAGTTTTCACACAACGGCAGTAGTCGGTTATGGTTTCCACGCTGGATGTTTTCGAGTTTGTGTTTGCTGGGGATCTACTAGTGTGTACTGTGTTCAGTTCATTTGTTCTCATGTCTGTTGAATTGCGTACTCTCTGCTCTCTTGTAGTTGGACTGATGTGATTCTTGCTGACATGGATATCGCTTCCATCGGCGTAGACCCTAGCAAAGTGATCTGCTGGCTGCTTTCGTAACAGCAGTTCTCCGTTTTCCATGAGTGGTGATCTGATCCCAGGTTACTTTCAACATTGAGTTGGTCCATTAATTTCTGCAACCTCTTTACCAAAATCATACAATGCAGTCTTTTGTCTTCACCATTGTTTCACAGCCTCAGTCTTTACTCCCAAAGACTCATTGTTCTGCTCTTTCCCTTGCCATTGCATTGTGAATGTATACAGAAATTCCTGATGTTGGTTGGTGTAGAAGGCCGCCTGTTTTCTTCTGCATGCACTGGCAATGGTGTTTTGAAAGGTTGTAGTAGCCCTGAGCTGAGCGCGTGTAAATAATATTCTGTCCATGGAGTCATGTCCTTGAGATTGGTTGTCCAGAACAGAGCAATGCAATGGTCTCCTGTTAGACTGGTGAGGATCTCCGGAGAGTGGCCAGCCCCATGATCTGCCAAACAGAGACTGTGATTAAATGCTGACGAAAAAGAAGTTGCTAAAAATTAGAAGTCAGGAAATTGTGTGAAGCAGACACATTTTTTGAAGATAGTTCTACACACACACACACACACACACACACACACACACACACACACACACACACACACACACACGGCCTGTGCAACAGCTCTTGATACAAAATGCTAAACCGTAGGAAAAAAGATTCTTATAAACCATATAACAGAAGCCTTAGCTCTAGTAAAGAAAAAAATAATCGCATGAAGGGAGGACTGCCATTTTGAAGATTCTGCCAATTAACAGTGAAGGGATCACAAGTTCCTGTAAGATCAGGAGAATAAATCGTATGACAGAAAACGACTGTAAACCCTACGGAAGAAAAACGCTAAAAGTAACGGTAAACCATGCGAAAGGTTGCCATAAACCTCTTGCAAAAGGAGACTATACCACATTCAAACAAGGACCCTAATCGTGATGAAAGGCGGAGACTCCCCTGAGAAGAGGCTCACCTGATTCTAAAGGCGACTAAACCATGTGGAAACAAAACATCATACCATACAAAAAGCTGGCAATGGTCAGAAAAAGGACACTAGTTACTATTAAAAGAGGATGCTAAACAAGGAACGAAAGAGGACAGTAAAACTTGTGAAGAGAGGAAACTAAACTTGTGGAAGGATGACAAGCCACTTCAAGACAGTTAACCCTATGAAAGCACACCGCACTAGAGGATGCTAAACCTGATGAGAGTTTACACTAATTAGCAGATGAAACTTGATTCTATGAACAAAGGCCATGAAAGTATCTACATTTGCATTGTAATTACCATACCATGTGTTCTGTGGATCAAAGGACACTGGGATCAGGAGTACCAGGTGATCACTAGGGAATATTTCAGGAAGAGGTTGAAAGACTTCCTCAAGACCTTTGCAGCTCAGCCCCAAAAGATCTGAAAACATGCGTCCATGTTCCAGATCCCTGACTTATGAGACCTGCTACATAGCTGGAGTCAATCTTTCACACCTTTCCCAAAACGTATTCCCTCTGGTACCCCCTGTTTTTGTATCCTTGTTCCACAGCACACTGATGTAGGAATCTAGAACACCTAGAGAAGGAAGAACACTCTTAATCTTGCGAAATGAAGACCGAGCTTTGC
>CM065715.1:89418672-89421172 GCA_033310375.1 Conus canariensis
TGTGTGCGTGCTTGTTCATGGGTACTGTCATGGCATGACTGAAGTGGCACTCTCCATTGGAGCATGCTTATGCATTGCTCTGTGACTAATCTGGGAGAGGGAGTAGGGAAGTGAGGATTGTCAAGGAGAAAATGAGGCAAAGAAAAATGCGTGGTATCAACGTTGCTTATTAGTTGTTCAAACTCTTTGAAAGGAAGGTTGGTTTTGTGGAAATGGGGATTCATGACCCCGTGAGAAAAAAGACAATTAACAGGCTGATGAAGACAAACAGCTCATTTCAAATCTAGTGATAAACATTTATGCACAGAATTTTCCGCGTGCTTTTTCTTTTCACTGGTGCCATTTCTACGTCGCAAACTGCCCTGCTTCTTTTCATTTGAACCTTCTAATATCTAAAAAAAAAAACCCTAAAAATTAAAAGTATGAAGTGGTACAATACCTACTACTTTCTGGCCTGTAGTTCTGGACTATTCTAGTTTGCCGGCTCACTGCTAGTCCCATCTCCTCTTCATTCCTTAACTCTCAGGTCAGCATGGAGTGGACATCCCTATAGGAGATCATCGTCATCTACTCCACTAAGATGATCTGGTCTGCACTGCCCACATAAAACCTGGCATGCTTTCGTCATCCTAATGACGGTTTTGATCAACGTCGACTGGTCTTGAAGGACACGTGGCCTTTCTGTCTGGTGCCCTGCTGCTCACCGTTTAGCGAATGGGTCTACAAATTCTATTCCCGTCTTACTAAAATTCAATTCCATCCATACTACGAGGCCCAAAGAATAGTTTCATGAGCATACAGCGAGAAAATATTCACTTCAACACTCTCATTCTGTCTGCGTCAGGCTGACCCAGCTTACTCCTCTAATTTGTCCATTAGCATAGATTTCAGGAATGACCGAGCATCTGTGAAGATGACCACCTGTCTGCAATCACATTTTGGAGCAACTTTCAGGTTGACTGCCGCTAACAGTGCCTCATCCTATGAACTGAGGTTGAATTGGTTTGCGATACTTTTGATTTTCCAGACTCATCAGGAAATCGGACGCAGACTCCGGATCCAACTGCAGTTACGGCACATCCCGCTGTGTACCAGTGGATCCAGGCCGTTTCTTGTTCTCCATGAAAAACAATGTCAGCGGATTATTCACACAGCTGTCCCAGTTTTCACACAACGGCAGTAGTCGGTTATGGTTTCCACGCTGGATGTTTTCGAGTTTGTGTTTGCTGGGGATCTACTAGTGTGTACTGTGTGTTCAGTTCATTTGTACTCATGTTTATTGAATTTCGTACTCTGTTCTCTTGTAGTTGGACTGATGTGATTCTTGCCGACATCGGTATCACTTACATGATCTGCTGGCTGCTTTCGTAACAGCAACTCTCCGTTTTCCACGAGAATGGTGATCTGGTCCCAGGTTACTTTCAACATTGAGTTGGTCCATTAATTTCTGCAGCCTCTTTACCAAAATTATACAATGCAGTCTTTTGTCTTCACCATTGTTTCACAGCCTCAGTCTTTACTCCCAAGGACTCACTGTTCTGCTCTTTCTCTTGCCATTGTGAATGTATACAGAAATTCCTGATGTTGGTTGGTGTAGAAGGCCGCCTGTGTTCTTCTGCATGCACTGGCAACGGTGTTTTGAAAGGTTGTAGTAGCCCTGAGCTGAGCGCGTGTAAATAATATTCTGTCCATGGAGTCATGTCCTTGATGAGGAGATTGGTTGTCTAGAACAGAGCAATGCAATGGTCTCCTGTTAGACTGGTGAGGATCTCCGGACAGTGGCCAGCCCCATGATCTGCCAAACACAGACTTTGATTAAATGCTGACGAAAACGAAGTTGCTAAAAATTAGAAGTCAGGAAATTGTGTGAAGCAGACATTTTTTGATGGTAGTTCTACACACACACACACACACACACACACACACGGCCTGTGCAACAACTCTTGATACAAAATGCTAAACCGTAGGAAAAAAAGATTCTTATAAACCATATGACAGAAGCCTTAGCTCTAGTAAAGAAAAAATAATCGCATGAAGGGAGGACTGCCAATTTGAAAGAAGATTCTGCCAATTAACAGTGAAGGGATCACAAGTCCCTGTAAGATCAGGAGAATAAATCTTATGACAGAAAACGACTGTAAACCCTACGGAAGAAAAACGCTAAAAGTAACGGTAAACTATGCGAAAGGTTGCCATAAACCTCTTGCAAAAGGAGACTATACTACATTCAAACAAGGACCCTATTCGTGATAAAAGGCGGAGACTCCCCTTAGAAGAGGCTCACCTGATTCTAAAGGCAACTAAACCATGTGGAAACAAATCATACCATACAAAAAGCTGGCAATGGTCAGAAAAAGGACACTAGTTACTATGAAAAGAGGATGCTAAACAAGGAAAGAGGACAGTAGAACTTGTGAAATGAGGAAACTAAACTTGTGGAAGGATGACACAAGCCACTTCAAGACAGTTAACCCTATGAAAGAACACCGCACTAGAGGAT